>OZ005654.1:332232596-332832596 GCA_963930645.1 Salticus scenicus | reverse complement strand
TGAAAACAAATTAAAAACCCATATTTATTTAAAATACTAGCAGACCCGGCCACACGCTGCTGTGACTAAGTTATATGTTGAATTATATTGCAGTAAACTGTTCAATACAGTCAAATTATTATTTACAAATAATGACAAAAACGTTGTAGCCGATATAAAAACCCACGAGATTGAGATTTGAACCTTAGGTCAAAATTTGGAAGCAATTGATAAAAGTTTTCGTAGAGTTGATATTAAGCACAATTAATTTTACTGTAGGGTCTTATAAATTTTAATGGAGAAGTTAAATATATTACTTCTAATGTTACTTAGGATAATAATGCTAAAATGATTAATATATAAATGAAATTATATTAAAATTCTATTAAAAGTATAAAAGAAGACGACGAATTTAAAAATGAATTCTTATGGATGAGTGAAATATATGTCTGAAGCTATTTTGGATTAAAATTCTAAAATGACTAATATGTAATTTAATTTTTATTAAAATTTTATTAAAATAAAAGTATAAAAGAAGCAGACGATTTTAAAATAAATTTTTATGGAGGAGTGAAATATAATATATGTTATTATGGATAATTTTATTATAAAATGATTTCATGATTTTAAATATTTTAAAGGTAACAACAGCTGTAGTTATAAAAAGGAAAACAATATGGCTAAACCAGAAAAATAAGTAAATTTGATAAATATTTTAAAACTTTAAAATAGAATATCTTATGAAATATTGAGCATTTAAAGTAAATGCAGGTATCATTTTAATTAGAAAAAGATTTTGGAAAAGATTAATATATTTTAACGAAGTGATGAGAAGATTTTGAGTATGTTAAAATTTTAATAGGTTAATCAAGATGGGAAACATTGAGGATTAAAATAAGAATAATTATAAGATTAAAAAAAACTTTTTATATACCATCTTTTTAAATTTTCTTTTGAAGTGATGATGTCACTGGCCATCTGTGGAACCAAGTAAAAGATTTCCTATGTTAATCACCCGTTAGATTTTTTGTAAAAAAATACTAAAAATCGAGGAAAATTATTTGCTGATTTTAATCCCCATATTTGGGTATAGATATGTATTAGTTATTGTGTGCTTGCATTAGATTAAGTTGTTTTTTTTTGTAAAATTGATAAATGTGAGTTTTATATTTAAAAACTCTAGAAAAAAAAAATGGCAAACTTCCATATTCGATTGAAAACATAAGCGTTTCATTTCAAAGGATGATATTTACACAATAAATATCCAACTAATATACTAATTAAAAGGAAAATGATAAATATTCTATCATAATTAGAAGTCAAAATTGTTTACAAATGTCTAAATAAAGTATCTGATATAAGATACTAATATGTTGCAGTGGAATAGATTTCATGTCTGTCATCCTTGGCGGAAAAAAAATGTTGTCAGATTATCTGGCTAATATGAAAAAATATTTCGTACAATATATATTACGAAAATATACATCTGACATGTATATTTTTGTGTTATGTTTTTGATCACCAAATACCAAAAAACGCCAAGGATGACAGAGTTTTAAAATTTTAAATTAAAATTTTGTCAGTTTAACAGCAAAATAATTCAATCTTAACTCATGCACATGACAACTAATACATATCTATGCCCAAATATGGAGATTAAAATAGAGAAATAATTTTCTTCGATTTTTAATGATTTTTTACAAAAATCCAATGGGCGATTATCATAGGAAATCTTTTTCTTTGCTCCACAGACAGTCAGTGACGTCATACTTCGCTTGTGTATAGAACTACATTAGCACTTTATCAATGTGTATAAAATTTTTTAAATGATTATGATGTCAATTTTTGTGAGATGCATAATTTAACTTTTTATAATTTTTTAACGTTCATGTTTGATTAAATGTATTTATTTTTATGTCAAAAGAAAATGAACTCTTAAATTTTTCTGGCAACAATTAAACTTATGAAACTCACAGATAATTATAACCCTTTGTCATATAATAAACAAATCATTTGCAATAAAAAAAAATTGTGATTATAAATTGAGATAAAAACTATCCTATCTCTCAAGTTGGACCAAACTGAATGCAGTGTGCAAAATTTCATTAAAATTGGTTCATTAGTTTAGGTGTTCATCGCAGACAAACCATGTAACACAAAATTTTTATATATAAAGATATACAAACTCCATACCATCAATATTAACTAAATAAAACTTTTTATGATGAGACATTAAAATAATACACTACATTAAAAGCAACTTAAAAGATGTTTCAACCAATGCATGTCTGGGAAATTCAACCAGATTTCCTCATCAGTACAAAAGCAATATTTTGCAAAATATAAGTAGTATACACTCAAAAACAATTATCAAAGTAGTACAGAATATTCTAATAATATCATATTATGCATGCTTTGTTAATCATATATGTTTGGCTGGCAATATTTCAAGCTTCCAAGGAAATATGGGAGCTATAATTAATGCATTCAGAGTGAGATACAATTTTAGAATGTCGATAACATCTTTCAAACAAGCCTGTTTTACCAATTTAAACATATTTACAATGCTTACAGGGAATAAGGTAAGCTACCAGTCAAATAATGAATATAGAATATGATATGAAGTTATTTAAATTAAAGTACAAATTTTTTTATTATTAATTTAATCATTGGTATCATCCAAAACAATGGCAAAATCCAGATGACCACTAGTGAAGAAAAGTTGGGAAATCTTGGAAAAATCAGGGAATTTAAGTGGGTCTGGAAAAATCAGGGAATTTCCTGTAAAGTCAGGGAATTTTGACAAATTTTGTGGTAATAAGCCATATTTAAAGCTTGGTATTGTAAATTGCTAATTTGTTTGCTAATTTTGAGAAGTAAACAGCATAAGTCAGGGAAAATAGTCATGGAAAGGTTCTAATGTTAGGCATAAATCTCCCCCCCCAAATTAAAAAAATAAATAAATAAATGATAATAATAATAATAATAATAATAGAAATAGATAAATAGAAATAAAAAAAGAAGCTGTCTTTCAAAATTTTATTTGAAATTGTTTTATTTATTGTTTGTAGCTGTATTCAGTGGCGGATTTAAGGGGGGGGGGGGCTAGGGGGCTGAAGCCCCCCCCCCCCCCCCAAAAAAAAAAAAACACTGACATTCACAATTGAATATTGCAATTGTAAATTTTTTATTGGTCTAGAATAGCACTTTGAAAAATCTTAGCCCCCCCCAAAAGTCAAGTTCTGGATCCGCCACTGGCTGTATTATACTAAATTTTAATCCTTCAATTTTTCATTTTTTTCCAGCCTTGCCTCCTACCATAACAGAAAGACCTGAACCTGTGACATCTGCAGTTGTTTCATCCATAATTACACTCCGCTGTCGTGTGTTTGGTGCTCCTAATCCTAAAATAAAATGGCTCAAAGAAGGTCTTGAAGTCAAGGGAGATCGTTTCCAGGTGCTTTAAGAGTTGTTTTATAGAATGACTAAAGATTTCCTCTAATTCTGACTTAGCAATGTGTCATATTACATTTTTATGTGATTGTGGGGCTCTAAATAATCTTATGTTCATTATGAAGTCGTATAAAATTCATGAGTTAACTAATGGAGTTAATTTAGATGTTATTAAAATTGGAAGTCTCTTTTTTTAAATCACATCATATAGAACAGGGGTAGTCAACGTTTTTATATCCTCCAACAACTTTCGTATGTCTGTTAGTAGTAAAATTTTTTAACCATCCACTGGTTCCACAAAAATGGGGATTTAAA
Source organism: Salticus scenicus (assembly GCA_963930645.1). Classification (NCBI taxonomy): domain Eukaryota; kingdom Metazoa; phylum Arthropoda; class Arachnida; order Araneae; family Salticidae; genus Salticus; species Salticus scenicus. The sequence goes on along the minus strand of OZ005654.1, from coordinate 332,828,849 downwards.
AAGTAAAGCAATAACTTTAGTATATAAAATTGATTAGACGAAGTTATACTTTAATAATAAAGCATTTTTTCTCTTTCAATATTTTCAGATAGATAAGTGCTTTATTATTATTATTAGCTTTATTATTATTCTTTATTATTAAACTAGCAGGCTTTGCCCGCTTTGTTGATCACTGTATTTAAATAAATTAAAAGAAAAAGAATCAATATTTTTTATACCGTTCTACAAATTAAAACTAAAAAAGAAAATACTTTGAAATTGCTTAAAAACTTTTCTTCGGTCCCTTGCTGATTTCGACAGAGACTTCTTCACCACAACATCTTGGTAGTGGATAATTTAATTAAATTTATAGAAATGCCAATAATACAGGAAAAACTGTATTTGTCATTTTCTTTTTGATAATAAACAGAACGGAAAATGCATAATATTTTACATGGGTATATTTTGTAATTAGACCAATTTTTTTTTTTTAATGCCTTTCCTTTTTTTCCCACTCGCATAACAAAAATATTTAAAATAAAATTGAGAAAAATTGTGCAAATATGTTTAAACAGCTTGAACATCTTGGCAGAATTTACACTGAAGTAGCTCGGATGTATCTCGCCAAAATGTTTAGTTATGCATTTGCGATACCCATATCAACTCATCACCGAAATGACAACAAAATTATAAATAATTATAAGATTTTAAAAAAAAAGAAGTAAAAAAGTTATATACACCATGTTTTTAAATTTTGTGTTGATTCTTATAGCTATAGAACTACATTAGCACTTTATCAATGTGTAGAAAATTTTAAAGTGATAGTGACATCATTTTTTGTGAGAGGCATAATTTAATTTTTTACAATTTTTTAATGTTCACGTTTAATTAAACATATTTATTTTTATGCCGAAAAGAAAAAAAAAAAAAACTTGTATTGTTCTTTTTTTTTTTTTGGCAACTATTAAATTGTAACTAATATTTATTTTTATATTTTAATCAATAAAAGAAAACTTTACAAAGTAATATGTATAATAACTTCATGTATGTAATGTCCACACAAAAAATTAACAATGTTTAGAGCTCTTTTAAAAAGTATATCATCTATGCAGTATCTTTTTAAAAAAAACATCAGTTTTTACTAAAAAAAATGTCCAACTTTCATCACCAAAGTAATTAAATCTAGACCAATCAAAACTAACAGTGGTCCACCCAGAAGTGTTCCCGACAAACTCTTTGCTTTATTTATAAGATTTAATTTTAATTAACTTTAATAAAAATACGTTATTATTAAAAAAAAAAATTTTTTTCAAAGGAAAGTTCTTCAGTATTGTACAAATTTCCTACCGCCCACCATAAAAGCTGGAATGCCCAGTAATGGACGGTAGGGACTGAGTTGACTACCACTGATATAAAACATGCAAAAAAAAAAAAAAATGTAATGGAATAGTTTATCAGAGTATCAAAAAAATTTTTTTTTTCATGTTTGATAGTGACGTCCATATTTGCACAAAGGTAAAATATAAATCAAATAATATTGTATTGTCTTATTTTAAGTTTCCTTTTTGAAGTTTCATGTTCATTAAAAATAAATAAATAAAATAAAAAACCTGTATTTTCCATTTATGCATTAAAATTGAAATTTATTTTCACAACACGGTATCAAATTTGAGAAGATAATTTATTAACATAAATATGCATGCACAGGTGTGTTAACCACAAATTCTGATTAAAAATGCGATGGTTTTAGATTTAATTCCGTTTTAGTATCATTGCCCTGCAGATAGTGCTAGTTTGTTGCAATTTTTCCTCTTTTTCAAGAAGGTTATATTTAATCTTCTTGTGTAAGTTCACCAAACATGATATTTGGATGACTGCTATAAAAATCTATGGTAATTCAGTTAAGTATGTCTGACAGGTAACACTGTTCAGCCACATTTATGATAATATATTTTGTAACTATATCTCAGCTTCTATGGCATGAAATTACACCAAATTTGGTATGCAATTTGCTTTAAAAAAAAAAAAAAAAAAAAAAAATCTATGCTGATTAAATTTTAGCATATACCATATGCCATAGTGCTATTAATATTATGCATTTTTTTTTTAATGATTTTTCAATTACTGCATTTTATGATTAGTGGATATAACTGCATAAAACTTGATGTATAAGATTCAGGTTATACAAAACTGCCATATTTTTATTTTGATGTATATCACCTGAAAGGGTGGCACTACTTTATACACTTTCTGCAATTTTCCAGATCACTATATTTTATCATCTACTTGTTAAATTTGCTTCAAAATGCATATATAAAAGTTTATTGTGAAAAGTTTTGTTGGTTAAATTTTTGTGCATATTAAATGGTAGACAATGCTTTTACATAGAAAGTTTTGTGATGGCCACAGCATTTTCCTTTTGTTCTGCAACATCTTATTTACATTGCATCCTTTTAACATTCATTGCTTAATTACATCTTATTGTATTCTTTTAACACATTATGTAAAGTATAGTATAAATAAATATGTAAAATATTATATTAGTACTATTTTTAAATATAGAAATAAAATAGAAATATCTTTAAAAAAAAATGATATATGACCCTCACTAAGAAAATCACTAGATGGTAGGTTGGGTTTAACGTTGCACTAGTACTACGCTAAGGGTAATTGGTGACAGTCTGAGACTCACCCCTAGGGATGGTCCGGAGACATGCCATCACAATTTTGATCCTCCATGGAAGGGATGGCTCCCCTGCTTCAGTGACCCCCAGAGGTATAATTTTGATGGGAACATTTAGGATATTGCAGCCATGATGGATTTTACGTGCACCAGCCACCATTAGTGTACACGACAATCTTTGGACGGCTCGAGTATCGAAGCTGCAAGCTTCCAATTACGAGCTTGTCGCTCTGCTGACTCTGCTTCAGTGCCCCTAAAATCCACTAGAAGTATAGTAAATAAGTCTATACTGTCATTTTGTTTTCTTTTCCTTTATCTATTTTCTTATTTGTTTTGCAAATCCAGTCATATATTATAGTTCCATTTAGTATTATTATTATTATTTTTATTTAAACTGTACTGATTTTGTAAATAAGTAGTATCTCTGTTGTTATAAATAATGGGCAAAATTTCATATTTTTAGCAGTTTTAACAGTGATGTTTAATATGCTTTCTTATCATGTTCTTCTAAATATATTATGTATTACTGTAAGAAAAGTCTACAATTCAGGTAAAGGAATGACAAAAAAAAAAAAATTAAATTAAATGACAAAAAAAAAAAAGAAAAGGGGGGGGGGGGTGATAGGATCTAAATTATCATCTACCTCTTTTTTTTCGGGAAGAATTTTTTTGACATTACATCATCAGAGATGAGTAACAATAATGTAATGGATGACGCTTGTTGTGCACACAGTAGTACATTATAAGGAAAATGCCTCTTCCCATATTATTTTACAGTGACTTAGGAATTTTGAATATTTTTTTATTTAAGAAAGTTTTTAAAGCAAATTATTTTTAAATTTATTCATGTGTAAAATTGCATTTTGTTCATCAGTGCTTTGTTCTTTTTTGCTTATAGATTCTGGAAGATTCTGTCAATGGAATCGGAGATTTGGAGATTAGTAATGTGAATACGCAAGATGAAGGAGAATATATGTGTTTTGCCGTCAACAAATTTGGAAACATGTCTGCATCTGGAAGATTAGAAGTGAAAAGTAATACTTCAGATTTTGTTAATTTTGATAGGTTTTGCTTTGTGTATGTGTATATTTTTTAAACTGACATTACTCAGAGCCACTTATAGCATGATCTGTTAGTCAAAAGGCCATCAGAATTGGTAGGATGACTAATGATGACATAAAAAGAAAAGTTTCTGTGGGGGAAAAAAAATCCAACAATTGTCAATAGAGTGAAATTTGGTGCTGTAGTAATGTGTGCAACTGGAAATTTGCATGAAAAGCAAGTGAAACTTATGCACATTCATGATTATGTAGTTGAATTCAGTGCATGCAAGACTATAAAGATAAAGCTTTGATTGTACATATGTGATAAGTTCAACATGTGCTTCAGATTACCTGAGCATGCATTGCCAGTGAAGCAGTTTTATTTACACAAGTCAAACGAAGCTGTCACTTTTAGTTTATAAGAATTAAAGCACTTTTTAATACATTGAAAAGCATGATTAAGCAGTTTTAAAGAAATGGTATCCTTAATGATTTGGCCTGGTATAGAAATTGGTGTCTTATGAGACAATTACTAATGTTGTGACTGCCATCATTAGAAGCTGACAGAGCATTGAAGGTTCCACTTGACCACTTTAAATCACAATTTAAGCTATTTTGTTTGCCTTTGACCAGCAGAATTATGCCATTGCTTATAATGCTTCATGCCAAGGAGTTTAAAGATAGAAGCCCTGAAAGTAGGGGAACAATATCCAGAACAGGCTCAGGCCACAAAAAAGTGTGCTAGAACCAGGCCTTGCCAACTCATTACCAGGAATACCCATATGACTAGGTATTCAGTGAAGAGTAACTTTATTATAGGAAGAAAGGTTACAAAGTACCTTATAGCATTCCTTTACAAGAAGAGAGATAAACTTGCATCTCACCAGTGAAAGGAGAGCCACCTGGCTGTCAGAACTAATACGGATAATTAAATTACGATAATTTCTGCCTAAGCACACCGTACAGCATAAGAAGATAGCAAAGATTTCAGTTTGGAAAACTATGGCGACAAACTTTCCAGGAGGGAAAGGAAGCAGAGTTTTATCCCTATGACACTAAACACTTGACGCAGTGAATTAATCTTAGAGGCATCAGTATACCAAACTAAACAATTGCCATTAATTCAACTAAGTGACATAAGCATATAACTGTCCTATTGGCTGGTTGTGTTGCTCCTACCCCTTGGGTTTTTTCCTGTCTTTTAGTCTTGTTTTTGCCTCCAATGTAGTAGCACGTATTCTTTGCACCTGAAGAAGAAAGACCACATCTTTCAGAACACGGCAGTGCTTCCTTTTTATAATGTGTGCAGAAGTTTTTCTGTTTAAATATTTTAGTGATGCGGAAATATCAATGTTTAGATTAAAACATAATTTTAGAGAACAGTTGCTAGAAAATAATGCATCAAGCTCTTCATTGGAGTCAACAGTACAAAAATGAACTAGAAGGATGCACAAATAGATGTTTTTGAGTCCTACTTATTGTTACTAAATAAATGAAGTAGTAAAATATTTAGTTATGCATCAATCTTAAAGCTTACCTTTTCGAATACCCTGTAAAGAATACTCTTCATGACTGCTTCCTAAGAAAAAAGATTAGAAAGTTATAACTGAAAACGGGAAAGATTCATTTGTTTTATCTAGTTTGGGTCATTTGATGTGGATAACAAGTCAGTTGTTTAAATTAAATATTGATACAAAACAAAGTTTTTTTTAAATAAAAGCTTTTTTTAATCAAACTAATTTAAATTGGATGACATTTTTTTTTCCTTTTTTCCATTTTTCTTTTAATTATTTAATGAATGTTAAAATACTATTAAAAATAATTTCTGTGCACTTGTTACTCTCTATTTTTAGGGAAAACTAAAATAAATTTTGCTCCTGAAAATTTTGAAGTTGCAGCTGGAAAATCAGCTACTTTTCGCTGTGATGCTGATGCAGATCCTAGTCTACAGTTGAATATAGTTTGGCTGTTCAATGGGAAATCTGTAGATGTGGATTCTAATACACGTATGGTACAAGCTTCTGATGGTTCCCTTACCATTACAAAAACAGTTGAGGGAGATTCTGGCACATATACATGTGTCGCTAAGACTGAATTAGACCAAGATGAAGCAAGTGCCACATTAACTGTTCAAGGTAAATGTTTTATTTATTGAGGTTATGTGAACTATGAGAAATATTATTATCCCCTTCACTGCTCTTTTCAGTTTAGTAAGAGATTAGCTCAATTCTAGATATATTAAAATTTAGGTCCCTAACTTCAGCAAATTTAATGCTTTATTTTACTGATTCAAAATACCTTTTTAGGACTGAGGACTATTAGTCTCAATCTATGAATTTTTACGATACAAGTTTTACAATAGTTGGACATTTATCGAAATTGAAAATGTATCGAAAATGTAATTGAATAATTTGAAAGTGATGTTATATATATATATAATATAAAAACTGATACTCCTTTGTACTAAACTAAATTCTGTTTTTGCCAAAATTTTATCAAAATCTTTCTTTCTTTTCTTTTCTTTTTTTTTGAAAGAAAAGAGAAGAAAATTAATAATAATCAGTTTCGAAATGGACAGTATCGAAAAAGTTTTTTCAATAATTTTGAATTAGGAAATAAAAAGTGCAAAATAAAATAAAAAATAAAACAAGATAATTAAATTTGAATTTGACTTGGTAATTTTTTAATATTATATTTAAAAACTAGTATGTTGTGGCCACCACAAGACTTTCTTCTATATTTTCCTATACAAATTCACTCAGTAACAATAAAAAGAAAAGAAAAACTTTTTTTGTTAAAAGTAAAAAAAATTAATAACTTTGTTTTAAATTATCACATATTTATAGTTCAACCATTCGTTTTAAAGGTATTTACGAGACCTTTCGAAAGATACCCATCTTGAAAATTTACCCCTCCCTGGGGGTGGCGGTGGGGGGTGGTACATCCCCCCCAGGGGGAGAAGCAATGCCCCACATGCACAATTTTTTTTTCCTAATTAACTACTACTATTATCAGTAATTCATATTAATTTTACAATCACAGGTTAAGAATAACTCTCATTATGTACATTTATACGAAATTTTGCCCTATACTGCCATGTTAAAAATTTAGAAAAAATACAGTCACAGCGCTACCTGTTGAGCGATTGATCCCCAAATCTAATCAGCACCAGTTTATGTCAGGGGCAATTTGAATAACTAAAGCAGTTTTAAAAAGTAAAATGTTGATATTCAAGAAATGTTATTGCCAATATGATAAATGATATTTTAAAACTTGCAGACATGTTTATAAAGAAAATAATCTTCATAATAGGTATTTATGTGAAATCCCTCCATGTAAAGAAAATCTTAAATTTTGAATAACTTACTGATTTTTTAAAATAAAATGTGCCATAGTCATTGTTTATGCCAACTGTTTGTGTTACCTAATCAGAGAGAATGACAGCATTATATAATACTGTATTCTATTGCCTTTTTTAAAGAGTAAATCATTTTTATGATAAAAGTTTACTTCCAAGACAATTTTTATTTTGCATACTTATTTTCTAATTACACTAGTTGACAATTTTTTTTTTTTTTTTTTTTTTGGGGGGGGGGGGGGGTTAACAGAAATGAAATTAACTAATTTCAACTAATTTTGTACTGAAGAATTAAAAAAATAATAGTGAAAAATCTGTAACATGTACAGTTATTTTGTTATGATTATTTAATCTGTGTCAGTCTAAGAACATGATTCAACAAGGATTTATTTAAAAAAAAATAGTATTAAATGTACTTTTTTGATATCGGAATTATTGGCTAGTGCTCGGATACTTTTGCTGTCGACTGTATTGTAAAAATCATAAAAAAAATAGTGAAATTTGCCATTTTCTGGTACTTTAACAAAAAAATGGAATAAACATGGTTGCCGGGACTCTGAGTTGCCAAGACTCTGGGTTGCCAGCAGGAAGGTTTACCACCTGTGATACTGTGAAAATGAAAAAAAAATCGTGAAAATTGCCATTTTCTGATACTCTAACAGAAAAAATGTGATGTGGTGGGACTTTTTTACTTGCAAATATTTAATTGGAATTAACAATAAAAATAATAATTTGACCGTTATTACCGAACCACTGTAGACCAGTGCTATTTATGAATTCCTAATTGTCTAAATATTTTTATTTAAATGTCATAAAATATTGATTATAATCTTTAAGTAAAATATTTACTCATTTATTCTTAGTGCAAAATTAAGTAAGCGAGCAGATATATTTTTACATATTTAGGAATACTACTACCAATGATAAAAAATAATTTTTTAAAGTATATTCTGAAAGTATAACAAATATACTTTTTGAATCAAGAGTATATTGTATATTTCCGAAATTCTAAAAAGTATTTGTATAATGTATATTTTGGACAAAATAGACGAGTTTTTGTATATTGTATATAATATATATATTTTTTTGAAGTATATTGCCCATCTCTTTTTTACATTAATTAATAAAAAAAACATTAGAAAGAAACAGTCTAAACTGCAAAAACATGCAATGATTGTTCTAGACTGAGAATATTAAAGCTATTAAATAAATAAAAAATAAATAAAATAAAAATAAAAATAAAATAAAATAAAACTAAAATAAATATGTTTTTATTTAACATGATTGGTTTGTCTGATTGGGTCAAACCTTAAAGTTATTTCCACCAAACCAATTTTGCCTAAAATTTGCACACAAATCCATAATTAATTGATGATAATATAATATGCAAGCATTTTCAGATACTGATCTCAACAGGAACCAATTCCAGGGGCAAAAATCTGTCTGCCTGTGTCAAATCTAGCAATTCATTTTTTATCCTTTCAGCCATATTGATTTTGCTTAAATTTTGCATAGTTGATGTCAATACATCACACCAGTATTTTTAGGAGTCTATCATATCTGGGGCAGATTCTCTATTTTTTGCTGCTTTCTTTCTGTAGACTTAGCTGAATTCCTGATAAAACAGTTAGTTAATTCAGTTCAGTTTCACAGAATTGAATGTAAAAAAAAAAAAAAAAAAAAATCAGCTATATCTATTTCTGAGTTTAAAAGGAATTTAATACTCACTGATTAACATAATATATTTTGAGTTAATGTACAAAATATTTAAACTAAAAAAAAGCTTATACAAATAATTCTAAACATTTTTTTCTTCTTTTAGATACACCTAATCCTCCAAGAATCCTGGGAGTTCAGTGTGATGGACTCACTGCTCTTGTTATATGGGAACCTACTGGAGACCGCCGAGCCCCCATCATCAGTTACACAATTCAGTACAATACAAGTTTTACCCCTGATAAATGGGAGGATGCTTTTGTTAATATCCCTTCCCCTGACACAAAATTCAAGGTTGGAGCCTTTCACTTACATGCATATAATAACATATATATTTTACACGAAATTACTTTTCAAATTTCAATTTGTCTAATGTCAAATCTATTCTGTTTTTGGATTAATTTAAACTTATTAAATTCATTGATTCATTCTTCTTCAAGCTCTTTAGCAGTTAGCATCAAGATCAGCCAGATACCATATTAACTCATGGGAAAAATTTTCCCACTATTATTTGTTGCATAATATGTATTTTTTAATTCTTTTTTCAAATTAGGGAAATCCATGAGCATTAAATCAGTCCTTGTTTCTAAAAAAACTATTTATTTATTAGAATGATGTGACTATTGCTTTCAGATAAAATAAATCATTTTAAAACTGCTTTTCTTTTTCTTTTTTCTTTTGAGAAGTTTAAAAAATATATTAAAAATGAAATTGAAAGAAAATATGTAAAATAAAATTTAAGAAAATTATAGCAACCATTGCTGAGAAACACAACTTCATGTTTAAAGTTTTTTTCCCTCTTAATGCCTTTTCTACATTTAGAACAAATGATTTTTTTCTTCCTCTTTTTGCCTGTTACACCAAGCTAAAAAATATTAAGGAGAAAATTGAGAGAAAATGTGAGAAAGAATTTTAAAAAATGAATATTGTAATCATTGTTAAAGAATGCAACACAGTTACCACATGCCTTTATGTAAAATATTTAGAAAAATAAAATATAAAAAAAAATATATATATGATGATAATGATGATTGATTATGAGATTAATAAAATAGTGGATTAATGGTGATTTAGTTATCATCAATTTTATTTTTATTTTATTTCAATACAGATGAGGTCGGAGATAGATTTATCTTTGAGATTAATCATCTTGTTTATTTTATTTATTTATTTTATTATTATTATTATTATTATTTTTTGTCTTATACAGTGAAACTTGAATAATTCGAACTTGTTTAATTCGAAATTCTGGATAATTCGAAATTTTTACTCGGTCCCTTGAATTTTGTATTAAAATAATGTTAAAAAATCATGGATAATTCGAATTCTATTTTGGATAATTCGAATTTTTCATACGATAACCTTTAAAATCTCCTTATATTATTAAAATCTGTGCGCATCTGTCTGTCTGTCTGTCTGTCTGTCTGTGAGAAATGCCTTGTCATAGCTAAAGCTCCGGTGCTAATGGTCGCAGCGCTTCGAAACCGGTGTCGACAGACGCAGAATTTCTTCATCTCGACATCGCGATAATTCGCTAAGCAATGCGACCCTAATTAGCGGAGATATTAATTAAAACGTCGACCCATATCTACCGAAAAATGACCCAGAATTCATGATTAAATGATTAAAAAGCGACATTTTTACGGAAAAAGTGGAAAATAAATTAGAAATATCAGTCGTATCGTTACAAATAAGATATCAAATGAAAGGTCCGATTTTTCTGAATCCGACGGTTTAAATAGCTTATCTATAGGACAATTAGATTTTTTAAAATTAACTAAAGTATGAAAAAAAAGTTGGCAACAAATCACAACAGTTCTATTAATTTCGCAATAGGCGTAATTCGGTTACCATGGCGCCGGGCGAAAGAATAAATAGATTTTACTTCCAGCTTTACTGATTTTGTACTGGAAATAAAAATTGCAAATTTCAAAATGCTTCAATTTTCTTCAAAATTAATTCAAACTTGCTACAAACTTTTAACATCACAAGACGAAGTTCCAGTTCAAATATCATCGGGTTTCGAGAATAAATAAAAAATGTACAATTTAATTGCAAATTAAATGTTATTATAATACGCGTATTTCAAATTCTAACTATGATTAAATTATTTTTAGTACATCATTCGAAAGATATTTTAAAGTACTTTTATATTATCGAAAGCGGGATTCAAGATTTCGCTTCATTTACATGTTTTGAGGTCTCCTGAATCGGTTTTCTTTTGTATCTGAGCTACTAATTAAAATAATTCCATAAGTAATACATCATAAGATAGCTTTGTTGGTTTAAAATCGAACAGTAGATTACAGAAATTTCTACCGCCAGATGGCGCTGTAATATTTTAAAATTTCAATATTTCAATTTCTAATTGTGATTAAATTGTTTTTAATGCATCATTCGAAAGATATATTGAAGTTCTTTTATATTATCGGAACTTTTAACCAGATTTGCACGTTTTGAGGTGTCCTGATTAGGTTTTCTTTTGCATCTCAGCTAATTCAGTTAGACCGTTCAAAATTGGCAAATGTAGGTTAATTAGGAAGGGCTGAAAGGGTGGGGAAGATATAGGCGTGCACCGCGCGCACGGGACAGCGCTGCCGAAGGCAGTGTGGACCCGGTCCGACTTTTTAACCGATGAGAAATGATTTTTTTTTTCATTTTCTTTTCTTAAGAATAAAAATTTGATTTGAGAAGGAATATGTGCGCGCAGCGCGCGTATACCTTCACACGTGCGTGCGCAGCGCGCATGGGTCAGCGCTGCCGAAGGCAGTGGGGACCCGGCGTGAGTTTTTACCGATCAGAATTTTTTTTTTTTTGAGGGTTGGGGGTACGGAGGGTCAGGGAAGGAATACGCGCATGCAGCGCGCACGGGGCAGCGCTGCCGAAGGCAGTGGGGACCCGGGCCGACTTTTTACCCAATCAGAAATGATTTTTTTTTTTTCTTTTCTTAACACTAAAAGTTACTGTTAGTGATTCATTAATTTTAGTGATTCATTTGAAAATACTGACCCGCTAGCGGGCGAAGCTCGCTAGTATTACAGTAAAATTTGTTCCTGAGATTTTTCTCAGCTAAAGTGCATTTTTTTTTTTTTTTTTTTTTTAACAGTCTTTCAAAAGAAGGATAAGGAAATGCAAGAGTATTACCTAACTAGTGCATCAGAATATATGGTCCATGTACATGAATTTCGATGGCTTTTTTAATTGAAAGTCATGTCTGATGTAGAAGATTCTATTTTTTGTATCAGTTGATAGGTTGAAGTTATATGGCATGACACAAAGATTGTACTTAAAGAAGCAATAAAAAATATTTGACTATTTTTTAAAAAGTGTTCAATAATTAAGCTCGTAAAAAAATATTGATTTAATGGGAGGGGGGGGGTATATATAGCAGTATTCTTAGATATAAAGTTTATGTGTTAAATCTTTGATCATAGAGTTTTATTTATTTATTTTTTATTTATGTCTTCTTTCTGACAAAATAGTATATGTAATTCGAATTTTTGGATATTTCAAATTTTTCTCTGGTCCCTTCAACTTTGAATTATCCAAGTTCTACTGCATTAAAATTTTAATTTCACCGAACCCAGCTGTATCAAGATGACTGCAATGGAAATGAAGGATAACGCATAAACGAATAATGGATTGAAGGCAAACATCTATTTATTGATGATATTCCAGTAGTCATAATTAAATTCAGAAGCTTCTGACATTTAGGTGATAAATAAAAAGGATGACTACAAAGATATTGTTTACATAATAATGTGCAGCGTAATATGATTCAATGTAAAGAACCAGATGCAGATCTGGATCTCACAGTATGATGATATTTATATTACTAAAGTCATTATGTTAATTAAAAAATGCAATGTTCGTTGAAGAATTTATTAGGATCCTCTTAGATCCAATGTTCTTGATTTCACACAAAATTTTATGTTAGCTGAAGAATTTATTAGGATCCTCTTAGATCTAATGTTCTTGATTTCACACAATCATTTCAACTTCAAAATTTAGGCATCTGACATGCTGATACAAATAACGAATATGATAACTAACAATGGATATATTGATTGATTGAATAACTTGACTTATTTGTTGATTGTACAACTTGCTTAAGGATTCACAAGTCTCTATAATACTCTCTGATTTCATACAATTGAATCAACATTAGTTTGTGTTCTGGGCTTGTCACCTATTGAGATGAGATAGCAATCTTGATAACTCATATCTCATGTAAAAATAAGAGATATTCAATTTTTTGCACAGGAACACTTCATCTATTTCATTTGCTATGTTGCTCGAATTATTTTTTTCATTGCCAGTGAAATAATATTCAGCCAGTGCCATTTTATTCTTGTACCAGTTGAAGAGTCACTTCATTATTACGTACTATATTGGGGAAAAAGTTCACATCCCTTTTTTGCGACTGCTGCCGGCCGTCGTTTCTTCAAGAATGACAGGGGAATGCATCCTCGCTGGAGCGGAGATGCTCCCACAGGCCTCTGTCCCTGTTGATAGCTGATGAGCTTGTGTGGTCTTTCTCTTTCATCAGTGCATCCGTTCTTCCCCAATCGCCTCTCCTTCTCATCCGTATAGATGCGCCAGATGAAAGAGCATGCATTAAAATATTTTTTTATATGTATATTCTCTGTCTATAACTTTAATCTTTTATTTGAAAATATTTTTGCTAGGGCTATAATTAAATTCTATATAATTTTTTTGCATATAAATTCTAGTTTTAATAATTTTATATATATTTTTTAAAAGGACATCAAAGTGACGTTCATTTTAAATTCCGTGGAAGATAACCTCCGGAATTTTGTTTGTCATGGAATTTTGAAAATTTGGAATGCAGGGGTGGTAAAATTCTTGAGGGTCCCTTGAAACTCTGGGGTGAATGCGCTAAGTTGAACTCTTTATTTTCTGTGGGAGGTAGAGGAAAATGAAATGGCTAAATTTTGAAGCTGAAAATATTATCTTGAATATATTTTTTCACACAGTCTTAAGCTATTTTAATAGTTCTGGATATTGTTAATTCTGATTTTATTTAAATCTTTTTTTTTTTTTTTTAGCATTTTAATTCAGATTATTTTTCTTAAATCCTTCTTTTAGAATCTATTTAATGATTGTTTTTGAAAACGTTTTTCTCTGAGTATTTTCTATTCAGAATTATAAAGTAAGCCATATTAAAACTGTTTTGTAGTTTTAACACTTTACATATGGGAGAATAGACTGAAAAAAAGTCCTGTCATCCTAAATTCTGTTTTCTACAGAATTTTATATCTATTACTTAGAAAGCAATCTTAGTCTTTGGTTTCATTTTTTAATTAATTGTTTATTTATTTATTTTATTTATTTATTTATTTATTTTTTCACAAAAATGATGGCATCAGTATTTAACAAAGAATTTCTTTATTCTAATTTTTAAAATTTTTCTTGAAATTGTAAAATACAAAGTTTCTCTTAATGAAATTTCAATTTTACAACTTCAAAATAAAATATAAAAGTAATTTTTTGGAAAACAAGTACTAAATTAATAGTCATAAAGGGAATTACACTGACCTTGACACTCACTGATAAGGAGCCTTAAATACTTAAACTTTCAATTAATGAATTACTGATCTGTCATTTTCCAAATAACTTATCCTAATAACAAATTAACCTTTAAATGCTAAGTGTTGCCTTTCGGTAACATAGCCAATTTTGTCTTCTAAAGTATTATTAGGATAATATTGAAGCTCTAATGCCTTATATTTGCTGATTGGCAACAAATTGCTTTTTAGTTGTAAACCATTGTTAAAATAAAGTATGATTTTTTAAAGTATTTTTTCCGTGACCTTTTTTAAATTGATTTAAAGATAATCAGGCATTTAAGGGTTAAATAAGTCACTGAAACATACAAGTTTGATACCTTGAAATATCAATTTGCTGCTTCCTATATAATTAAACAAATTTTTTTGTCATTTAGTTCAGTTCTCCATCATATATTTGTTCTCATAAATTTCTACTATGGATCTAAATTTTCCACCCATTAAGCTACCCTATCATAGGAGTTGGCACATAAAAGCAACATGGGACACTTGCTCCCTCCTGGAAAATTCTAATTGGTTAAAAGTTATTTTAAAATTATATTTAAAGTTTTAAAACTATGTCAATCGAATTTTGATGATTGTCTAAATTGCCACATAAATTTTATCTCAGAGCTAATTAGAGACAAACTGACCAACACACTGATCAGGTTGTTCCTAATCCTTTCCTGGAAGTAAAGTTCAAATTGATTTTTCCATAAAATTTTTTCAACCCCCCCTCCAAAAAAAAAAAAAAAAAAAAAAAAAGATGCATTATTCTGAATCAACCTTTTTAGTTGGACAGAAATTCTAAAATATAGCGAAAGTTTTACAATTTTCAGTTTGCCTCCTCCTAAAAAAGTTTCCTCTTGACTATTTTGAATGATATAATCCCAATAACTTTGATCCCCACTTGTTTTCTATCCATTCCAGGTTCCCACTGCTTGCCTTTGCACCTTAACTGGGCATTTCAATTTAGGTGCTAACTGGACAATAAGTGGCACTTCTATTCAAGAACTACATTTTTCGGACAGACATTTCTTGGACAAATTATCATCTTCACTCTATGATAACAGATGGCAGCACCAGACAATCTCACCAGCTGCAAAAATTTTATTATAATTAATTTTTAAAAATATAATAATAATCAAAAATTCGAAAATCAGATTTTAAGGTGCATCAGCAACGGTCAAAACAGATCACCATACAAAATTCTGTAGCTCTGCAATCAGCTGTTTTCCTACAAAGCTACTAACACACTTATAAATTTAACTTTGTTTTTTATCACTTTCTCCTCATGCATATGGTTGAGGATGCTGTGAAGACAATGAAATATTTTTCTTTAATTAATTGACATCTTTTCTATTAATTATCTGCAAAAAGTCACTCATTTACCCTTGGAAGATCGAATCCACGACCTTCACGCTATTAGCATATGATGTTCTAACTAATTGAGCTAATGGGCCACAAGAAGACATTTTACATTTACTTTTTTATCTCCAAAGTTGATCATTTCAGAAATTCTTGTATTTTAAATTAATTTTTTAAAAAACTAATAAAAACTTTTGGAATTTGGGCTTCAAGGAGCATCAGGAAAAGTCAAAATTACCTCCATACAAAATTTTGTAGCTCTAATATCAGCTGTTTGCCTACAGTACAAAGCAGCAGACATACACACACACACACATCTTTTATTATATGTAGAGATTGGGTGAATCCAAAAGATTTTATTATTAAGAATAATTTTTGCACTAAATAATACCTAATGTCAATCAGTAGTTTTAATTTATATTATAAATTGAACATATTTTTTCTTTCTTTCCAGGTATCCATGACACCATGGGCCAATTATACTTTCCGTGTTATTGCTCGCAATAAAATTGGACCCAGTGAACCGAGTGGACACTCTGAAGTGTGTCAGACTCCTGAAGATGTCCCCTATAAAAACCCAGACAATGTTATAGGAAAGGGGACAGAGAAAGACAATCTAGTCATTTCATGGACTGTAAGTCATTGTTTGCATTTATATTTTATTTTTTTCTATTTTTAATTCAATCAGACCAGAACATGAACTTAACCCATTCAACAATGAAATATTAATTTCTTATATGACTTATCCACTACAGTACGAAGCAAAAGTTTAGACAATGAAGAAATTCATACAGACTTCGAAAAATATTTAATCAATTTTTGTAACGCAGCTTGAATCAGGGTTGCCACGCTACCTGGAGAACCTGGAATAGAAAATAAAATAAATAAATAAATCCTGTAACGTAGAGTCATTTTTCGTGATTTTTTGTTAGCTTCTGCCATTTTTTTTTTAAACAAGACCTCTTAGAAGGACCCCCATGGAAGGCAAATCTCTCTTAGGTCATAGTAATATGTAACTTTTGTATTTTCAAGTGGTACCATAATTATTTTGCCCTCAACACAGCCAATGCACAATGTACAGCTAGACTGGAATTTTCTTAAAACATGTCTGGAAAACCTGGAAAAGTCAGGGAATTTCATTCTCATATTTGAGTGGAAACTCTGTTGAATGTGGTGTGCTGTGCATATAAACAATATTTATAACAGTGGAAAGTGGAATTGTGCATATTGCAAGTAATTAAATAGTAATAAAAATATAATACTGTCTCAAAAGTTTAGACAAAAAATAAAAATAAACAATTTTTAAAACCTGATTGTGCATCCATACTTCTGTATTACTTCATAAATACGAGATTCCATCAAAGAAACTAAATCTTGCATAGTTTGGGGATCAATGTCGTACTATGCATCATTAATAGATTTCTTGAGTTCCTGTACAGAAGAGTATTGTCTACCATTGCTATAAACTTTGCGACACATGATGCTCCAAAGATTCTCTATAGGGTTAAGATCTGGGCTATATGCTGGCCAGTCAAGAACTCTTACATTATGAGAATTAAACCAAGATTTTGAATAGTTTGCAGTGTGAATTGAAGCATTGTCTTGCTTAAATTCCCACTGAGGGCCACCTTGAAGCTCAGCAAATGGCATTAGGTTCTTTTCTAATGTCTTTGTATAATGCTGTGATGTTTGGCGACCACTGGTAAAGGTCAGAGATACTTGTCCATTATAGCAAAAGGCTGCCCAAATCATCACCGAGCCTCCTCCTTGTCTGCGAGTGAAAAAACATCGAAATTCCTTCTGCAAGTCGTGCCTATACAATGACCAGCCATCTGGACCATCCTGATTCCACTTTTTTTCATCGCTGAATATGACTGATTGCCATTTCTGTCCATATGACATATGCTTTCGAGCCCACAACATTATTTGTAACTTATGATGTGGCTTCAGAGCTGGTTTCTTTATCATTTTACTATAAACTATTGTTCCTTTTTCCACACTTCGTCTATGAATCGTATCCTTTGATACAGAGAGTCCCGATGATTTTTGAACTCTACATACACTCATTTGTTGGGTACTTGCTAGTCTTTGTATCAGGCGATCCTCTCGTATATTTGTCACACGCAGCCTCCTAGATCTACATTTTGCTTTATATTTGCAACCACATGATAAAACTCGATAAATAGATTTCTGTGATCTATTAATAATAGCCGAAATTTCTGAAATGCTCTTCCCTTCAGCTTTCAACTGCCAAATCCTTGAAACCTCATTCGCTTTAATTTCTTTAGCTGGCAGCATGTCGACTACAACACGTTATTGTTTGCAGAACTTAAGTATTCAAAATCTGTGACATCATAGATTTTAAATTTGCATATGCCAGCAAATATTCACAGAAACTCATAATCATGTCTAAACTTTTGCGATAAGCAAATTTTTATTTTTATAAAATAAAATTAGTATTATAGCAAATTAAACGACTGTCTTTTGTTTATAGCATTTTAAAACAGTTTTTAAATATGTTTACAGGTTTTTGTAATTCTGACATAATTCTAAATTTTAAAGCTGAATAACGTCATTGTCTAAACTTTTGCGTCATACTGTATATCTGCTTTAGATTCTTTGAAATTGTTCATTACTTAATTTTCATGGGAAAAGATGTTCGTTATAAAAATATATTACTTACATCAATTCTAAAAGATTTAAATCATAACATGCTTAAAAAATTAAAATAACCTTTAATTTTGTAGCTTGTTTAAATATTATTTTAAACTCACTACCTATCATTAGCATTACATAATGGCATACAATTTCATTTTTAAGTATCATCTCTTTAGTGTTACTTTTTATGGTCTGCAAGGAACAAACTGCTCTGAAGAAACATTTTTATTTTTCTAGAGCTTTATATCCCTCTTTTCTTTGTTTCATTTTGGGAAACATTCCTTAAAAAGTAGCAAATATAAAATGGTTTTCAAATTAGCAATTTTTAGGAAGCTGCAGAAATGTCATTAGAATAACATAAAACATTTAGTTGTTATAGAGGAAAATAGATTTTTAAAAATAATTGCAAAGAGATAAGTATTTAAGATAATTAAATACTTTTGTAGGACGATAGTTACATTTTTAAAAACAATTAATTTACCTTAAATACTGTCCGTTCATTCTCACAATACGCATTTCAGGTGCTCCCGCACCCATCTTCAGGTGATATGTGATACTCATCTGTTGCCTTGTTGTCATTTGGGAACTCCGGCTTCTTCTTTTCACTTCGCTTCATGTCTTTACATTTATTGATTAATCGGTTCCATGTCTTGGGAATGTTGGCGTGTTCGCGTTCGTTGACTGCCGTGGGGTTAGTAAGAATTTCTATTGCTTCGCGTTTTAGAGCACAACTATGATTATTATAGGGGGCGATTTTTTTAGTATGGATAGCGTTAATATTAATGGGGTTAGCAAGGTGGGTGGAGGCGAGCGCGGTGGATTGACGGTGGTGCTTTAAATCTGCTTTGTGTTCTTTTTCGCGGTCTTGAATTTTTCATTTAGTTACACTGATATAGCAGGCGCTAGACTCATTAGTGTAGTTAAAATTGATTTTGTAAATTCCGGATGTTGATTGGTTGTCGATTTTGTCTTTTTCATTTCTGATATGCTGAAAAATTGTTGATATTGGATGCGGGTTTTAACTGAGCATCCAATCTTTTATTGAAAGCACAAAAGTAAATAAAAAATAAACTTAAATATATATTGACAGATTAGCAGAGTTATATGCAGGGAACCGTTTTGGTTTAAATGCTTTCTCTTTTAAAATAAAATATGAGTTGTAACTAAACTTGTAAATAAAACACAGAAGGTTTTAAAAACGAAATATAAATTTATTGATATAAAACAAAAACAAAAAAAATATATATATATATAAACTTTTAAATTAAACAAGGAAATAGATAAATAAACATATTTAATTTAATTAACTTCTGACTGTAACAATGGCCAGTACACAGCCTTGAAACTATATTCATATTATAAGCAGTTAACCCCTTCCGCTCCAGGCTAGCTGTAGTGTAAATGCCTGAAATACCAGATTCTAATTTTGAAATAGTATCGTATACTTTCTTTGGACGTATGCACGTACGTCTATGGTATTAATGGCCATTAACACTAGGACGTACGCACGTACGTCCCTGGAGTGGAAGGGGTTAATCTTCATCACTAGACAATGGAGCTTTTATCATATAAAAATAAAGATAGAATAAAACTGTTATTTTATAAATACATCTTCTAATACGATGAAATCTTTTACTTATTATAAACAACTGCCGGAGATTCCAATATCTTATTACTATAACATGACAGCTGAACTTTAACACAAAACAAACAAACGGAAAATGAAGTACATAACAGCAAAAGTAAAACAAAAGCCGGAACCGCCCCTAGCCACGTTCCTCAACACCTTTTATACTATTAAGAGAGGATTGTGGTTAGAGTGACGTAATCACCGTGGCGTCGAATTAGCGTGATGATTTCATCCGCGAAATTTGATGCCGCCTAGTGAGTGATAAAGTAAACAGTCATTTGCATTTACCGGTAAGCTGGTGTAACATGATATCACAGCTAAAGAAAAACAACATATTTTCCTAGTAATTAAAGAACAGATAAAGCTGTCAGCTAAAATGCCGTAAGTAACAAAAACATATTTTATTTTAATAAAGAAAATAAATAAATAAAGTTACTTCATTTAAATTAACTGAATATTTTCTTTTAATAACATGTTTAACTTAAACTTTAGACTTGATACCTTTTATACTTTCAATCCATATAAATTAAATAAGTTTATACATTTTATATATATCAACATTTTATATATATCAACAAAGTGATAAGATTAAATATATTACCAGGCCAACATGGCCCCCCCTCTTATCACTTTGGGTGAAAAAGAGAGGAAAAAAAAAAACTAGTTAACTCCACTAGCAGTATCCACATGGATAAAAAAAAACAATATCTATAAATGACACAGCAAGTCTCCTTTAAAATTCATCAACCTAATTCCATCACTAATTTAATCTACTTTTATCCTTACCAATACACACTCCAAATTAATTAGTCAACTGTAAAATTAACAAACTCCATTAGTCTATTACAAGAAAAGAAGATACATACAATGATTTCAATAATAAGGTTAACAGAAAACAATAAACTAGTGGATAATTTATCATATATTTCTTGACAAAGGTTCTTCACAGTCTTTAAATTACAGGTACAGATGCAACAACAGAAAATTAACCTAAAAATCAAATAACACATTCCTCACTATCATACTACACATTTATTCTTCAACTGTTGTACGGGGGCCCCCATTCTCACTCCATGTACACATAAACTACATATGTACCTGCAATACAGAAAAGAATATATAAATACAATGTAAATTACGTCAATTTCTATTATAAAGAGTATAACTACAATACAATACAGTAATTCAGAAATATTACAGACATCACAGACAAGTGACAAACATGAGTTTAAAGATTACTTTAAGTTAACATTTTTAAAGAGAGAAAAAAAAAACTTTATACTATAAGCGGGACATAGTGGCATTTCCATTATCAACATAATAAAACAGGGACTTACAAAAATATAATACTTAACATGCCCGCAAAAGGCCATAAGATGGCAATAACCACACGGTGGGTACTATCCCATGGAGGTTATCTGGCAATTACATTTGCACTCCTGCGAGTCGCTTCTTGGAGCTGCTCTAACCAACTGTGAGTGACCCTGCGAGTGGCATTAACCACCCTCTGACGGGAATTAATTTGCTTAAGTATAAAGATACAATAAAAGAATAATTAAATATCACATGAATTCATATTACAAATATACTTATATAAAACAAGGTGCATTACAATATAAAACAATGTGCAATACTAATAAAAAATATAATAAGATGCAATTTTCATAATATGTATATACATAAGCATATAAAACAATGTGCCCAACAACAAATATGTCTAAAACAATGTTCAAGACATTTCAAAAAGGAGTTTTACTAATATAATTTTACATAATTCATTTTAAAAATATTTGACAAATAAATTGTTGCAGTTGCTGTTTAGTGAGTGGCTTGGTAAAAGGATCTGCAACATTATCCTTACTTCTAATAAAACTAAGTTTAAATTTATTTTGAAACACTAAGTCCCTTACAAAAAATAATTTCACATCAATATGCTTTGATCTATAATTCTCAATAGGAGATTTTGTAAAATCTATTGTAGCAATATTATCTACATATAAAACAGGTTTTAATTATTACCAGAAATTAATTTAAAATTGTAACATTCACTTAGAATTTCATCAAACCATAAAAGTATTCTAGTGGCCTCAGTCATAGCAATAAATTCCGCCTCCATTGTTGAGAGACTTACACATTTTTCTTTAAAGGTTCTCCAACTAATGGGGGAATTGCCAAGAAAAATTAACTGGCCACCAAGTGATGTCCTATCGTCTCGATTTGATGCAAAATCTGCATCAGAAAATGCAATAAGATGTGGTTTATTACAAGATAGATTTAATTTCAGTTCTTTTGTATGCACAACATAACCAAGTAATTTCAACAATCCATCCCAATGAGCTAAACCTGGGTTGCTTTGGAACTGGCTTAGAATATTTACTGCATACGCAATATCTGGACGTGTTCTATTTGCTAGGAATGAAAGACATCCAAGAACACTCCGATATGGATAAACTGACATATCCTTAATTTCAGATTCTGTTTTTGGACAAGATTGTTTACTATACACAGTACCTTTACTAATTGGCAAAGAACAAATAGGGATTTTAAATTTCTGAAATCTTTCATACACTTCACTAATATAGGTATTTTGGTGAATTAACAGATTTCCCTTTTCTTCCTCAAATTCTACTCCTAGAAGCTTTCTGGTACACCCCAGAACTTTAATATCAAAACGTTTTCTTAGGAGAGATAAAACTTTATCTATTAAACTTTGGTTCTTGCCAAAAACAACAAAATCGTCAACATATAAAACTAATACAATATTATTATCAAAAACATATGTACAATTACACCAAGCAAATTTAGTAAAACCAATTTCAACTAAAACATTATTCATTTCGTAATACCATTGCCGACCGCTCTGGTGTAAGCCATAAAGAGCACGGTCTAACTTACAATATTTATTTTCAGATCCTGGTATTACAAAACCTGGTGGCTGAGTCATGTAGATGTCTTCATCAAGTGGGGCATATAAGTATGCTCCTGTAACATCACATTGTGTATGTGACCAACCTTGTAAAGATACTAGAAAAGAAAAGAAGAAACGAATAACGCCAAAGTCTACTACAGGGCTGAAAGTTTCATCAAAGCTTTCACCTTTTACTTGTTTAAATCCCTGTGCGACTAACCTGGCCTTAAAACGTACAACTTTTCCCTTGTCATTTCTTTTCACAGTGTATACCCACCTACAACCTATTGGTGTTGTATTTGGGGGTAAACTTTCAAGGTGCCAAACACTACGATCATACATGACTTTCATTTCAGTTTCCATAGCTTTTTGCCATTCAGTACGTTGATCAGATTTTACAGCTTGGTTAAAAGTTCGAGGAATTACAACATGATCTAGTCAACTAGAAACATTAAAACTAGCATCTATTTCATCATCACTATTACTTGAAGTAGTACCTCGAGCACCTGTTACTATTCCTCTGTAAGTATTACTACCAGTAAAATTAAAAATATCAGGATTAAATAAAATTTTACGTTTTGCACAATACTGTTTTACATCTCCAAGTGATCTTAACCTTAAAGTTTTTCCTTCTTCAAAATAATAGATATCAGTGCGTGACCCATCACGCCTTAACACTGGCTTTCTAATCCAATTTACAACTTTTAAACCTGTATCACCATCGCTTTCATCATCCGATGAAGATGTCACATCCCTACTAGTAGAAGGCCTCACTCGATCAACAGGGGACTGAGAACTATCACTATTACTATCATCATCCTCCTCGTCCTCACTAAGAGAGTCATAATGGCCTATAGGGACAACAGATTTAGATTGTAAATCAGGGCCCAGCACTGCTCCATCAGGCGCACCTTTATAAAAATTTTCCTCATCGAAAGACACATTTATTGTTTCAACGACTTTATTCTCATTCGGAAACCAAATGCGATAACCTTTTGTTCTGAAAGCATAGCCTATGAGAAAACCTTTACTAGCACGTGGTTCAAGCTTTTTACGAAGTTGCCTCGGGATTCCTACATATGCAGTTATGCCAAAAGGTTTTAAGTGTTTAACAGACGGTTTATTCCCACCAAACAATTCGAAAGGAGTCTTATCTAGTTTGCCATGGCACACACGATTCCATGTATAAGTGAAATGCAACATGGCATCGGGCCAAAAACTAACAGGTAAACCAGACTCACTTAACATTGTTCGAGCAGCACCAGTGACGGTTTGATTATACCTTTCACAGACTCCGTTCTGTTCTGGAGTATAGGTATTCGTCACCTCATGAGCAATACCCTTTTCAGTAAAGAACTTTTCAAGTAAATTATTTAGAAATTCGCTTCCATTGTCAGAACGGAAAGCCTTTACCTTTAGACCAAGAAAATTTTCAGCTCGTAGAATGTGGTGCTTCACCTTTTCAAACACTTCAGATTTCTCTTTTAAAGGGTACAAAGCTACTTTCCTACTGAAGTCGTCAATAATAGTTAAATAATACCTTTCACCATTTCTACCTTTTACACTATAAGGCCCCCACAAGTCTGCATACAGTAACTCTAATGGTTTTCTGGACCTTATTTGTTGAATGGAACTAAAGGATACACGCCTGTATTTATTCAATATACAATTTTCACATTTAAAATCTTTACAATTAAAATCTGATTTATACTTGAAACCCCTCACTTTATCACAAGTTTTTACCAAAGTTGAAGGACTAATGTGGGCAAACCTCCTATGCCAGAGTTCCACATTTTTATCTACACTAGTCGACGCAGAGAAAGAAACTTTCTTTTGTGGACCATTTAAAACTTTAGGAGTGACAACATAAATACCATTTTTTAAAACAGCTTTAAACAATAATTTACCATATTCATAAATTTTTACACAGCCATCTCCACCAACAAATTCTGCCCCAGCAAGGTCAAATTTAGGACCCGATATCAAGTTACGCCTTAACTTAGATGAATACATTACATTAATTAAATTTATACACCTCAATCCAAACCTAAGTTTGATAGATCCTATTCCCTCAATTGGAAAGTTAACACCATCTACAGCTACATTCATATTAGTATCAGACACAGGATTAAGTTCATAAAAAAAGTTCTTGTCTTTACAAAAATGATGACTTGCCGCCGTATCGAAAATGAATTCTTCCACTAAATCAGACTCGTTTAAGTAATTACAGGAAATAAAATAGTTTGTAAAAGACTTACAGTTTGGTTGAAACGATGAGGATGACTCAGGTCGTCGTCGTTGGGGACTCTGTCGCTGTCGTCTGCCTCTACCAGGATAGGGAGATGGACGTCGCTGTCTAGAAGAGTCACGGGATGGTCTCCGTCTGGACTGTGTCTGTCTCCTGGATCTTCGGAATCTGGGCTTGAATGGAGTGGTGTCAGTGTCGGAACTGGACTCAGAAGGGTATGAGTAGACTGGGCAGGTACGTGTGGTGGACTCCTGTTTTCCTGGCTTCCTCCAGCATTTATTGGCATAGTGTCCAGGCTTGTTACACTTAAAACAAACTTTAGAAACACTGGAACTAGATGCTTGTACTGCAGAAAGTGGAATGCTATCAACACCAGAGTCTGCCTCTTTCAAAAGAATGCGGCTTTCTTCAGCACTAAGTGCCTCTAGTATTGACTTGTAGTTAAAATTTACATCTTCACTTCTCAAAATAATCTGCACGATGGAATTATATTTTTCAGGTAAAAACCTTATAAGCTGGAAGCACAGGTATTTTTCATCAAAATTCTTGTCCAGAGCTTTCAATTTTTGAAAAGTTCGAGATAATCTAGCAGCGAAAATTTTAATGGATTCCTTATCTTTAATTTTTGTAGCACATAACTCACTAAATACAGTTATGTGGTAGGCTCTGGAGTCGGGCTGATAGAAAGATTTCAATTTGTTCCAGGCTTCATTCACATCATCAATATTTTCTATAATTTTACGGAACTGCTCAGAAATGTTTAAATATACTAAGGATAAAGCAGTATTAGCTTTTAGCTTCCATTTCTTCAAACTGCTTAAATAGAGAGGATCATCAGGCTTGTCTGGAGGTTGAATAGGTTTAGGGTCAGAACCATCAACAATTTCCCATACTTGCTTTTCCATCAACACATATTTCATATCATTTCTCCAGCTCTCATAATTTGATTCAGCTAATTTTTCAATAGTATAATTACTGGCCATAGTCAGAAGTTTTTAATTTTTTTCTAATTTAATTCAATAAGGGGAAAAAAAAATCAATAGAAATGTCAAATTGGAAAAAAAAAATTCCTATTCCTGACAATTTCTAAAAAAAACTTAAAGTTCTATTAAATATATATCTATAAATAGAACATAAACTACTTATTAATAAAAAAAAACTAATTAAACTGACAGCCCCCCCGTCTAAAATTATCTAATACACACTAAAAGGGATGTCATAACATTAAATATCTAACAGAAAGAAAACCCTCATTTAATAAAGCAGACAGAGTTCAATGACCTCCTTTCATACACCAGGAGTAGAGAGAAAAGAGGAACAGTTATCACCTAACACAGTGACCTACTTTCTCCGGCTTCAGAACTGATAAACAAGTTAATCAAAGATTCTTTCCCCCCTCTTTTACAGATCAAAACAGATGTTCAAATAACTGATAAAGGAAAAGAAAAACAAGTTTAGGAGTGATTTATTTACTTTATATAATTACTATAACCCATAACCTTTAAAGATGTTGATATTGGATGCGGGTTTTAACTGAGCATCCAATCTTTTATTGAAAGCACAAAAGTAAATAAAAAATAAACTTAAATATATATTGACAGATTAGCAGAGTTATATGCAGGGAACCGTTTTGGTTTAAATGCTTTCTCTTTTAAAATAAAATATGAGTTGTAACTAAACTTGTAAATAAAACAGAGAAGGTTTTAAAAACGAAATATAAATTTATTGATATAAAACAAAAACAAAAAAAATATATATATATATAAACTTTTAAATTAAACAAGGAAATAGATAAATAAACATATTTAATTTAATTAACTTCTGACTGTAACAATGGCCAGTACACAGCCTTGAAACTATATTCATATTATAAGCAGTTAATCTTCATCACTAGACAATGGAGCTTTTATCATATAAAAATAAAGATAGAATAAAACTGTTATTTTATAAATACATCTTCTAATACGATGAAATCTTTTACTTATTATAAACAACTGCCGGAGATTCCAATATCTTATTACTATAACATGACAGCTGAACTTTAACACAAAACAAACAAACGGAAAATGAAGTACATAACAGCAAAAGTAAAACAAAAGCCGGAACCGCCCCTAGCCACGTTCCTCAACACCTTTTATACTATTAAGAGAGGATTGTGGTTAGAGTGACGTAATCACCGTGGCATCGAATTAGCGTGATGATTTCATCCGCGAAATTTGATGCCGCCTAGTGAGTGATAAAGTAAACAGTCATTTGCATTTACCGGTAAGCTGGTGTAACATGATATCACACCTAAAGAAAAACAACATATTTTCCTAGTAATTAAAGAACAGATAAAGCTGTCAGCTAAAATGCCGTAAGTAACAAAAACATATTTTATTTTAATAAAGAAAATAAATAAATAAAGTTACTTCATTTAAATTAACTGAATATTTTCTTTTAATAACATGTTTAACTTAAACTTTAGACTTGATACCTTTTATACTTTCAATCCATATAAATTAAATAAGTTTATACATTTTATATATATCAACATTTTATATATATCAACAAAGTGATAAGATTAAATATATTACCAGGCCAACAAAAATGTTACGGTTTGGTTTAATCGGGATATTAATATTGTGTTTTTTGGCTTCGTTTTGTATCTTTATACCTGCGCCGTTACAGAAGGGGATGGATGTTGTGAATTTTGGTTTATCTTTTTGGGCGAATATAAAGATACAAAACGAAGCCAAAAAACACAATATTAATATCCCGATTAAACCAAACCGTAACATTTTTCAGCATATCAGAAATGAAAAAGACAAAATCGACAACCAATCCACATCCGGAATTTACAAAATCAATTTTAACTACAATAATGAGTCTAGCACCTGCTATATCAGTGTAACTAAACAAAAAATTCAAGACCGCGAAAAAGAACACAAAGCAGACTTAAAGCACCACCGTCAATCCACCGCGCTCGCTTCCACCCACCTTGCTAACCCCATTAAATATTAACACTATCCATACTAAAAAAATCGCCCCCTATAATAATCATAGTTATGCTCTAAAACGCGAAGCAATAGAAATTCTTACTAACCCCACGGCAGTCAACGAACGCGAACACGCCAACATTCCCAAGACATAGAACCGATTTATCAATAAATGTAAAGGCATGAAGCGAAGTGAAAAGAAGAAGCCGGAGTTCCCAAATGACAACAAGGCAACAGATGAGTGTCACATATCACCTGAAGATGGGTGCGGGAGCACCTGAAATGCGTATTGTGAGAATGAACGGACAGTATTTAAGGTAAATTAATTGTTTTTAAAAATGTAAGTATTTAAGTTTAGGATGAAAAACATTTTCTATTTGATTCCCAACAAAATGAATATTAAATTTAATTAGGCAGCATTGCCAGTTGATATTTTCTGATAAATCCAATAGTACCTCACTATTTGTCAAGGTGTTTAAATTTTAGAGGCAAATAATTAACATACTTTTTTTCCCTCTTTTCTTGTAATATTGATCCAAAAAAATTATTTAGCGCAGATTTATTATGAAATAATTTTTTTCCTTGTCATCTCAAAATTGTCAATTAAGGTAACTAACTTATAATTTGCTTTTTTGTTCCATTTCAGGCCATGCCGATGATTGAACAAAATGCTCCGGGTTTTTTCTATAAAATCTATTGGAAACGTGAAGATATTCCTGGGGCCTCTTGGCAAATAGCTGAGAATCCAGAATGGGAGAAAAATAGTTTCATTATTCCTAACCAGCCAACCTTTAAACCCTATCGAATCAAAGTAGAGGCTCACAATGTTAAAGGACAGGCCCACACAGCTGCTACAGAAGTCATTGGATATTCTGGAGAAGATGGTCAGTTGGATATCTTAAGTTTAATTTTGCTTCTATTTCCGTTTTAGTAAATTTGGTTATACCATGATGAGTTAATTTCAGAACTTTTATAGGACTTAACAAGAGAAAATTTTAAATCCAATTTTAAGAGACAATGGCTAAAGAAATTCAGCAGTCTACAGTTTAATTTTTGATCATGCATAAGTCTATACATATAAAGCTGATTGTTTGTTTGTCTGGATTTTTAGTTTCAGAGATGAAAGTTGGTCAGTAAAATCAGTAAAAGTCAGTATTTTTCAGATTGGTCAGTATTGGTCAGTATTTTAGGAATTTAGTCAGTAAAGTCAGTATTTTTGGCCAAATTATTTCTAAACTCCCTTTCAATATAAATGTTTTTAAACATATTAAAACATTTAATAAACAACCTTTTCAACAACTCCATGGCATGGTCAGAACATTTTCACTGGGGGTCCCCAGGCTTTCTCAACGGCTACTCACGGTGCTGGAAGTTTCAAAATCTGCATTGTTTCTCGTGGCCTCCTCTGCTTAAAAGCATATGATTGCCACTGTTTGTCTTCTCAATTTTTTTATAATTCTTTTTTCATATCCAAAATTAAGCCAAATAAAACATTCATCGGTAACATTGCAATCTTAAATTTTGCCAACATGAAAAACATTTAGAAATTTTATTCATAAATTTACCAACCGTAAAAATTCATTTTAAATAGTTTGGAGTGTAAAGTTTATTTTTTATATCAACTATGCAAAAAATGCTTGAGCCAGAAATCAAAACCGGCTCCTCCACTTAATGTGTGTATGTTCTTCCACTGAGCCCTCTCTGACTCTGGCTGATAACTAGCTCTGCACCTTATTATGTGAGAAATGCTGAGCTGGTTATTAGTCAGAGTAACTCAGTGGAAAAACATCTTGCATGTTAAGCACAGTACCTGGGTTCGATTTCCAGCTCTAGCATTTCTTATAATTGGTATAAAAAATCAACTTTACCCTCCAAACTGTTTAAAATACAGAACATTGTTATTTCTTTAGGGCTAAGCACATGTCTTTAAATATTGCACTTTTTTTTTATTGTGCTTTTTTGGTACTTAGTGATACACTCTAAGACAAAAAAAAAAAAAAGATGCACCAAGGAGTTATTCGAATGGGACGAAAATTAGTAGATGTGATGTACATGTGGAGAAAAACAAATGATTACAGTTTCAGAAATTTAGGAGGATTTAATCAAGAGAATGGCCTTACAAAGTAAACACATTGGACCACTTCTGACCCTTATATAAGCAGTTATTCGGCTTTTTATTAGCTGATAGAGTTGGCAGATGTGCTCCGTCCTGCAAGATTTCATGTCAAATTCTGTTCAGTTGGTGTGTTAGGCAAAATCCCAAGCTGGTTGTAGGACCCTTTTCATGATGCTCCAAACGTCCTCAATGGCAGAGAAATCCGGCGACTTTACTGGCCAAAATAATATTAGATAAGCAGTAGAAACTATCTCTGTGCGCGTGCTGACTCCTGACTCTGGATCAATGTTCATAAAATCTTGTTTTGTATTAGATTTTAGAACCAACTGAAGTGATAGAAGTGCTCAATATTCTTTACATATGTAGTTATTTTTAGACTTTGTTAATGAACTTGTTAACTATTTGTTTTTCTCCAATAGGTTTAAAATATAAATTACCAAACAAAAGTTATATTAGGTCTTTTTAGTTAAAAAAGTATCATGTATTGAATAAAATAGATTTTTTTTTTTTTTTTTTTTTTTTTTTTTTCCTCCACGAAACTGTAAATCTCCCTTTTTCTACCTAAAAATTACGTAAAATCTCCTGTTTTTTCCCCACCAAGGTTGGCAGGTCTGATTGTTTTAATCAAAGGTACCAATGAATATGAGGATATATGCCTCATTGCTTAGATTTTGAAAATGGATCGAAATTGTCTATTTTATCTGTAAAATATTTATATTAAATTATTTTGAATAACTAAAATATTATGAAGAAAACATTATTTTTAATGAAAGAATGATCCTCTTTCACCACATTCCCTTAAAATAAAATATTTGAGTGAACAATATTAAAAATGCCTTGTTCACTCTTAAATATATTGCCACTTTTCCCAACCTACCATCTTAATTAAATTTTTACTAATATATTTCTCTACAATTGTAAGAACAAGCGAAAGTAATTTTTTAAAATAAAGAACTAATCTAATGCATTTCTTTGATGCAAATTTTAAATATTTTATGAATTGCTCATATTTCTTGTGATATCAGACATGGTCCGTCATACCTGGATTGCAGACAAATTTCATTTTGCTGCTGATAGATACAGAAAATTGTGCTGCTGGGATTGGTTTTATTTGTAATAGAATTCAAAATTAAACATTACAAGTTTAAACTTTCAAATATTAAAAAAAAAAAAAAAAAAAAATCATATTTGAAATTGATAAAATAAAAGCATGGAGATGCTAATATGTATTAACTAAAAAGTTAATTTTATAAAATTAACTTGGTAAGACTGAAAAAATACTTAAAATATATTTCAATAGTGTTTGAAATTTTTTGCAAATATGTTTGAATACTATTTCTTGCATAGGAGTGGTGTATACATAACCAATTTAATAAATTTTATAAATATTTCTTAGTCAAAAATTTATTAATTAATTTATGAGATTATAAAAAAATTATTTATTTATAATTATTTATTTATTGGTCCGTCATACCTGGATTGCAGACAAATTTCATTTTGCTGCTGATAGATACAGAAAATTGTGCTGCTGGGATTGGTTTTATTTGTAATAGAATTCAAAATTAAACATTACAAGTTTAAACTTTCAAATATTAAAAAAAAAAAAAAAAAAAAAAAAAATCATATTTGAAATTGATAAAATAAAAGCATGGAGATGCTAATATGTATTAACTAAAAAGTTAATTTTATAAAATTAACTTGGTAAGACTGAAAAAATACTTAAAATATATTTCAACAGTGTTTGAAATTTTTTGCAAATATGTTTGAATACTATTTCTTGCATAGGAGTGGTGTATACATAACCAATTTAATAAATTTTATAAATATTTCTTAGTCAAAAATTTATTAATTAATTTATGAGATTATAAAAAAATTATTTATTCATTAATGAGAAAAATTCTTGGTGAGGAATCTGCATCAATTGATTTGTATATAAATTGTGTCTTTATGTGATTTCAGTTCCTCTGGAGGAACCTAAAAATTTTAAATGCCTGTATGTGAAAGATTCTCGATCTGCCATGTTCTCTTGGGATCCTGTCTCACCTGAATCAGTCAGGGGTCATTTCCGAGGTTACAAAGTAAGTGGCAATTATTCTTTTTGCTACTTTTAATTGAAAAGTATTTATGTGGTGTCTAAATATTTATATATAATAGACTCTTCAATTAATTTAGTAGACTGGGAAATCTGATTTTTCATTCATTTTTTTCATACCCTGCATTACGTGTAGACATAATGATGCTGCAAATCTTGCAAAGCAGACTTTATTGACGACAATACAGTATGCACATAAAAATTTTTTAATAAATGTTAGTTCTAAGAATTTTTACTTTCTTCTATATTCAATAGAAAGAAGAGTAGAAATCCAATCCAATCCAAGAAATCCAAAATCCAATAGAAGAAAGTATTGGATTTGTAAAAATTTTTGACCTCAGGTTTTTTATGGATTTACATGTTTTGAGAGCTGTAGAACATGATTTGACTATTTTTTAGTGCTGACTCTAGGCTAATTTGGCAGGGTGCTCCACCCTGCTGCCCTTTTAAACATATTTTAGCACCCTGTGGCCCTTTTTCAACCCATTTTAGCACCCAGTGGCCCTTTTAAAAATATTTTGGTACCAAATAGCCTTTTCTAACATTTTAAATGTTCAGAGGCTTTCAGATGCTTTTCTTCCTGACTTTTCAACCTTCGAGCAATAGTTCTACAGCATTCCTGAAAGAACAAATGCATACAATCTGTATATATACACATAAAAACAGTAATTTACTTTTGTCATGTACAAACATCACAACATAGAAGACTGCAAATTGTGCAAATAATACCCGTTTTGAAAATAGGTTGCTCTTTTTATTGAATTCCCCTCAGTGGCCCTTTTATTCTAGAGTCAGCACTATTTTTAGAAAACATCTGTCTGTGTGTGTGTGTGACAAAAGTTTGTGGCAACTGTATCGCAGGAACTATTGCACAGAATTTCGTGTAAATTGGTATGTAGTGCCTTGACATAAATTAGTGCCTATCAACTTTTGGTAAAAATTGTCTAGCAGGTTGCGTTGCCATTCCACTTTTTCTAAATTTTTAACATCAAATAGGACAAAATTTTGTATTTATATATACCGGCGGTTTCCCTTATAATGACAGCCATGGCCAAGAAATGTGTTACATTGGAAAAACAAAAAGAAAAATTAAAACGTGCATAAAAGAACACAGTCACGGTATCGCTACCGGAAAAATAACCACTGCTTTAATGCAAATAAATAGGGATGATAATATTAATATTAAATTCGAGCAGGTAAGAAAAAATAGCCAATTATCAAAAGCACAATTATGCCACGGTTAGGGAATCTGTTGAAATATTGTCGAATTTTAATAATTGCAATGGCAACGATGGGGCACTACTCGACTGGCAGTGGCGCTGAGTCTTTAACACATTAATCGCCACGATAATATCAGAAAAATTTTCACATAGGCCATGGTAACTTTATTAGATAATTTAGTTAAAAATGTATCAAGGAAACTTAATGTATCACAGAATTTTTTTTTTTTTTTGCCAAAATTCCCGGAAAAACACTATTTTTTATGTCACACATATATGACTGACATGGCCCTATATTAAAACTTTTTTTCTCGACAAGCCGTGTCAATCTTATATGTCTGACGCATCCAAACAACATACAACAAGTATTACCTGTTTATGCAAATGTATCGTTTGCGTCGGACATCTGTGATTGACGTGGCCTTCTACCAAATCGCGTACGTCAGACATATATGTCTGACATGGCTCATGTAGAACTTCTTAGCCTCAGACACATATGACTGACATGGCGATTAACGTGTTAAAAGAGAAGAAGATGGAGTGAAATGTCAGTTTCGTTGAACTTCAAACACAGTGTCGCCAGAGAACTAGCTGGGGCGCCCCATGTGAAACTAGTCGGCAAGTTGACATGAAGAATTAAGGTTGTATATTTTAAAATGTTTTAAATTTAGATATTTACTTCATGGTTTAGATTTTTGTAATGTATAAACATACCCAATGAACCCAACCCAAACCCTTTTGAAATAATTCACAGCAATAAAGACAAAATAGATCAACTAGAAACAGCAGGAATTTATAAAATAAAATATGACACAGACAATAATAAAAAAATAATAACAGGAGACTTGGCATTGGAATATTAAAACCCAAATAAACTACTACGTCAGAAACACCCAAGAAAAATATTGGAAATGCATACAGCTGTATCGGTAGCCTTAAGCATACCGTCTTCAGTGCAAAAAAGATTCTGAATCAGGAGAAGTGCTCGTATATATATATAGGAGAGGGGCCGGATTTAGTTCAATCAATAGGATTACGGGAAAGGTGGGAAGAGTGGCCAACAGGAATTTAGGAAAGTTAGCTGTGTAAACAGTAGAAAAATTAAGAAAATGTGGACTGAATATAAAACTTCCAACAGTCAGACAAATAGGGAATAGCGAAATCGCAATTTACAAAAATAAGGTTTTTAAAATTTTAAAAAATGTTAAAAATCTCGTAAATTGTGATTTCACTATTCCCTATTTGTCTGACTGTTGGAAATTTTATATTCAGTCCACATTTTCTTAATTTTTCTACTGTTTACACATCTAACTTTCCTAAATTCCTATTGGCCACTCTCTCCACCTTTCCCGTAATCCTATTGGTTGAACTAAATCCGGCCCCTCTACTATATATACAAGCCCTTTTCCTGATTCAGAATCCTTTTTGCACTGATGACGGTACGCTTAAGGCTACCGAAACAGCTGTATGCATTTCCAATATTTTTCTTTGGCGTCTAGTAGTTTATTCGGGTTTTAATAATAAAAAAGGATTTTATGTTTATAGGAATGACAAAAATATAAATAAAAACCCAAATCAAAGAACATAAAAACAATATAAAATTTAATAAAACCACCACTGCTTTTACCAGAATTTTTCAAAACAGTGGCATAAAAATAGATTTTGATGGTATCAAAAAATTAGTAAATTACAAGAATTACCGACATGCCATGAATCACGAAGCAATTCAAATAATACAGAATGTGCACAGTTGCAACTAGACCAAACCATCAATGGAGATCGAAAAGTGGAAACATCTGATTGAGAGAAAAAGGAGGGACTGATAGAAGTGCTAACAGAAGCCCCTAGAACCCCTGGAATTTATGCCCGAGGATGGTGCGGATCTGCACTGAAAAAGTTTGCGAGAATTTCCAAGCAGGCCTTTTAACTTACAAATTTATGACAAAATTGTATTTATAATTCACTTTGAAATGTTTGAAACTTTCTTCTTCCATTGATTTTTCAACCATTTTTGACATATTAGGAAAAAGATGAGACTGATAAGAAATGGCAGTGAATTGTTTTGTAAATGTCATGGTAAAAGGTTGCCAGCGGGGATATTCCATTTCTCATCGGCTGCATCATTTTTGGCGACTTTATAGCCTGTGCTGGCCAAATGGAAAAGTATCTTAATGAACTGTTTTCTTTTCAGATATTTTAGAATGTGTAAAATTATTACCTAGCTGTACATTAGAAATATACGTAGACTGTTATACTGCCCTAAATTAATTAAAAATTCAGTGGTAAAAAAGTATAGGCATTAGAAAAAATAAATATTAGATTTTTTTTTTTTCCTTTTTTTCCTTTTTTTTTTCTTTCTTTTTTTTTTTTTTACTTTCTTCTGTAGTCAATAGAAGAAAGTATTAGATTCATAAAAATTTTCGACTTGCAGTTTTTGGCGTATTTACACGTTTTGAGAGGTCTAGAACACGATTTGACCATTTTTAGAAAATGTCTGTCTGTGTGTGTGTGTGTGTGTGTGTGTGTGTGTGTGTGTGTGTGTGAGAGAGAGAGACAAAAATTTTGTGGCAACTGTATCTCTGGAACTACTGCTCAGAATTACATATGAATTTATATGTAGATGCACCTTGACCTAAATTAGTGCCTATCAACTTTTGGTGTCTTCTGCTCATACAACGATTACCGCAATGTAAGGGGAGGCTATACCTCGGGTTCTATTGCGTATAATCAAACAAAACTTAATATGCTAGAAGGCCATTATAAGACATTATGCCGGTGCAATTTGAAGGTTTATCGGCCAACAGGTGGTGCTTCTATACAGCGATATGTGCAATTTAAAGGAAGGCTATATCTCAGGAACTACTGCACAGAATTGCATATAAATTTATGTGTAGATGCACCTTGACCTAAATTAGCCCCTATAAACTTTTGGTGTCAACCGATCAACAAGTGGCGCTGCTACACAGTGATTTCTACAATTTGAGGGAAGGCTATATCTCCAATTCTGTTGCATATCATCAAACAAAACTTGATATTTGAGAAGACCATTATGCAGCATTATACTGATTCAATTTGGATGCTTATTGGCCAAAAGGTGGGGTGGTGCTCATATACTGAAAATTTCCTCGAAAACAGGAAGGTTATATCTCAATTTCTATGGCATGTAACAATACGAAACTTGATATATGAGATAACTGTTATAAAAATTCTATTTTTAAGATGTTAGTTACAGACAATAAAACTTTCTTTGGTTATTTTGTGTTAGTTTTCTCTCAGATGAAAATCATTTGCATTCATCATGTTAGATAATTTTAATAATAGTTTTAATATATTGCACTTTGTGAATTTGTATAGAAAAATATAGAAGAAAGTCTTGTGGTGGTCACAACATACTAATTTTAGTAAACAATTTATATCAAAAAATTCATTGCCACATAGCACTGTGATAGAAATCTAAAAGTCTCCAAAAGGGTCATATACTAAAGTTGTAATGCAAAATGGTCAAGATATTGCAAATATCTTTCTATTCTTAAAAAAAAAAAAATACTGATTTTAAGCAGAATATTTCATTTTTAAAATATGTGGTATTAAATATTATGTATTTCAATTTGACATTGAATATGGGGATTTCTATACCATTTTCTGCTTTTGTCTTGTGTTATGGGCTATGAATATTCCTATTCAGTGAAAGGCAAAGCAGCGAATATGTAGGCAGAGCCTCACAGGAATTAATAAGTGAAGCAAGCCGGGGGAGGCAAAGCCTCCCTTGTGAGTTGGTGAGCAGAGCAAGCAGGGGACAGAGCCCCTTATCCAGGGTTTAAGCTGAGTAAAAATTTTCTCTAGCAAAAAAGCTAAAATCAGAAAAAAAGCTTTAGCAAAATGCTAAAATGCCAGAGACAGTAGAAAAAGACGAATATCAGTTTACACATTATTCTAAACCCCTCAATATGTTTGATTTTCATTTGTAAATTAAACTTAAAAGTTTTTAATCAGGTCTTTAAAGAGTTATACATAGAAGGTAATTTTTTTTTATTTGAAATGAAAAACAAAAAAGTAATTAATATTGTACTTACCACTGTAACCAGATCAATTTGAATATAGTACAAGCATATATCTTAACACATTTATTGGCAGACATGAAAAATATTAAACTTTTTAGATTACTTTACATTGTAAACTTTTTTAAAGCAATATGAACATCTTAGATAATGACTTATATTGTGTTTCTGGAGATATAATTATCACTATAGCATATAAAACTACATTAAGCTTAACTGTATCTGAAAATAAAAACATAACTTAGCGTTTAATTTTCCTTATATGCATGAACTGATGGATTTTATGAATGTTGCGATTTTTTTTTTTTTTTTTTTTTTTCCAAATTGTATTTAGTAAGATGCTTTAGCAAAAAAGCGAAAACATGTTATTTCATTTTTGCGGTTTGGATAAGTCTTTTAGCATTTTGCGAAAAATGCTACCGTAGCGGAAACACTGCCCTTATCTTAAAAAAACTATATGTTTGTAATAATTTTGAGTATACAAAACAATGTGACCTTGTGGGATTCTTTTATTATTTTTTGTTCAAAACAGATCCAGACCTGGACAGTTGATGAGGGGGAAGAACGCCTTAGAGAACAAGTGGTGAAAGCAAATGTCACCCAATCCCTAGTCACCATTTTTAGACCTTTCTCACGTAATCTGGTACGTGTTCTTGCCTTTAATGACATGTATACAGGTCCTGCTTCCCAAGTCATCGAATTCACCACCCCAGAAGGCAGTAAGTAATATTAAAATTTTGGTGTTACTTTCAGATAGACACTTATGTACATTAAATTCTTTAAAATATTTTTCTTTTATTTTCATTTTATTTATTTACTTTTAACTATTGCTCTACATTATATGACAAATAAATCAAAAGAGAGAGAAAAAAGCTACTTAAAGGGATTTAATGTTATTTTCACCTGCATGATGAAGCTTAACATGTTTCTTGAATAAAAATGTTTTTTTTTTTTTTTTTTAAACATATCACTTTTCATGTAGCTTTACTTTATTTTTAAAAAGAAGAGGGAAAGTACTTTTTTTTGCCCTATGCTTCATATATTATGTCATAAAGTAATAATGCTTCATTATTGCATTTTACAGGGACGATTGCATTCCAGAGCTGTAACAGACTAAAATGAAACCTTTATTTTATGGAAACAATATTTTCTTTAAATTTGCCAAACCAGAGTTCATATGCAAAAACCTGGAATACTCTAGGAATTAGAATGTTGGTTTCAAATCTCAGAGAAATTTCATTAAAAAAATGAAAAAATTCATTAAATTTCTGATAAATTTGATTATAAAATCAAAGTGAAATTTCTCCTTATTACTCCTGCATTTTTTTTAGTTTAGCTTAATTCAAATAATATTATGAAAATAATAATAATAAATAAATGCTAAATATTTGCATTACTATGATAGATTGTAGCACAACATCTGTAAAATTTCTAATAATTTTGAAAAAAGTAATAAATATATTCATAATTAACATACAGGGTGTTTACTAGGTCATGAAAGTCATGAAAAGGTCATGAAATTCAGTAGTATGCCATGAAAGTCAAGAACAGGTCATGAAATTTGACCGGCGGTTCGAGTCACGTATTGGTTCAGGTAACCCAATTTCACCAGTCGGGTCGAAAACAATTTTTTTCTATTGTAGTTCAGATTGAGTAGATTGAATTTTTTTACCATGAGTCGGGTCGACTTGAGAATCTTTCAAAATAATTTCTTTAATGGGCAAAAACATATTCGGCAACGTATCCTCTGGTGCGTTGTTGCTTTGCTTGTAGCACTCGTGCCCGCTTTGTTCGTCTGATGAATGTTTGTGTTTTTTCAACCTGAAACAATTGTTGCAAGTTAATTGCATTTTATGGTGTTCATTCAAAGTTTTGTACTTATTACTAAACTTCAAGTACATTTTGTACACTGAAGTACACAACACACCTAAATGGTTAAAAATAATTTTTTATCTATTTTAAAGATTTTAAAACTTTTAACTTGGTGCATTAGTAATTACATTTTAAGTTATTTTTAAATTATTTACTAATTGTATAGCAATAAAAATTTACTTTATAACTTAAATTGCAAGATTTTTAGATGAATTATTAATTTTCATTTTAGGTTTTGAGTCGAGTGTTGGTCATTAAAATTCTCTATTGTGAATTCAGGTCGATTTTCAGGTTACTATAATTTAGTAGCGTAAATATATAAGCATGATTATAAACCTAGTAGTAATTTATATCTTTAAAAAAAAAAATTAGCTTTTATAAATATCTACAGGCATTCTAAATTTTGTTGCCCCCCCCCCCCCCCCAAAAAAAAAAAAAAAAAAAAAAAAATATATATATATATATTTTTTTTTTAACATTTAAATTTTCTTAAATATGTGTATGCTGAAAATATTTTGTTAATCAAAACAGTTTTAATGTGTAACTGAGTGAACTACTTTTTCCTAATTCGGAATGTACTGTATTTTGAAGTATAGGAAAGACATAAAAATGCAAAGTTTGAGATATAGTTTGAGAATATGTATAGTTATATACTTTTTAGTAATAATTCTATTCTTCTATTCTTAGTCTTTTTGTGGGGAAAAAAAAAAAAGTTTGTAGGTTTGAAAAAAGTTTAATACATATTTTCCTCTCCTTAATGCAAGGAAAATAAATGACAGTTTTCAAATCCCCTGAAAAAATGATAGTTATAATATTATAATATTTCACAAATAGTATACATATGTATGTAGTTATATGTGTCTGTTTTAGATTGATTTCCATTACTATTTACTTAGATTGTTAATAAAGAAAATGTTTTCAGTTTTTTTTTTAAACAGTTAATACCATTGTTAAACAATAATTTTAAAAATAAGCAAGGTGATATATCAGTTTTAAAAAAAAAATAATAATTTAACTCGTAACAGACGAGGTGAAAAAGTTGTGCGTAGCAGGGGATGTGAAGTCTACAAGACCGTGTTACATTAAAATTCCTAAAAAAAATTACGAATAGAAATATTAATTTACGATTTTACCCATATATTTTCATACTTGCCAACTTTTCCGGTTTTCGCGGAAGACTTCCGGTTTTTTAACGTATTTTCCGGTCTTCCGGACAGATGATGAAATCTTCCGTTTTTAAAAAAGTCGCGGATATCGTTCGTTTTAAAAAGAAAACCCAAATGTTCTATGAAAACTCCTGATTCCCAATCTTTTTCCATCCATAACATAAATGTCAATATTCATTTCAAACTCGCTTTATGAGATTCTAGAACATGTAAAGAAATAGAATTGTTAAATATTTCTTTCTGATGTAATTATTTTTACCCCCCCCCCCCCCCCCCTCTTTCATTTATTTCCAACTAGTGATCAGCAATCAAATGTTCTGCAGAAGTCTTTTGTTTCCTAATCTTTATTCATCTACAACATAAATGATAATATTAATTTTAAACTTCTTTCATTAGATTCTAGAAGTAGAGTTGAAAGAGTTTCAGATTTCTTACTCTGTAATTATTTTTGTATCCTCCCCCCCTCCCTTTTCCCCGAATTGTGATCAATGATCAATTCTAGAAACAATAAAGCAATGGAAGTGCTCAATATTTTTCACGTATGTAATTATTTTTAGATCTTTATTGCTGAATTTAATGAATCTGTTTATTTTTCCTCAATTAAATTAAATATTTGTATGTCATATTTATACCAAATGTACGTAAACATGGGGAAAAAAAAATAAGAATAATTTTTTCAGGAGGAAAATTTTTTCCAAATCAATTTAAGAAAATTAATACTTAGTTCGTTTTATGCATGTTTGAAACTGATAATTAGCTACTGCTACTTTTTTTTTTATATGTATGATTAATGTACATACACAAAAATCATATTCTATTTATTTAAAAAATTAGTTATACTTTAACTAAGTTTTTGCCTATTGTTAAATAAATTTCTTACAGATTCTGTTTTGTAGATATTTATATGTTGAAGAGGAATAACTTCATTTAAAACTTTTACATATTTAGTATAAACAATCTATTGTAAAACGTTTTTATAGATTGCTTCTAAATATTAAAATTGTAAAACTGTAATTTTTTTTTTTTTTTTTTTCCCTATTTGACGTAATAAACAAGAAAAAAAAAAAAAAAAATCTTCCCTTTTTTTATGAAATCTTCTGGTTTTTTAACAAACATCTTCCCTTTTTTTATTAAAATTGGTTGGCAAGTATGTATTTTATGAACATTTACTTTATGGTAGAAATAATTATTTTTACATTTTAACTGTAAATAAATCCTCATACAGACAATTTTGCCATGAAGGTAAATTTTTTCACAAAAAATATGTTTTCAAATATAAAACAAAATAAAGCAAAATAAGCAGTATTTTGATATTTAAACTACATTTTTTATTAATTTAATCTATAAGACAAATTTTAAAATACAAAACTTGAATGTTACACAAAACATTAAAAAAAAAAAAAAAAGACTGACCTCAAATATTACAATTTTCATTTTTAGAAAAGAAACAATTTATTCATCATATTTTTCAGCACATTCTTTACACAGCTTCCTGGCACATTCTAAACATGTTGGAAATTTACAAGATATGCATAAATATGCAGTTTCCTTTTTTTCTTTGTGGGGCACAGGCAGCATGTTTTTCTTGAATTTTGCTGATCTTTCTGTCACTGGGATTATCATATCTCAAATTTAGAATCAAGAATTTAAATCTCTTGATTGACATAACTGCACAGAATATATCTCGACCAGTTCTGTCTGTAGCAAAAAAACATTCAATATCTTCATGGTTAGATTTGAAGACAGATATGTATATAAGCAAACCTAAAAGCACCCTCAATTCCATGAGGATTGTGTTAGAAATTTTAGCTTTACCGGTATCAGAAAAATTTCTTCTACTTTTTCCTATTTTCACATTTGTCCATTTCGTTACACTCTCCAACATTTCACTTATAAAAAGGAGATCCTATATCTCTTTTGGAGTCGCTTTTCTTCCTAAGTTTCCATAGGAGCGATGTCCTGCAAGACAAATTATATTATGTGCAGGAGTTTGCATATTCTTTTGCAGCTCAAGAGATTAGCACTTGATTCGTTTTTTCCCGTAATAATATGCAGTTGAAGAAGTTTCAGTCTTTGTTCCTATATTCTCATTGTCAGATTCAGGAATTTCAGAATCTGTGGAATGCGAACTTTCTTGATTATATTCTTCCAAACACTCTTCAATGTCACTAAAATCATTTCCAATTTCTTCTAAAATTCTTTGTAACTCATCTGCATAATGTGGATCAGAAAGCTGAATAATGTTTCGCGGCCCCAATCTCAAAGCCATGTTTCTTCCCTTTGCTCGAAACGTACTTTGCTTGTAATGCACTGAGGGATGTGATGTCTCTCAGGCCAACGATAAAAAAATAAAAGAATTTCAAAAGGAAGCAGGTGCAAAAAAAATCTAGCCAATGAGAATTCAAGGTCAGTGTCACAAAATAAGAAACTACTGGACGAATCCGTCCAATCGAGTTAAAAATGAATAGGGGTGATATAAAAGAATTTTGAAGTGGTTTCTGAGACTGACGCTCCCAGTTACGCATTAAAAAGAAAGGTTCGATATGTCGATAAAAAAGGTCATGAAAATCTTTTTGAGGTCATGAATTTTTTTTCTGTCAAGTCAGTAGACACTCTGACATACCTTATTTGAAAGAGGGATACAGAATAGTAAGTTAATATCAGGCTAAGCCATTTCTGCTCTACAAGGGTAGCTGATACTACCTGTCAAGTTACATAATGTATTGCTAATATTTTCTTAAAAAAATCTGGGAAACTCTGTGCTTTTTTTTTTTTTTTCCCCAATTTGAGTATAATCCTTAAATAACTTCTTAGCAGAAATCAGCAAATATAAAATGAGTCCTTCAAAAAATTGATCTTTAAAAATTTTTTTTTTACAAATCATTTGGACAAGAAAATTCCTTAATATGGTATTCAATAACAAAAATGTTATCTGTTTCAGCAACCAGATACTGAAAAAGTAGGCATTTCTTTTATTTGTGTCCAAGTATTTGTATTTATTTCATGCTGCATATTTCTGGAAATTGATTTTGAGAAATAGCATGAATTTCATTGAATTGTGCCAAAATTAATGTCTATTTCACTCAATATACAGACCAGCACTGTCAGGTATATGCTGTAGTGTGTAAATTATACAAAAAATTAAAGGCGGTACACAAAAAATATAATGTAGCATATCCTAGGGGATGCACAATTTTCCTTCTCAAAAAAAAAAAAAAAAAAAAAAAACATGCTTATTATGTCCGATGTGCTATAGTCCAATGTTTAATCATAGTAAAATTAATCTCTATCTATTTAATAATGAGATCTCTCAATTGCTGGTAATACAAATAAATAAATAATGCTCAATATTCTGTTTTCTCTTACATACCCAGATTCTGACAGAGTCGTTGACCTACTTCTATTAACACATTGCTCTTTGACCTTGAAGCAGGTCAAAGACAGACTAATTAAACTTATTCTTTTATCTGCAGTTCTTTATTTCTTTTGAGAGCTAAGAACACACTATGAAAAGAAATAATACTAAAGTAAGTTTATCCAAAATCACAGAATATTTGTCTTTCTACTTCTAATTTCCCCCAACCCTTCCAAGAAACTGAAAAATACAAGTTTTAATAAAATTCTGAAGTCAAGTGCATTTCTCCTATTTTATTATTTAATTCACCAATTTAATCATAATTTTTTTTTAAGGAATAAAAATTGTGCGGCATGCTTTTTTTTTTATATTATAAGAAAAATCAATTTTCACAAACCTCTAAAACTTGATTCTGGATTTTTGGGGTTAAACCATGATAAATTATTCTTTCAGTAATTATATGTCATTTTATTGGTAATTATCTAATAATGTTTTACTAAATGTTGAAAATAATTTTTGTTTTTAATATCAATCATGCAGGTTGCCATTAATGTCCAGTCGTTCCAGTGAAAAGCACAAACATAACTATGACATTTCTGTTTTTTTTTTTTTTTCAAGAACTTCATACCTGAATTTTTACTTCCTTCTATATTCAATAGAAGAAAATATTTGTTTTGTAAAGTTTTTTTTTACTTCCGATTTTCGATGGCTTTACATGTTTTCAGAGATCCAGAACAAGATTTGACCATTTTTAAAAATGTGTGTGTGAGACAAAAATTTGTGCGACTATATCTCAGGAACTTCTGCACAGAATTTCAAGTAAATTTTGCATGTAGTTGCACTTTGACATAAATTAGTTCTTATCAAATTTTAGTGCAAAAATTTCAACAGGTGGTTCTGCAATTTTTTCCATTTAAGGGAAGGTTATA
The DNA here is from genome assembly GCA_963930645.1 of Salticus scenicus. Lineage (NCBI taxonomy): Eukaryota > Metazoa > Arthropoda > Arachnida > Araneae > Salticidae > Salticus > Salticus scenicus. Next base: position 332,783,905 of record OZ005654.1, on the reverse strand, counting down.
ACTCATGTTTTATTGTGTATAATAATAATTAATTTAAACTTTATAGGTGAGAAGGCCATTATGAAAAATTATGCTCTTTCAATTTTGGTGCATATCTGCTGATGGGTACCGCTGCTATGATGTAGTTTGCCCTGTTTCTAGGAAGACTATTTTTCAGACTCAATTACTTTTAATTGCTGTAAGCTGTAAATTAATTGCTGTAAGCTAGTAAGGTGGATAAAAAAAGCTTTGTGCTAGGCAAACTAAGTCTACTTAACCAAGAGACCGCAATAATGATCAGTGGATTTCAGACAACTTCCATTTTAGTTTCATTTTCCACATATCTTTTTTTGTAACAGAATATATTTCCCTCACTTTTCTAATTCCTATATCTTTCATTTTGACTTTTTCTACTTCGTTATTCTTTTCCTCTCAACTCTGATGGAGTTTATTTATATTGTCCTTTTAAACAAAAAATTCCTGTGAAATTTTTCATCAAACTTAAAGTGTGTTCTATTTAATTCGCTACATCTCTATCTAGAATAGCCCGAAAATCATGAAATAAAATATTGTTTTCCACATATACCTTAAGAGGTTTTACAACCTGCAACTTAAAGAACACTTTTAGTAATAATAGTAATTATAAACACAGTCACTTTCAAATGGACTATGACAACCAAAATATTGCTTTAATTATAAAAAAGTGCTTTGTTTGTGGCATATGTGCCTACTTTGTTCATCTGACGAAGGGTTGTGTCTTTTGACCAGAAACAATTATTGAGAGTTCTTGCATTTTATGGTGTTTATTCAAAGTTTTGCACTTATTACAGAGTATTGCTTTGTTCGCTTAAAATACTATAAAAGTAAATAAATAAATAAATAATCTATTGCATTTCAACAACATTGCCACTTTGACTAAATAGGAGCTTCCTTCCACTCTGCAAGATGTACTAATGTTCTGACAGGAATTATTGCATATATCAAATGCTAGAAACAATGTTTGTTCCTACCTTTCTTTACTTCCTAACCTTTGTATATATATTTATTTAACATCAAAAACAACATCAAGCACCAAGAACTTGTTTGCTACATGATTGTGACAATACTCTTCAGAAATTGTTTTATGCAATGGTAACAAATGTTCAAAGTTGAAATCTGTATTTATTAAAATTGTTTTAATTTTTTATAGAATAGCAGTATATGTCTTAATCGGTAATTTTTCCTTCAGCCCCCGGTCCTGTTGCCTATTTTGATGCCATTCCATTGGGCTCCAATGCTTTGTACTTAATATGGAAAAGGCCGACTGAACCCAATGGCATTCTGACTGGATATAACATTTATTACCGAGAAGGTAAGAAATTTTTTACCCACATTTGAAATTTTTTTTCGTTTTATGATGTATCACTGTTGTTTCTGATATTTAAAAAATAAAGATATATAAAAGACTGTGTCTGTGGACAGGATAGCAAAAAGAAGGTGGCTCTGACAGTCATGCAATTAGACACAAAAATGTCCCTTAAGAAGTCAGAGTGCACCTCTAAGCTTGATTTTTGAAATTTTGATTAGTTTTTTAAATTAATTAAAATATGAAAGTAAGAGCCTTATACAGTCGAACCTCGTTAATGTGAACACGCTTAACGTGAATTACTTTTAACATGAACTGTTTCCACAATTCCCGTCAAAATGAAAATTAGTTTAGTTAAATGAAGATTAGTTACTGATAGCATGAACTACTGATAACATGAACAAATATTTTTTTTCCCTTCAGATTCACGTTAACGAAGTTCAACTGTAAGTAGCTTTGAAATTAGCTATTTAAGTATTAGCTTTTATTTAGCTGTTGCCAAAAAAAGTTTGATTTTTTTTTTTTTTTTTTTTTTTGACATAAAAAAAATATATTTTCACATGAATAATAAAAAATATCAAAAATTTGCTTATGTATATAACAAAATGATGTCATTATAACTTTAAAATTAAATAATAATAATCATAATAATGATAAAAACCCATCATATTTCTTCCACATTTTGTTTCACAAGCTTTATTAATATACCTCAATTTTTTTTTTAATAGTATGTTTTTGCATGAATAGTATACTTAACATGAAAACAAATTAAGCATCAAATTAAAAGAACTTTACTTATAGATAGATAATCCTAGGCAATTAAAAAATAAAAATAAAAATTTGATGCTGAAGTAGACTGGACATTTTTTGCTAAGGACTTTACTTTTGTGAAAGCCATTTTAAGTCACATAAAATATCAAAATCATAAATAAATTATACAATATTTAAATTAAAAAAAAAAAAAAAAAAAAAAGGAAAAAATACCTTTTTTTGTCTGGCTATATCATTTTATAGAAAAATTCAAAGTGGCGACAAAAATTCAGTACTCACATTGGGGGAGTTATAATAAAGCTATACCTTGATCAGGTTTACATATATATATATTTGTATATAACAATCTCTATTAACTAATCATAAAATATTTAAAATGGCATTTGCCTCCAAGGTAGTAGCACATGTTTTTTGCACCGCAAGAAGAAAGGTCATGACCCTTTGAAATCAGTAGGCTCATATTAATTTTATGGTAAGTGATGAAGTTTTTAAGTTTAAATAAAATCTTCCTCAAACCTTTGAAATTTTTATTGCATATGGAAAAACAGATGAATCATTCAAAAAGATTTCACTGCTTTTTCTAAGGCTGATTATCTCGAATTATATTTTAATTTATATCGATATAAATATTTGCTGTTCATATGTCAGTGCTCTTACTAACATGAAATTTGAATTTCAGTAATAGGTACTGAACTAGGTGAAGAACGAGAGAGAACACCTCAGATCACTGATCCTCGAGAAACTCGGGCAAAACTCGCTGGTCTGAAACCTAAAACCAAATACCGCATTGACATTTATGCCACCACCAGCAAAGGACAAGGTGAAAAAATGTACATTGAAGTCCAAACCAATGACAAGTCTGAACAACGTAAGTCTTATGTTTGTAACATAAATGTAAAATGATTTAAAACTGTAAAATGATTTAAAATTTATTTTTAAAAATGAATGTCATATCATACAGTACAAACATTTTCAAAATTAGTCAGTACGTTTTGACTAATTTTGTAAATTATCTACCTGTGTTATAATAACAAAATGTTTAAGAGGCCTGTCCACTTATCATCCCCAGAAGCCAGAGCCAATGTTATTCTATGGAGAATTTCGCTCCATTATAACTTATTAACTAATGTATATTCTAAAATTTCGTTTTCACATTCAGAAACTTCACAACTATTAAACAATTTATCGCTTTCTAAAAATTATTATTTTTTAATTTTGAATATTTTATTTTGAGGTTGTAAAATGTGAATTTTCTCAATGTAAAATTTTTTATTTTTGAGCTTAAAAATGAAATCTTAAAAATAAAAAAAAGCAATTTTTAAAAAGCGATAAATTGTTTAATTGTTATGAAGTTTCAGAAAGTGAAAATGGAATTTAAAAATATGTATTAGTTAAGGAATTATAATGGGGCAATATTTCTCATAGAATAACATTGGCTTCGGCTTACGGAGACGATAGGTAGAGAGTCCCCTTAAGAAGCATTATTGCAGAGACCCCAAGTACTGCAGATTCTCCGTAGTTTCTATGGATTTTGATGTTCAACTACGGATTACGGGAACTATTCTGAAAACTCCGAAAAACTTTTCGAAAGAAGCTTTTTATGCACATTTCGCCTCTTGGAATGCCAGCAGTGTGAACGGCATTCACGGAAAATTTTCTTCGGGCGGCAATCACGAAAAATTTGCTGAGCTTACGAAAATTTTAATGCAAACAGTGATCGCGAAGAAATTGTGCGGCTGCTAATCCAGTTTTGGTTTCTATTTGTGCAATACATTATTAGCGAACGTCGATTGTCTGCGCTTCTAATCCAGAAACGAACGCAACTGATAAGAGCAGTGGTTCTGTTTTCTTCCCACTCATTCCAAAGCCTGGGCTTTCACGGCCGCGACTGTCGCTTTCGGACAGGAGGGGGAGGAAGAAGAAGCGGTCAGTTTTTTCTTTCTTTAATCACAGGAGGTTTTTAATCGGCGCTCGGTATTTGCTGCACATCACTCTGTGCTTGGATGCGAAGGGAACCTTTTGAATGGAAAAGTCAGAGTGAGGAGAGGGTGAATCATTACCGGAGATCATCATACTGCATTCTAACCAGCATGGGACTCGGAAGAGAAGGAAATGCTTTGCTGTTTGTTTAGTTAGGCTGTGAGTTATACTTGCGCTTCGAAATTTTCATCGATGTTTTTATTTTTTTTTTAATGTAGCTTTTTTATTTATTATCTCATTTATTTTAAACTTAATTTTGTTAGGCGAACATAATTTCCTATAATGCTAGATTCCACGATATTGATAAAAGACGAAAATAAATAAATAAATAAATTTCTATGTGATTGGCTTTCAAGAAATGTCAAATTAATTATTAGTAAACTGATTAAGTTTTAATTTTTATTTTTATAAAGCATCTTTTTTCTTTTTCTCTGAGTAAAAATTCTTTTTATTATTATTATTCAATATTGTTCTTATTTTTTAAAAATGTGTTTTGATTTTTCCGATGTTTTTCCTAAAATGTTTTGATTTTTACCAGTTTTAAGTTGTCAGCTATGAAATAGGAGCAGTTTTTATTATTATTATTATTTTATTTACTTATTGCAAAAAATTTTTGCTTTAGATTTTGTGTTCGCAGAAAGTTTTTCATTTTATCTGAGTCTGGCAGTAGGGTGGTAACTTCCAAGGGCGTGGCTTACTTTGAGAATGAACAAATAGATCCAGTGATGGTTTCTTGTTGAAGTGGAAGCAGAATTAAGTTCAACTGGGATGGCAATATTCATTTTGGTTAGAACGTATTTATGTTTATCTGTGTTTATTTCAATTGGATTGTTTATTTGCTGTCATGTTGCAGTTAGAACCACCTTCGAAGAAAAAGAAATCTTCTCAAAAATTTAAGGAAACTTACAGTGAGGAATTTCAATGTTTGAAAAAATCCACAATTTCTGAGAACCACGCACATTGCGATACGTGCACAAAGGATTTTTCCATTGCTCATGGCGGTAAGGACGATTGCCAAAGAAACGTGAATTCAGTGAAGCATAAAGACTATGCCGTGGCATTTCAAAAAACAAAAGATGTTGCTTCATTTTTTTATCGCCGATAAAGATACAAGCGTCATCAAGGCTGAGTACTTTTTTACTAGATTATTTATTATCGAGCACAATCTGCCGATTGTCATTGCGGATCACGCTAAGCTTCTCTTTACAGCCATGTTCCAGACTCTGCAATAGCAAAAAAAATATAGCAGCGACCACACCACAAAAGCACTGCCATTGTTAAAACCATGGCAGATATGACCGTGAGCAGCAACATGTCACGTTTCGATTCTGCACCGTTTTCACTGAGCACTGATGGAAGCAATGACTCCAACGATCAGAAACTTTACCCTGTGTTGGTAACATATTTTGATAAAGAAAAAGAAAATATTGTGACATCCTTGATAGCTCTCCTGGAATGCTCAGATAATACAGGAGAGGGCATTTTCAAGGTTTTGAATAGTTTTTTTGAAGAAAAAGGCCTGGAGTGGAAAAAGTGCATTTCTTTTGGGATACTAACATGAATACCATAGAGTATGAATTTTCCAATTTAAAAAATTCGTAAGTTATTTGGAATTTACAATTCATTTAATATGTCAGAATAAGGCAAAATTAAGCATAAACTTCCATTTGAGGATCATAAATACATTAGACAACTTCAAAATTACATTTATGATATTTGATTGAACATGATTGAATACAAATATTCTAGTAGGAAAATTTCGTGAATTATTCGTAATTTACAATTTTATCAACATAGCGAAATTGTAAATTTTTCATATAAATATGAATTTTGAGGATTATTGCATTGGAAACAGTAGCATGAAAACTAAACAACGGAATCGACCCTGATAAAATAAATTAATAGATTAGAATAAGATAAATATATCGAAGTGAACGGTGGATAGCCTATTAGGCAGGGATTTCATTCTGTCACTGTATCAAGCTTTGGTCAAATTCATTTCTTTTAACTTGATTATAATATGTCTCGCACTAGAAATTTATGAGAACATATATATATGATGGGGAACTGAGCAGAGTCCACCTATGCCAACTAGTTTATTTATTAAATTATTTATTTTAACTGTTGCATTTTACACCCTATATTATGCTTTTATGCCATGATTCTCTTCTACTTTTTGTCTTTTTTTTTTTTTATATTAACTTATTATTTTCTTTGATAATTTTCAAATAATACTTTCTTGATTTTGAATTGACTATCTTTGATTTTCTTTTGTATATTTCAAAATATTATCAAAATCTCAGTATAAGTGATCATGAAGAAACAATTTTTAATCCATTACATTTTTATGATTTTTACAGAGCCTGATGAACCTTATTTTGTGTGGTCCCATCTACCTGATGTGGATGGTAAAGCTGGAGTTCGTGTTACATGGGTACCTGCTGTTGAAGGCCATCCTGGCAGCCATTTTTTTGTACAGTACAGGAAGAAAGGTAACTTTTTCTTTTATCAAAATATTAGGATGCAGATTTACAAAAATATAGTACTGGCCTTTGACAACCAGTTCTTCTTCCTCCTCTTCTTCTTTTTTTTTTTTTCAACTACATGATAGAAGATTAGAGATATTCATAATGTGGCTATATTTTTTGTGGTGAATATATGTGTGTATTTCACATATGAACACATGTTGTGTGTATCTCGTGCAGTATACTTCCGATTATCTATGGAACTGAGTAGTACATAAGTTCTGAAGATAATGCAAATCACAGATAAACCGTAAAAAGGCTAAAAGTGAGAAGCAAATGATATAATGAAAGGATGTAAAAACTATAAACCAAAAATTGTACTTATGATAAAGCCAAGGTACAATCTGTAAGCTAATTTATGCACTAAATTAAACAGTACAGTATTGTATTATATGTCTTTATTCTTTTTAAAGCTGAAAATGATCGTTCAGCTGAACAACTCGTAGCGGGAATGGTAGATTCAAGTTTGCATAATTTTGCTATTTGAGGTATTGCTTCATCAATGCCATTAGAATTAAGGAAATCTAAAACTTCCCACACATCTTTACTATTAAAATCGTTCATTGTATAAAACACTTTAAGTTCTGATCGCAAATGAACAAAGTCGAAATATTTTCCATAGCAGTTTTTAAGATTTTCAAACGCTTTTTCAGGAAAATTTGTTTTGAATTCATTTAGCTTATTTGTATCCAAAAGTTCAAGAAATTTCATGTTTTCAAAATCATTAAATCGTGATGCAATGTGGGTGCTCACATTATCTAAAATTTCAAAATACGACCGTCGGTAATTAGCTTCTATGTCAGTTTTTCCAAAAGGGCGTTGTTGGATGCAAAATGTTGCAAAAATGTTGCATGGATTGATTTTCATCTCTTTCCTTTGAAAGTGATGACCAAAATTTGTGAAAATCTTGTTGTTTACCATTTATTTTGAAATTTTTGTTCCTGCCTAAACAATACCCAATATCAAATTTTTTTCTTTTGAAGAATTTGAAATAGAGTACTGCTTTAAGGAAATATTTCAAACAGTAAATTTAACATGAAATAAAAATCAAACTCCTCTAAATTTTTGCAAATCCCTTAGCAGATATTATTGTTTCTGAGTCCCAATTTTCTGGAGATTGTACTATATCATTAAAGAGAATTTTCAGATCATCTAAGTGTTCATATACAGTTTCAATTAGGCAACTATGAAAATTCCATCTCATCGTTGCTACGCGTGGTAGTCTTTTATTTACGATTGTATCAATGGCATGTATTCTTTTAGTGGATTTCCTAAAAAAAAAATGAGATGAGTCCTGCTAATGTAGTAAAAAATATCTTACATTCCTTTAAAGAACCAAGATATTGTGTCAATAAATTCAGTTTATGGGCGTAACAATGCGCAAAATATGCTTCCGGATGTTTTTCTTTCACAAGAACTTGAAGACCCGAATGTTCACCAGCCATCACTGCAGCGCCGTCGTATGTCTGAGCAATCAATTCATCGGAACACTCAAATATTTCTAAAATGCTTTCAACCTGTCTTGAAAGAACATTAGCAGAACGATTAGCACCTACATAAAAAAAACGTAGGAACCTTTTAATAGGACAATTATCTTTATTTACATATCGAAGAATAACAGATAACTGAGATTTAGTCATAACATCTGTAGTTTCGTCTAGAATTATTGAAACAAATGGACTAATTGCAATTTCTTATTTTATTTTTGACAATATTGTCTTTCCTATAGACTCAATGAGACCGTTTTGAATGTGATTTGAAAGTCCACTAAACACAGTTGCACTTTCTAAATGATTCAGAAGTTTATCGTCATAATAGCTAATTAATTTAACTAATTCCACATAATTTCCAGCATTAAGGGACTCTGGATTCATCGTGGACCCTAAAAGCTAGTTCCTGTTTTCCAGGAAAATAGGTGACATCTATAAATTTTTTTTAAATGTCTCTATTTTTAGTGACTCTATCATTATAACGAGAAACATCAATTTTATTCTGAGAATTAAGTTCAAATTCGATACAGGATTTTCCAAATGTTTTCAATTTAATAACAGAAGCTATGTGTATTTCAGAGCACTTGTGATGTTTTGAAGAATGTGAAAATTGTTTAAATCATCAAAACCTCCATTTACCCACACACTTCTTCTGTCTGTTGAAAATAAAATACACGGCCAACAGAATAATTTCGTTTCTTTTTTACAAGCAGTAAGCCATTTAGTTTTTACGTATTCTTCAATACGAAAATAACGAACAGATTTCTTTGTTTTTGTTTTTAAATCATCTAATATTGGTTTTGGTTGACCATCCTTTATGATTAAAACCCAAATAAACTACTGCGTCAGAAACGCCAAAAGAAAAATGTTTGTGATGCATACAGCTGTTTCGGTAGCCTTAAGCGTACCAAAAGTGCCTTTTTGCACTGAAGACGGTACACTTAAGGCTAACGAAACAGCTGTATGCATCTCAAATATTTTTCTTTGGCGTTTCTGACGTAGTAGTTTATTCAGGTTTTAATATTCCAATGCCAAGTCTCCTGTTATTAAATGTACCCTTATGTTTGGAAGAGGAAGCTGTATCAGAGTGGTTGGAATGTGAAGATGAGGCTCCCACTATTGAATCAATAACTGATGCTGAAATAATTTCAAGTGTTCTAGACATAAATGATTCTGATTCAGAAGACAGTGAATCTGATACTGATGAAAATAAAATTAACTATGAGTAGGGTTTAGAATTAGGATATAAATACGTAACTTTTCTTCAGCAGCAAAGCTGTATAACTGAGCAAGAAATAATGACAATAAACAGAATACAGAAAAAAATAATTGCTAACAAGCAACAATTACATCCATGTTCAAAAGATAGTTTACTTCTAAAGTGCATTTATGTGTGCCTTTTGAAATATTCCTACTTATATTTCTTTATTGTAGTATTGTATTTCTTTGTATTATTGTATTTTTACTAAAATTATAATTATTTTACTAATTAGTGTTAATTTATAATCTGTTTGAAAGTGAAAAAATGTTCAAAAAACAAAAGGACCCTCTAATCTGCCGAGGCTTCGGTCCCAAGTTTGGCAGATTAGGGAGACCCCACTGTATATATTTAATTATTCAATATTAATTGTTCTTTCATTTTACAAAAAAATTATCAGGCCCTCCTCTTTTTAGACACTTTTATTTAATTTGGTGTGTTGTTTTTCTATGTATGTGTGTCAGATTTGAGAATTGAATTTTCACTTATTTCCTATCATCTGATTGAGCTGAAATTTCGCATACATGTATAACTCTGATGACAGTACATACTGAAGCAGTAACAGTCTTGTGGGAGGATCCAGAATTTCCTCACCCCCAGCTCCAGTTCAAAACTTCTTTCTGATTTTTAATCTGCTTCCTATTACTCAGTTGAGTTAAAATTTTGCATACATGTTTAATTCCGATGGCAATACACGCTCAATCAATAATGGGCTTAGGTGGAGCCTGAGGGTTTGTGTCTCCAACTCCAGCTCAAAATTTGTTTTTGAATTGTACCCCACTTTCTACCTTTCGATTGAGCTGAAATTTTGCCTACGTGCATATTACCCACATTCACTAAATTGGATTTTATTAATTACATTTTGAATTAAAAGCATTTTTTAATGTATGTATTCTTTTGTCATTAATATAACACAGACTTTCCACTTTTTCTAATTTATTGAAACCTGTTTATTATTAGTACACTCAAATAACGATATTATGTAGGAAAGAAAATAGAATGCAATCCTATTTTAATAATAATTATCTTGAATGCATATTTTCTGCATCAGAGTGGATAAGGAATGTTCTGCTGTAATTTTGGTTGAACAAAAATATATTAATATTAACCCAATAAGGGTAGTATCTCCTGCATTTTTGTTTATTCTCTATTTGTTTTATGTATTGTATTGGCCTTAATACTAAAATAGTTATGTTTATTTAATGAAGGCGAAAGTACTTGGGAGAGTTCTCCGCCTGAGGAAAACCAAGACTCCATTTTAGTTCAAGGGTTGGAACTAGGCTCTCTCTATGAAATGAAAGTGGTGGCAGTAGATGGGCCTTTCCAGACTTCCAGTAAAATAGAAGAATTCGAAACAGGGGGAATGGGTAAGTTCAGCTTTTAACAACAACTTATCATGATGTGTTTGTACAAAATTTTAAATGAAGAAATGTTTTAATTGTTTTAATTAGCAAAATAAGATATACTTTTCATCTAAAACATTTTTGTATAAGTGCATTAGATAATATTCAAATAGTGAATATGAAAATGAGGTCCATATTTAATGGGATTCTCAACTTATTGTCACCAGAAGCCAGAGCCAATGTTATTCTCTGGGGAATTTTGTCACATTATAATTCATTAATACATACATATTTTTAAATACTATTTTCACATTCAGAAAATTTCCAACTGTTAAATTGATTATTGCTTTTTAGAAATTAGTTTTTAAATTTTTAATATTTTACTTTGAAGCTGTATCATTAACCAATTTAACAGGAATTTTCTGAATATGGAAACAGAGTATAAAAGTATGCATTAGTTAACGAGCTATAGTGAGGAAAAATACCCCATAAGATGACATTGGCTTTGTCTTCTGGTAATATTAATGATAATTAAAGAGTCCTCTTATGAAGTGAATCTTCTTAAATAATATATTTTATTATTTAGGAATTCATAACTCCTCTGCAATTTCTGAATGCTCTAAAGAATAATATTCATTCAAAAGAGTGTGATAAGCTATGCATTGCAGAATAAATGGTTTTGCTGTAAAACAATTACCAATATTTAAAATTGCAAAGATAAAAAAGTGATCACTTGTTAGTTAGAAAGCTAGAGAATTATGTGATGTATAGCAGGGTGGCTAGCAGTCAGGGAAAATCAAAGAATCAGGGAAAAGTCAGGGAATTTAGAAAATCTGGAAAAGTCAGGGAATAGTCAGGAAATTTCCTTTAAAGTCGGGGAATTTTAACAAATTTTCTGAAAATAAGCTATATTGATCATTAAATTATTAATGATAGTTTACATCACTAAATTGTTTATATTACCAAAGTAAAATATGCATATGGGCCAACAATCCCAACGATTGGGGCATAGATCCAGCCAACAGTAATTTATAACCGTTGGCCAACAAAAAACCTAACATTGTTTCAATGTTGTTGGTCCATATAAATTTGTAAGTAGGGGTCGCTAATATTAATATAGACTCTATATTAGTATTAGCGACCCTTACTTAGAATACAATACCTACTCAGTATACTCTATACTATAGAGTATATTGTGGTAGAGAAATTATTGTTTTTGAGTCGAATTTTTGCAATCGGTTTTTGCTGTATTTACACGGTTTGGGGTCCCCCCGAATTAATAATAATAATAATAATTCATCAGTTGATCTGAGTTTGTTGGGTGCATCTGTGTAAATATGTCTATTATCAGCATATCTCAAGGACAAATAGTTGCAGGAAATCCAAACTAAATCTGTATCATATAGGGATGTTACACTAAACTCTTTGTTGAGATCAAGCAAATGTTTTGTCTACATCTACAGGAACATCCAAGAAAATTCAAAGGTTTAAGGGCAATATTTCTGGTAGATACAGTTTACACCTTTAAACTGCTTTGAACAAAATAAAATGAGAATATATTTTTTATATGCATTAAAGCGTGTTTAGTATAAAAAATAACATAAAAATCCTTTACCATTCGTCTAGAAGGCCACACAAAACAGTTCAAATACATTAGGAAAGCAATAGTTTAAAATTGCTGAAATTGTATTTCAAATTATGTTGTATTTTTCATACTGTGCTAAATTTAAGTATACAGTGTGGTGTGCATATAATTTATAGACATTAGTATAGGACTACACAAAAATTACTGATTACATTCTTATGTTTTAAATGCAATTAATAGAGGTGCTTTACTTAATTTTTCCAACTTGTGCCTGCGTTTTGCTTCGAGTTTTTATGGTGATTGTTTTAAAGTGACATTTTTTGTTGTTTCATTGATACAGATACGTTAGAAGTAGAAATGATAAAGACTTAATAAATTGGTATAATGTTTTTTCTCGTATATGTTTAAAGCCATCGCTATGAGTTATTTTTAGAATTGGGGTAGGGGTGGAGGGCTTAAAGTTATCAAGTTAGTTTTCAATTTCTACCGAATTATGTTCGAATTTTACCAATTAGTGCACCATTAGGAAAGCAATAGTTTAAAATTGCTGAAAGTGTATTTCAAATTATGTTGTATTTTTCATACTGTGCTAAATTTAAGTATACAGTGTGGTGTGTATATAATTTATAGACATTAGTATAGGACTATACAAAAATTACTGATTACATTCTTATGTTTTAAATGTAATTAATAGAGGTGCTTTACTTAATTTTTTCAACTTTAGGAAAACCGCTGCGGACTGATAATTACTTTTTTACACCCTGTGGTGAACAAAGTACTTGTTTAGAATCCGAATTTCAGTATAGATTTTTTATTTTATTTTATTTTATTTTTTTGGCTAAAACGACACTTTTTGGGTTCCCTGAATAAAAATGTAAAGTTTTTAGCGGTTTATTAGTGTATATGCCTGTTATCATCATATCACAAAAAGAAATAATTGCAGGAAATTCAAATTATTCAGGTTATTCAGAAGATCACACCCGGTTTCCGCTTGAAAAATTTGAGCAAAATTCTTAAGTTTCTAGATGTGGTGTAAATAAAATTTGTCTAAATATTATTGTTCTAAGCTTAGTCGAGGGGTATAAGGGATGGTACACCTTCACGCAAAATTGTATATATCTAACTGTTTCTAACATTATTTTTAACTAATTTTAAAGTATGTTTATTTAGTACATCATTTGTTATCTTATCAAATAATCTATAACTTATCTTTATAGTATACAAAAGCTGTGTAAAAGAAAAGTTGTGTGAATGCCACACCAAATTATTATACGTTTTAATAAACACCTTGTCATTCTCTTCTGTATTTATAATTAATCTAACATGCCTAAGACACATACATTTTGTTAAGAGACGTGCCTGCATTTTGCTTAGAGTTTTTATGGTGATTGTTTTAAAGTGACATTTTTTGTTGTTTCATTGATACAGATACGTTAGAAGTAGAAATGATAAATACTTAATAAATTGGTATAATGTTTTTTCTCGTATATGTTTAAAGCCATCGCTATGAGTTATTTTTAGAATTGGGGTAGGGGTGGAGGGCTTAAAGTTATCAAGTTAGTTTTCAATTTCTACCGAATTATGTTCGAATTTTACCAATTAGTGTTTTCCTCAGTATATTAAAAAAGAAAAAGCCAATTTTTCTTTCTTTACTTTATTGAAAATTGCTTATGTTTTTCTGTTTGTCTGTCTGCACACATTCTAATTTCCTTAAATATGCTTAAAAAGTTACAAAAATCATGTAGTTTTTAACTCTGCTGGTGTGTTTGGGTCCTATTCGATGCAAAATCGACATACATAAAAATACGTATTCTATGTATAGAGTACATTCCATAGCAAAAAGATAGGAATTGTTGCATAAATTTAATTCAAAAACAGAAAATGAAAGTACGTTTATGTATTGAAATTAAAATAATTGGATCCATTTGGACTCCATTTGGTTCCAATCAAAAATGGATATCCACTTCGTCCATTCTAAATGAACTCAGCAATAGGGTTAAGATTCATTGCAGCATGTTCCTTGTTAAAACTGGAGTGTGCAACATTTACATTTGCTTGTTTATTTTATTTATTTATTTTTTAATGTTGGCACTTAAAAGATTTCTTATACATTATTGTGTATAAAAGAAAAAACAATGAAAAATAATTTTAAAGGTATTCAAATTCATATATATTACTGAAATGCAGAACAACATAAACTAATTTAAAAAAAATAATAATAAATAAAATTTAAATTATAATGAAGCACTTTACACATAATTAATTAAATATAAAAACCATTAAATGTACTTCATGTTACGTCGTTAATATTTTCATCTGGGCGCCCAGATCTTTTCAAACGATCTTCATCTGTGCCGGATCTCTTTGAGTTGTGGTCTTTTATAGATTCCATAAGTTGATTCCACATCCGGTTAGGAGCCATTGCATCACTATCATTGCACACATCCGGTGTTGTTGCGATTTCTATGGCTTCTCTAAACATCGCGTAATTATAATTATTGTAGTTAGCTATCTTTTTAGTCTTTTCAAAATTTATTATAATTCCTTCATTATCGAAAGTTTTAGCTAAAGCTGTATTTATTTTTCCTGTTTTGATATCGTTTTTATGTTCTTTGAGTCTGGTTTTAATCTTCCTTTTTGTTACACCAATGTATGAACCTGGTTTATTGTCTTGGTTATTTGTGTACGGTATTTGATAAATTCCGGCAGTTTACAAAGGGGGGATGGGGTCTTTGTCATTACGTATTATGACAAAGACCTGCATTTCTCAATAAATCTATTTATATTTATAGCTGTAAAAATTCCATTAAGCAATTTCCATTATATTTTTTTTATTTTTGTTTAACTCCAAAACATATAATATAATTAATTGTGGTTTAAGATAATCTAAATGACTCATAGTTTAGACATCAAGTCGCTAGAATTTCATAATCATCTGCACCTGTTTGTAACCGTTATTTTGGTGCAGTGATGTATGCCAGGTTAGAGTTGCTTTATTTCTAAACGTCTTTTTTCTAAATTTAAAATTCCTATTAGAATATCATTAAGACAAACAAAACTTAATTGGCGCCGTTGGCTTCTGAATGTGGTGATCTTACCACAATCTGGCAGATCACAAATCTGGGTTTGTCCACGTTTGTCATCTTTTTATATATTTTAATATCTCAATAAAATATTCACGGCTTTTGAAATTACTGGATTGGGATTCATTTTTTTAATGACTTTTGTTTTGACTTAATTTTTTAGAGGACTGTGGCATATTAATGTCACAGGGGGTTCATAACATATACATATTTATATGCTATTTTGAAATCAAATGATTGTGTGAAATGTTGTGAAAAATACGGGAGGTGGAGTGTATATGAATTTCGGAGGAAAGGGCCTCGCAAAAGTTTTTGCACTGAGCCTCGCTTTTGCTAGGGCAAAACCTAGGGCTCTGATGATAAAAATGAAAAATTTTGTTTTACTGTAGGAAAGAAAAGTACTACTTAATTAAATAATTTTAAGCTAATGCCAATTGTCTCTATAAAAATATTTATTTTAAGAAAATTGCATGAACTTTTGGAGTGTAACTCCCTCCCCCCCCCATCCCCTCTTATCTATATATTAATAGGCAATACATGAAATCTGTGATGTATTTTTAACATATTAATTATGGGAGTAAAGGATTGAAAGTGCTATCATTTAAAAGGTATGATTAGCCAGATTTGTAGAATACAAAAATTATTTTCTTATGATGTCAAGAAATATTTAAAAATACTTTTATTTTTTATATGCTTTCATTTTATACCCATAAACTTTTCTTTTGTATTTAAAATTCTGTTCATTTAAATTGTCTGTGTTCTTATAGCAACTGCTTGAAATTTTATAATATTGAAGATATCCACAAATTGAAAAAGGATTTGATTTATGAAAGTTCTATTTATTTATGATCTAATTTCTTTCTTTTTTTCTTTTTTTTAATGATTTAGTCAGCTTTTTTATTATTATTCAAATAAAATAAAAAATATTTTATTTCTGGGGGAAAAATGTTTTTTTTTTTTTTTTTTCCCCGTCAAATGTTTATATTAAAGACTTTTTTTAGCTTACATTCTTTGTCATAAATCGCCTGCCAATTTCTGCTGAATCTCAGTTAAAAACAGAAAAAGGGGAAAATAAATTAGAAATATCAGTCCTATCATTACAAATATTGGTACCAAATGAAAGGGACAATTTTTCTGAAGCCAGGGGGGCAAACAGTTTTTCGACTCGACAGTTAGATTTTTTAAAATTAACTAAAGTATGAAATTTAGGTGGAAACACAAAGTTAAAATGGGGTTTTTATTTAATATTTTTTTATTCAATTCTCTGGCTGAACTAAAAAATATGGTGTTAGTTAGATTTTGTTATAAAACTGTATATGAATATATTTTTTTTATTGCCTTCTTTTTACCCATAAAAAAAAAAAAATTCTACATATTTATATACTTTCACTATATCGTTAGGATTCTAATTTAGCAAACAAAAAATTACCTAAAATCCATACAGTGTCTGATCCCATATTGTGCTTATTTCTGTCAGTGTACTGTATATATATTTTTTTTACATATTTTTACCAGTAACATTAAGAGAGAAATTTTGTAAAATCATACTTGCCAACTTTTCCGGTTTTCCCGGAAGACTTCCGGTTTTTTAACGTATTTTCCGGTCTTCCGGACAGATGATGAAATCTTCCGTTTTTTAAAAAGTCGCGGATATCGTTCGTTTTAAAAAGAAAACCCAAATGTTCTTTGAAAACTCCTGGTTCCCAATCTTTTTCCATCCATAACATAAATGCCAATATTCATTTCAAACTTGCTTTATGAGATTCTAGAACATGTAAAGAAATAGAATTGTTAAATATTTCTTGCTGATGTAATTATTTTTACCCCCCCCCCCCCTTTCATTTATTTCCAACTAGTGATCAGCAATCAAATGTTCTGCAGAAGTCTTTTGTTTCCTAATCTTTATCCATCTGCAACATAAATGATAATATTAATTTTAAACTTCTTTCATTAGATTCTAGAAGTAGAGTTGAAAGAGTTTAATATTTCGTACTCTGTAATTATTTTTTTGTATTCCTCCCCCCCCCCCCCCCCTTCCCCTTTCCCCGGATTGTGATCAATGATCAATTCTAGAAACAATAAAGCAATGGAAGTGCTCAATATTTTTCACGTATGTAATTATTTTTAGATCTTTATTGCTGAATTTAATGAATCTGTTTATTTTTCCTCAATTAAATTAAATATTTGTATGTCATATTTATACCAAATGTACGTAAACATGGGGAAAAAAAAAAGAATTTTTTCAGGTAGGAAAATTTTTTCCAAATCAATTTAAGAAAATTAATACTTAGTTGGTTTTATGCATGTTTGAAACTGATAATTAGCTTCTGCTACTTTTTTTTTATTTGTATGATTAATGTACATACACAAAAATAATATTCTATTTATTTAAAAAATTAGTTATACTTTAACTTAACTAAGTTTTTTGTCTATTGTTAAATAAATTTCTTACAGATTCTGTTTTGTAGATATTTATATGTTGAAGAGGAAAAACTTCATTTAAAACTTTTATATATTTAGTATAATCAATCTATAGCAAAACGTTTTTATAGATTGCTTCTAAATATTAAAATTGTAAAACTGTATTTATTTATTTTATTTTCTATTTGACGTAATAAGCAAGTAAAAGAAAATCTTCCCTTTTTTTATGAAATCTTCTGGTTTTTCAACAAAAATCTTCCCTTTTTTTATTAAAATTGGTTGGCAAGTATGTAAAATGTATTCATGTTCTGCAGAATATTTTTGATCAGTTAAATGTTTGTTGCAGAACATTAAAAAGTATTTTGCTGTGAATGTTTGTTTAAAGTCATTAATTGGTTGTTTTGAGTTGTATTCTATTATTCCAAATCTTGTTACAGCTGCTGTGCAGGCTCCTGAATCGGATGAGAATTTTGCTACAGCTGCTTGGTTTGTGGGCATGATGTGCGCCATCGCGTTGCTTTTGCTACTTCTAATCATCATCTTTTTGGTAAAGAGGAATCGTGGCGGCAAGTATTCAGTCCATGAGAAAGAAGCCGCTCAGGGAAGGGATATTGAATATCCGGAGGATGGAGGTTTCAACGAGTACACCAAACCGTATGTATTTCTTACTTTCTGTTAAGCAAGTTTATTAATTATTATATTCTGTTATACTAAGACCTTGCCAAAATGCATGCTAATGCACCAATTAAAGGTGGCTCCCCCTAAAAAAATAAACTTTCATTAGTTCTAATGTGAATGTTGCTTATTGTTGGTATTTTATTTTAGCACAGCTGGATTGCCCATTAAAAATACTGTTTGCTGTACTTAAATGTGTTTATATACATACATTTTTAACCAAAGTGAGATAATTTTTAAGTTACATCAACAGAGATTACACAGCTGTGACATTGCGAGATTGCTTGAACATCATGACGCCAAATGTCAACTGGACAATCAAACAAATTAATAAGCATGGCTATATTAAACATTGTACAGAGAGTGGAAGAAAGCGAATCGTCATCATCCCGAAGATCCATCATATCATCAAGAAGACTTTTGTGAAATTTTAGAGTCTTGATGATGAAAATTGCCTGCAAGATCAGTATTTCACCATATAACAAATTTTTTATGTTTTCTGCGACAAGTCTTGTTTGTGCAAATCTTTACTGCAAGATAATACAGTCAACTCTCAAAAATCTGCAACCCTAAAATTCACAATTCTCTAAGATCCGCATATCATTTGCAATGTAAACAAACATTGTCCCAACTGATTTGTTGATTAGTGGATTGCAATAATTCAGCTGTATTAGGAGATAAATCAATTATTAACTTGTGCAGGTGAATCACCAATCACTCAACATGTTACAGAGGAGGAAATAATAAGTGTAATTATATATATTTATCAAAAAATAAATCATATTAATTTAGAGGAAGAAGGAGAAAGACAGTTTTCATGAAAGATTTTCTCTCATGAAGATAAATATTCAAACTTTCTTTTAGCACAAACTTATGTGATTGACCAAGAATTGCTGACTTTTTTGCAGGTTATAGGAAAATAAATATGTATTAATATTCTTATTTAAACTACTATTGATCAGACTTTTCAAAAATCTAGATAATTTGCAACTGTAATATGATGTATAAAATTTGATCTTTGAATTAAAATTTCATAAAATATTTGTACTTTTATTAGGCAAACTTTAATTCAGCATTGTATGGATAAGATATAAATTGTTTCTTAAAGATCTACTACTCAAATAAGGTTCTAAGATGTAAATAAAAGAAATTATTCTAAAATCTGCAAAACACTTCGTTTTAAGCTGTGCGGATTTTTGAGAGTGTACTGTATTGACATATTTTGTTATTTACACATAATATGTACCTGTAACTGTAAAGACATCAATTTTATTAGTAGACTGTTGAAGAATTCTTAAATACAAGACACAAGTTTCTATTTTCTACTGAAATTTAGTAATAGCTTTCATTTTTATGGGCAAATCTTTCTGCAAGTGACAATTTCTTTTCTGCGGCAATGTTGCTGTGTTGCCTAAATTCTGCCACAGGGGTATTTCATATAAGTTAGCCCATCGATTAGCCAAAGAGCATTTTTAGGTCAAACCTTACAAGCTTCAAAACATTTAGCTATTAACAAATGTTAACAAGTGAGTAAAATTTCAGAGGTGTTATTAGCTCCTTTGTCATGCCACTCCTCTGATATGGAATTGGATTTTATGCACAGATGAAAAAATTTTCGTTGCCAAGAAAGTGCACAAAAATCAAAACAACAGGATTTTATCTGTTAATGCTCTAAATACTTCTACTTTTTTAGAGCACTGTCAAAATTCATAGTCAGCTGGGTTCACACTAGAAAAAGTATTGAGTGGAATTTTCGGTTATACACCCATTTCGCCGACACTAAAATTTCCTACCCCCTTTCATTGACAAATTCCCCCAGAAAGGGAAAATCATCATTATCGGTTCAACCCCTTTTCGCCACAGTGAAGGTTCACCCCCCATTTTGCCAACACTAAAATTTTTCAAGCACATTTAAGAATGTTAAACATATGGAAGAAGTGTATTGCTTGAAGGTAATAATCCTAAGATGCAGAAAAGATTGGGAAATAAGTAGGCTATACCCAATGTTAGAAATTAGAATGTGAAAAACAGGCATCAATAATATTTAATTATTTTTTCTTAGTTGCCAAAATGGAATACCCAGGCATAATTTTTAAATTTTTTCATACGATGAGATTTAGTTTATTACTATTATTATTTACTTGAATAATAAATACAAGCACAAAAGTTAATATGAATACATTCATATTTTCAAAAATAATAATAATAATAATAATAATGAAAAAATAAAAGTAAAAACTTCCGTAAAATAGAATAAACAGTAGAATTTCTTTTTAATTATCTGCTGGCCAACTCATTTTTAAATTCAGTCGAATTCCAAGTATTAAATCTTCAAGCAAAATAAAAACTACTAGAAAATATAAATTTAAACTTTTTTTTTTTTTTTTTTCATTTCAGTTGTTTTAATTATTAATTTTTACTTTCAGTTACATACGTCCAAATTTGATTAAATTAATTCAGTATTTTAGAAATTATCATGATAACACATTTTTGATTATGTATTGATAAACTAAGTAATAACAATTGGTAGAAAATCAAAAATAAATAAAATAAAATTGAATTTTTTTTGGTAACAGCCTTTATGTGTTTTTTTTTTACCTACTAGTTTTTATTGAGCTTGTGTATATATATGTTTAAACTGATAATGTAAGAATCGTTTTAAGGTAATAAAAAACAAGCATTTTGAAAATTTCAGTAGACTCCAGAAATCTGCTGATCACGACCAATGTAAACAATGAAATTTATAATAAAGTTCAAAGAAGAAAATCATGATAGAACTTAATTCAATGGTGTTATTTTTGAAATGGAATCTAATGAGATAAGGAAAGTTAATTTTAAGCAAGGTGCAGGTCTTGGAGATAAGTACCTAAATTATTTTAACCCAATAATATTTGTGCTTAAACACACACACACACACACACACACAGAAAAAAAAAAAAAAAAAAAAAAAAACGTAGACTGAAATTATAAATAAATTGTTTGTCTTTACCTATTATTTCTAAACTGTAATAAAAATTGCAAATTTGTAATACAATTATTTTTATACTAGCAGGATATGCAAGCTTCACTGGTCACTATATTTAAATGAATTTTCAAAAGAATTGAATCACTGTTTTTATACATCCTCATGTAAAAACCTAAAAAAAAAAAAAATGACATTGAATTTACTCTAAACCTTGCTTCAGGTAACCGCTGCCTACGGCAGCTTCTTTTGCACCAGCACTACATCGGGTCCAAGTTCCCACTACCTGCAGACAGGTCTTTCCCGGGCACTTCAGTTTATGTATTTATCGACGACAAATGGATCTGTTATTCTTAAAGAACTGCGAATTTACAGATGGCTGTATATCAGCATGTAATATTTTAGTTTTTGAACCACGTATTTTATATTATAGCCTATGTTCTTTACACTATATTACCATTTGATTATGACCAATTTAATAAATGGAAGAAAATGTAGATATTTATTTTAAAAGGAATTAAATAAATTAAAAACAAATAAATTTTATTTAAACTTAAATTTTAATGTGTATAATCCTTTCTAATATATGCTACCATTTTTTCTGATAAATATTATAAATTAACAAATAAATAAATAAAATAAAATAAAGATTTTCTTTTCAAAAAAAAAAAAAAAAATCATTTAAAAATAAATAAACAATGAAAAGTTGCTATATTATAAACATTGCCAGAGTTGTTGATTTTTTTTTTTTTTCAAAAAAAAATCGTTTTTTTTTTTTAATTTAAATTGGATTTTTTTTATTTAAATCAAGATTTATTTGATTTTAATGATTTTTACTATGTAATCATACATTATTGTACAACATTTGTATTTTATTATGTGTATATGTGTATGTATATATATATATATATGCACAATATACACACTATCAATTATTTTACTTAAATAATAAAAATATAAATAGTATTCTATTCAAATAGAAAAAATCCATGTAGGCATTTATTACCAATATTTTTATTCAACATGGTATCTTCGTAATAAGTGTAATATTATGGCAATCATAAATGTGGTAGTATGAGTCACACAACTTGTAAGTTTGACTTGTAGCTACAATAATGTATTGAAATAAAGTAAAATCTTACCCACAGTATTGAACACGTAAAATAACTTTGGAAAAGGATAATTTAGTAGGAAAAATGACATAAAACTGTAATGGATTAAGAAAAAGAAATGTTTACTCATAGTTTCTAATCAAAATAAAAAGAATAGGGAAATAAAGGGGAAAAAAAAATATTATATCCTAAAAAATTCTTACTTAAGTTTAACAAATATCATTTGAATCAAGAAAATTTTTTCACACTTTACCCATTAACAGAATTCACATTTTCATTACCATCTTAATACTTTTACTTATTCTTTTATCTTTTTTTATATTTCAGGGGTCTGTTCAGAGGCAAACTTGGGTCCATTAAAGGACCTTTCACAAAATTTTATATCTTAAAAAAGGACCATTCACAAAATTATTTATCCCAAAACAAGACCCTTCACACAATTTTTATCATAAAACAGGACCACTCACAAAAATTTTTAGCCTAAAAAAAGATCCCTTCACAAAATTTTTCTCCTTAGACCTTTGCTAAATCTCTCATTTTCAAAATTAATCTTCAGTGGAACGAACACAGGCTGCCTGATTAATCGGACGTTTTTGTTGTATTTCTCCTGGAAAGCTGATACTCAATTTCTAATTTTTTAAAGAACTTCTGTGCATATGTGTGAGTTTAGTTCTATAAAACTGAACTGTCATTGTCAAAAATTAAATCTTAATTGTAATTTTATTTTGCAAAATTACATTTTTCACAATTACACAAAAAGAAAACCCTAATGAAATATTTTGTTATATTTTACGAACTTTTTTTTTTTTTAAATTTACATAAGAAATAATTAAAAATCTTATTTTTTAAAGTTAGATAAACAATTTCATTCCATTAAAGCCAATAACTTCGGTATTTAAAAAAAGTGATTTAAATCAGTGATTTTTTTTTTTTTTTTTTTTTTAAATCAATTGATTTCAATCAGCGATTTAAATCAATTGATTTAAATCACTACAACCCTGAACATTGCTATAATATAATTTTTATATGTGTGTTTTTATTTCATTTATACTCTTTATTTGCCTTCATCTATTTATTTTTTCTTTAATATTTCACATATCTTATGTATTGACAACCATTTCCAATGCATTATAGTATCATTTTCTCATTTTCTTTCTATGCGGAAAAGGAAATTTTGGTGTTGGACTAAATTTCCACCACATTTTGATTTTACAAAACAAATTTCGCTCATTTTGTCTGAAAAAAAAAAAAAAAAAAAAAATTGATCCAAAATCAAAAATTCTAATTCACCATGTGTTTGTGAACCTGGGCATATGAGTCGTATCAACCGATAAAATGGACTGGACACTAATCTCCTTACGTATCTAGCAGCCGCCATTTTGTCGAATTGAAATTTCTTTTCCACTTGTTTTCCCCATTCTTATAGGACGAATCCCTAAATAGCTCAAAAGGGAAGCTTGATTGGGAAAAACAGGGGGTAAGAAATTTCTTGTCGGCAAAACAGGGGTTACACCGGATTTCCTCTCTCACAAAAGAATGAAGTGGGATATTTCAAATTTAATTGAAAAACTATATAGTTTATAATAGATTTCTTTTTCAAGAATTACAAATATGCCAATTAAACAATTGTATAAAGGGAAATTTAACAACTTTTTTTCTTTTCCCTTTTGTGGTTAAGGAATGACACTACTGAAAGTTAACCAGAAAGATTACTGATGTGACATTCCGGAAGTCTTGGTCATTTCATAGGCACATCAACATTTAACAATGCAAATTAGTCCTTTCAGCACAATTCTGCTTCAGCATACAAGGCAAAAGAAACTTGAGATTGGTGCAAAATTCATTTTCTGGATTTCATCATATCCAAGGAATGGTTCTACTACTTGCCAGATCTCAGTCTGTTAGATTACAGTATGGGATCAATTATGGAGACCAAACCTCACAAAAGTTTAAAAGTATTAAAGCAGTTATTGTGTTGGGAATGGGATTGGATATTAGTGGAAGAACCTTGACAAGTGGCTTTAAAATCTTTGGAAGCGTGTGTGTGTGTGTGTGTAATTCTTTAATTCTACCCCATAGCAAAAAATGTGAGATGCGAGTCGCAGGATTTTTTTTAGCCTGCAGATTATTTTCAAAACAGTATATTGTGTAGAGTTTCCAAGTCACCTGATTTTAGCAGGAAAGATTAAAAATCGCAATATTTCTCCATTCACAACATGAATGTCAATGTTCATTATAAGCACACTTTATTAGATTGTAGAACTTATAACGAGGTAGAATTGTTCGATATCTCTCATTAATGTAATTTTTTTAACCCCTTCATTTCCTCCCCCACCCTGCTTACATTTGACGAAAAACGCCTCACAAAACCCTTGCAATTTCTCCATCTATTTCTTGCATCTTTCTCCATCCATAACATAAATGCCAATGCCTTTTTAAATTTATTTAATTAGATCCCAGAACCTATAAAGAATTAGAATTGTTTAATATCTCTCATTCATATGTGTGTATATATATATATATATATGTCATCCCCCCCCCCTCCCTTTCCTGCTAATTATCAATATTTAGAGTCTTTTGCTACAAAAATTTTACAGAGTCAGTATGAACAAAATCATGCACAAAAATATTTCTTCTTATGTGATATCAAGAATAATGAATATTGCCAACTCTTTATCTTACTTTATGTAATTTAAATTTCATAACTAATGCTTTTATCATATATAACTGCTTAACTAACATAAGCTAAATGCAAACTTGTGATATAAGTACGTTTACTGAATCCCGCAACCTTTTGTCCTGTTGCTTGTGAAATTATCTGCAGATTATTTTCTAATGCCTAAATAGCTGTCACAGATTTACAAAAAAAAAAAAAAAAAAAAAAAAATTCTGCGGCTGGTTAATTCTACTCTAACCATGGAAAGGTTTTTTTATATCAAATTGGAATAAAAACATAAAGATGAATTTCACACAAATCCTTTTTTTTTTTTTTTTTTTTTTTTTAATTGAACTGTAATCATGGAATTTTAATTTGTTATTTATCAAAAGAAAAACTTTTTTTTTTTTTTTTTTTTTTTAAATACAAAAATTAAGTTTCAGCTCTTATTATTATTTTTATTAAATGTTATTTTTATTATACAATTTCTTCTATTCATTTAAGTATAAATGTATATTTAATAAAATAGTTTATTCAAATCCAAAATTTCAAAATGGTATTACTTAAAATGATCCAAAAATATTTATTACCATTCTCTTCATTTGCCACTAGCTACGCTTGGCACATGTGATGTTGCTCTAATGAATAGTGTCATTTATTATCATAATTATTGTTTTAAGTATAATAAATGAGTAACTCAATCATTTTCATGAGGAAAATGTTGTGTTTGTTTTCATGTTATCTTGCATTGACCTTCTCATTTCTTTCTTCATTTGAAAGAATTTTTTAAAACTTTGATTTTTTTTTTTTTTCTTTTAAACCTTTGATCCTCTCCCTCCTTCCTGTCCCTATAGATGGTATTCCATCCAGGTCTAGGACCTACCTGCAGTCAATCCGATTTAACAACTCCACTACCATTTAACTTTGATTCATTGTTCTAATGAAAATACTACACAGATTTTAGACTATTAATCTCATTAATTCAATTAAAAAAGATCTGGAGTGACTCCACTCGACTTTCCAAACATTAAGTAATTAATAGTTGTATAAATAAATTAAAGTAAGAGAAGTCATTAAATAAATAAAAGAGAAAATTATAATAAGGAATTGGAGTATTTTTCTCTATATAGAGTGTTGTTTAAATTAACACTATTGCCCTTAAAATAATTTGAGCCCATAGATTGTAATAATAAAGAAATTTTCATTGTTTCCTCTCCCTGTAAAAATTTAAAGTATCTGTAAAGTGCTAGACTCACCAAAATCTATACAATTTATGAGACAGTAACCTATAATACGTATATAAATTTTCAGCTCAATCGGATGAAACGTTTAGACGCTATCACACTTTAAATTATTTGAGCCCATAAGCCACAATGATAAAGAATATTTCATTGAGTCACTGAAAAAAAAAAAATTATAAATACTAAATTCTCCAAAATTCATACAGTTGGTTCCATTAAAGGACCTTTCACAAAATTTTATATCTTAAAAAAGGACCATTCACAAAATTATTTATCCCAAAACAAGACCCTTCACACAATTCATACAGCTTATCTATAACATGTATATAAATTTTCAGTTCAATCAGATATGGAATTTAGAGCTATTACACCTTAACCACTTCACTGGCTATCCCGAAATAACTTGGGGGAAATTTAGCCTTCCACACACAACAGCGGCCGGTGAAGTGGTTAAAGAATTTGAACCCATAGCACATAATGATAAAGAATTTTTCATTGTGTTCCTGTAAAAAAAATTATACATGCTGAATTCACCAAAATCTATGTGGTTTACATAACATGTGTATTAATTTTCAGCTCAATTGAATAAGGCATTTAGATACTATCACATTTTAAAGAGTTTGGGCTCATAGGCCATAATGATAAAATTTTTTTCTTTGTACCCCTGTAAAGAAAGTATAAGTGCTAGATTCACTAAAACCGGTACAGTTTGCGCATCTGTGGCCTATAATACAGGGTAGCTACTAAGTATCCGGGAAAAATTTGAGAAGCTTTTATGGACTACCTACTTCATTATAACCATTTTTTTTGTTCTTGTAATACTTTTATCTTAAAATATTATTTATTAAAATAATTTGCATTTACTGAACGGGCAGTTTTTGAGCGATCAAGGAAAGCAAAATCTATTGGATAAATGCAAAAAGTTTCGTGATTTTTTCAAACTGCGGCACAACTAAGATATTTTGTGGGCCTATGAGAAAGTTTCTACAGTTAAAGTCGCTAAAAACTCTCAGAATTATAACTAACTTTAGGGTCTATCTCTCAAGAACACCAGAAAATGAAAAGATGCAACAAGGTCTTCGTTTCCAAAAAGTTTGATAGTTTGGGCTAAGATTAGTGCTAGTGGGAAGACTCAACTGGTTTTTATCGAAAATAACAAAAAAATCAATGAAAAAATTCATCAGAAAGAGGTTTTAGAGAAAGCTGTACTTCCATGGAGACAAAATCTACTGGCTATGATCGTTCAGCAAGTTTGTGCCCTGGCCCATGGAGTCGAATCAACGCTTACTTTAATCAATGTCAAAGTAAAAAGGTATCTGTGTTCTTCTGACAGCTCTGATTCGTATCCAATGGATTTTCCAGTGTGTATGTTCCTTGAAGAACAATTGTGAACATGGAAAACCATGCATTTGGATAGATTCAAGAAAGCCTTGAGCCAAAATATAGGATTCAGACTGCTTGCTACGCACCGTCACCTCACTTCCGAGCAGGATCGCAGTTTGCATCAAAGGCAATGACTGCCAATTCGAAAACACATAGTAAAAAATAATTGTTAGACATTACTTGTTGCAAAAATAAAAGCTTTAACTCTGCCATTTCGCTAATTGTTTATTATTGAATACTTTTGCCGGATACTTCATAGCCACCCTGTACGTGTATAAATTTTTTGATCAATTGAATAAGGCATTTAGATGCTATCACACTTTTAAAAATTTAGTCCTATGGGCCATAATGATAAATAATTTTTTTTTTTTGTGTGTGTGTGTGTTCCTGTAAAAAAACTTTTAAGTGCTAGATTCACCAAAATCAATAGGATTCATGCTATGGTGACCATAATATAAATACTAACTTTCAGCTCATTCGAGCAAAGCGTTAAGACACTATCGTGTTCACTCACATACATACACATACACATACACACACACACACATAATCATCATAAAAATAACAAAAGTAAACTCAGGAGGCCTCAAAATGTATAGAAACATTAAAATATCAAAGTCGGATTTTTGACATGATTACAATACTTTCTTTACATATGTATGTTTAGAAAATAATAATTTTTTCTTATGTGTATACTCAATATGTAATTAAATCCTACTATTTCTGTCTCGATTTTCACAGTCAGTTATCAGTCATTCTGTTCTTAGCTATGTCTTGGTGGGAGACATAAACAAGGCTGATAAGTAATGTAACTCATAAGGGATGTTGATTTTCACAAAAATTACTGTATTGGACAAAATCTCTCTCTCTCTTTCCAAAAAAAAAAAAAAAAAAAAAACTTTCTGTTGAATTGATGAAGTTTGATTATAAAGGTCTTCAAGGTAAAAGTAAGTTATTTTTACATATGAAGAAATTGCTATAATGATAAATAATATAAGGAGAAGTGTGTTTGTATTGGAGCTATCGGCAGAATGATAGCTTGGATCCTTTTGAATGCATCGAAATATTTTCAGTCTTCAAATTTGAATTTCTCTTTTAGAAGTATGTTTTTTTTTTTTTTTTTTTTTAAATAAGAAAATGAGAAGGAAAATACCGGTTGCCTTTAGCAGCTATTTAATAAAGGCTTTTAGATTTTAAACAATGATCAACTTATAGCAAATATGGTGTGTAAGAATGATTGTTTAAGTGATGATTAGGATTAGACTGTCATTGGTTTGAACATCTAGATGGGTAGATGGTGCATAATTATTACTGTTACATGGCATTTGTAACTCTGTAGAAAAAAAAAAAAAATAATAATAATATTATAGTTTTAAAAAATTAAAGAACACGCTTTTATAAAAATGTGAACTAAAAAGCACAAAATATCTATCTTAGTATTAAAATGCAGGGTAAGAGAAAATCGTGTGAGTGACACACCATAATATTTACATACATTTAATCTTTAGTTAAAATAATTTAGAATTAAACAAAAACCATTTTTTAAAAATCTCCCCTGACTGGGCTCGAACGCTAGACCTTTAGGTTCGTAGCGCGGAGCTTTACCTCACAGCCACAGCGTTCACATAGGGAAAGTCTTTTTTTACAATATAGATTTTTTGTTTGCTCCCAGAGCGGTTGCAAACATACATACAAACATACATACAGGTGAAGCTAATAAAAGCGTGTTAAAAAAAAAAAAAAATGTAAAGTATTAACAGAGAATGTTTTTTTTCTTTCTTTCTTTTTTTAAATAAGAAGTCATTAATTTAATTCTACTTCAAAAATGCACTTTTACTTTGTATGTGTGTATTTATTCTGTATAATTTTTAAATATATAATATATAGTCAAAGACTTCATTTTTTCTTTTAAACTTATTCCTTAAAGCTATGGTCCTGAGTAAGACCGATAATCAAGACTATACCAGTTTAATAGCTTATACAAGGAAATTATGTGGTATATACATCAGAATTTTTCATCTTATTAATAATTTTAGGTGAAAAAAAAAAATTAAAAATAATAGATCTAATTTTGTGTTTAAAATACTCAAAAACAAAAAATATTTCAAAGTGCTGCAAATTTGCATTTTAAGTACTTTTTCCTTTGATACATTCTGATACATTTTCAGTGTGGACACTCAGCAGCCTGTTCGAGGTAGCCGCACATCTTTAAACAGCAGTGTGAAGGGTCCTGAGAGCGAGACGGACAGCATGGTCGAATATGGAGAAGGGGAGGCCAGCAAGTTTACCGAAGATGGCTCCTTTATTGGCCAGTATGGTGCAAAAAAGAAAAAAGAAGACTCTGCCTCACCCTCTGCACTCGCAACATTTGTCTAATGTCTCTTCTCATGTTCTTTTTTTTTTTTGTTCATCACTAAAGATTGCCAGCTTTTGATGAACAGTGGCTTGGTATTGGATAAGAGACTTTAAATACCACAGCACTGTTCTGCTTTTAATCTGGCTTAATGAGACTCTTGAATGTTTCAGATATTTTGCAATCTGAAAGAAAAATGCAAATTTATTTATTTATTTATTTTCTCCTTGTTTTTATTCCATTTAAATTACTTTTAATGGAATTAGTACATGCCTGATGTTCTTTAGAATCATTTTTAAATTGTCAGAAACGCCATGGAAAACTTTAAGATAAAGTGTATAAAGTATTATTTATTTCTTCTGATTATAATTTTCTTCTTTTAAAATGGTGAATTTTTCATAATTACTAGGGGTGTTTTTTAGAAGGAGGGAAACAATTTTGTATTTTAATTTAAAAATCCTTTGATTTTTTTTTTTTTTTTTAAGACTTTGTAAGAGTATTTTTTGAATAATAGTTTAAGTTGTGAGATTAATTTCTTGCTACTAATTACATATGCATAAGAAATAGGTGTAAATATCAGTTATTTGTCTGCAGTTATTTTTTTATAGGATAAGAGTATTTGATATTTTTATTAAGTGTAACCAAAGAAATTTGACGTTGATTTAAAAATCTAATGGGTTTGTATCCTAGTAGGCATACTGATAACCATAAGTGCATTTTCTTTCATTTCTTTTGGTTATCTTTGCTTACCAAACACCTTTACCATTAAAATGTTTCTTAAAAAGAATCAATGACAGTACTCATCAAGCTAATAAAATTGAAATTATCTTTCATTTACTTTTTTTCTTAAATCAGGAATATGGATTTGATTTTAAAATTACATTGAGGAAATGTGAATTGTGAGCATTACTCAATCACTTTTCCCTTAAATCAATTTTTTTATTTTACCCTCCTACTTGTGAAAAAGGAGTTTCTGCTTGTACAGATTTCTTATTTATTAAATTGTCTTATTTATTTTTATTGTTAATGTGTGATACTTAAAAAGTAAAAATAAAAAAAGTGTTTTGTAAAGATTTTTTTTTTTTCTTTTTAATTGTATCATTATTTTTTCGTGTCTTGTTTTAGCTTTTTTTTTTTTTTTTTTTTTGGGTGTATAATTTGAATATTACAAACATGTTTTTCAATATATATATATTTATTTTGTGCTTTGGAAAAAAATACAAATCAAAATGTTTTATTTTTTTATGTCCCTTGAGACAATTGAGGAAAAGTTATTTTTGAACTTGGTACTTGTTTTAAAAAAAAAAGAAAAACTGAAGTTGTGTTTTATATTCATTTTGTGTTTATTCATTCATCATTTTAATGAAAACTTTTTAATGCATATTTTTTAGATGTTAAAAGTTCTTGTAACAAACTTTGATTTTTTTCCCTAAAAAAAAAAGAAAAGAAAATGCCTTTGTATATATTTTTCGTAGCTTCTATTCTATTGTAGCAGATGAGATTCAAAACTATGCACAATTTATATGTTTGTGAGAATAGAAAGATCCTAAGATTAAGACTAATTGCTTGTAATGATGTATGTTAGTGCATCTACATTGTAAATGGACTTCTGTTCTTCAAATCTTTGACATAGACAGAAGTTTATTTTATTTATTTATTTGAAATGCTATGGTTTAATCTTTAACGCTTACATAATCCAGTAAACTCCAGATTATCTGCAGACGCAAGAAAAGGTCACGATTGAGAGTAAGGGAAGAAACAAACACAGATGAATTAGAAACAAAAGCAAATAATTTTTTTTTTTTATTTTTTTATTTTTTTTTTTTTTTTCTTCAGTGCAGTACAATACCAGACACGTCAATATTTTAATTTATTTCGAAGCATAGTCAGTGCCTACCTTTTTTCTTGGTACTTTTCTTGAAGGGCATTTTTCTTCTTATTTAATGGTAATTTCATATTGGAGAAAATTTCACTACAAATAAAGTTATGTGAAATAAAGGGCGAGTATGTACAATGCTCTGGAATAAAGTAAAATGTTTGCATGTCTGTGGTGCTATTTAATTCAATGCATAAATCAGCTTACAAATTATACCTTGGTTTCATTGTAAGTGCACTTTTTTGTTTATTGGTTTTACGTCCTTTAGTATATAAATATTTTTACTACATTGTGAATATTTTCCCTGTTTGTATTATATTTTATATACAATGCAATTGCATTTTTGAGCTAGTTTTTTTTTTTTTTTTTTAAATCTTATTAACCTTTCTGTAGATAATTGGGAGTATATTGTATTCCAGCGAATATATAAAAAAAAAAGTAAATTTCAATAGATTTCTTACAGAAAAAATTGTTATTCTGTTTGATTGAATAATTATATTTTATCCTCTCCTTTGTTGGAATTCTGGTTGAAAATAAAATAAATTTATTATTTTTAATATTGTATCTATTTCAAATTTGACTAGTATTTTGAATTAATGAAAGCTTAATTACATTGTAACATTTAAATTTAAACTTAGCTTTTATTGTTCTTTCCATGTGGCTATTCTGTTGATGAAATTTGTGAATATGCCATTGAAAATTTTGTTCATCTATAATTTGTAAATGTCTTTTCAAAAGTGTTAAATGAAACAGGTTCATCATTCTTTGCTTTTTTAATGCATCATTACAAAAAACGCTTAATTTTAGGACCTATACTATGTGTACTCATCCTCAGGATTTCAAAATTCTTTGTTGCAGTTTATTGAAAAGATATTTTTAAAAAGGGTAATTAGTTGAATCCATTTAAATCTGCTGTGAAACTTCAATAGAATGAATTCTCAAAATATTCAGCACACCATTTATTCTTTGGTGCTTCCCTAAGAAAATAATCCCTACAATAAATTACATATTGTTAGGTATTACTGTATATGTACAATAATTTGCATTGGTATCTAATAAAATTCTGTAAACTGGCTTGAATAGGCTGTAAATACATCTCTTTCCACTTATCTTAGAGTTTTTTTTTTTTTTTTTTTTTTTTTTTTAACTTATAATAAAATGAAAAATTAATAAATTGATTCTAGGATAATATACAAGTGATAATCAGTAGTGTATTGATGAAAAGTTAGATGTCCAAGCACTCACTTTATTGTTTTGATTTTTAAAGTTTATTATTATTAATTTGGAAAATAATGTATTATGATTCAAAATAATTGTTGCACATCTCTAGAGTAGATTTCTGAATGATGTATGAAATATTTTACGTTATCATTCTTGACAAAAAAAAAAAAAAAAAAAAAAAAAAAACACTATTTTTTTTATATTTTAGAAAAATTCATTATACAGGTACAATAATTTTTTGGTTAGAATGCATAAGCTTTTACTACATCACTCAGATTACTTTTCCATTGTCTATTTAATAATTTAATGTGTCTTAACTTAGAAAGTTTTATGAAAGTTTTATAAAAAATTAAGTTTTATGATTACCTTTACTCATATTGAGCACATTTGCTCACTGTAAACATTGGTAATCTGCTCAGAAAGAGAAAGTTCCATTGCTGTTCAATTTATTTATTTATTTATTTATTTATTTATTTATTTTTATTTTTTTTAAGAGTGACATCTATTTATTTATTTACTTTATTTTATTTTTCTCTTGTATGTTGAACATGGAGAAAACTGTGTAGTAATTCACATATGTATATCTATTTTATCATCATACTTTTAAAAAATATATCATGTTTCAGAATATTATGATATGTTTTGAATAGTACTCCTAGTAAAATAATAATAATGATAATGAATAATAATAATCTCTGTTTTAAAAAAGGGTATAAAAAGAAAATAGTATATATAGAAAATTAAAATTAATGATAAAAGCAGAGATATGTAATAAGATTATTTTTCCTAGAGCATAATCAAACTCTAGAATGAAACAAGCTTGCTTCCTCTATCTTTTCTTTTTGAAATTTCTTTGTACAATAAATTGCTACAAGAAACACAGAAAAGGTATTTCCTCAATGTAAAGCTTTTTTTTTTTTTAATTTCTTTGTTAACAATATTGTAATTTTTCCTACTTTTAATTCCTGCGGTCTTCCCAGCTATTCTCATTTTGATGGTGCAATAATCATACTTAAACACTGTAATAATTAAAAAAAAATTATTTAAGAACTTGACAAAAAATTGTGTGCTTTGTGCTTAAATGGGTTGGTTACTCAAACTTTCTTTTTCATCCTATTGAAGTTTCAGCATCATGATATTGTGCGTCTGTTGTACTCTTCTCTATAAATTTTATTTATAGGCTATAAAATTACTAAAAGAGAAAGTGATAATAGAGTTAAAACAAAAAAAAAAAATGAGATATTAGTCTCCTTAAGGCCTGTTAAATCCTTTGAATACTCTATTGTAATAAAATGTGAAAAGGTATTGTGTTGAAATTACTTTTTACCTAGATAGTTTAGAAGCTGTCTATTAACTTGATATAGTTTAAGTTGGATCGATAGTAATAAATACTGAATGACTTTTCTCTTTAAAGAGCGAGATATTTTCAAAAGTGAGACATGTTAGAAAAAATTGTATAGTAACTCACATGTATATTTATATTTTGCTCATCATCATGTAGTGTTGTTTCATTTAAAAGCTGTGTCGAAAATTTGAATTTTATGACATCTTGTCCAACTCTCTCTACACACATTTGCTGTACTTAAGAATGCTTGCTGGTAGTGGTTAGAGGCTTTTTTTTTTTTTTTTTCCAGAACTTTTCTCACACAAAGCTTTGTATTCAGAAAAATAATGCGGTTAAAGAAGTGATTTTTTTTTCTTTTTCTGTGTCATTGGTGTGAGCAAACAATGCCTTTACAAAAGTGTATACATACTTAGAAAAGGAAGGAAAATGTAGCTGTTTGGGATTCAATTAAAAATGAATACAAATTTGTATATTGTTTAATGTAATTTTTTCTTTTAATTTTCTTTTCATGATGATTCATCCCCCCCCCCCCCCCCCTAAATACTGGTATTTCTCACTTGAGAAAATTTAACTCCCTTCTTTTGCTGGTGCATTTTGTAAATTATTGTGTGGAGGAGAACACGGCAAAAGATTGGAGTTAACTTATATGCATAATGTTGCATTCTGTGCATGTGTATATCATGTTGTACCATGTATAAATAACCCATTTATTCAGTAACCAATATTAGATGCATAGAGCATAACTTACTTTCAATGATGCTTCTAGGCAAAAATAAAAAAATTAATTTTGTTGGGGAATTGTTTATTCAATTTAATTTGAGGGTGTCACTCAACAAGAAAATTTAAAGTGAGGAATACCTTATAATGGCTTGCAGATATTTGAGTGAATGCATTAGTTTTGTATAAGTTTGTAATTGTCAACAAAATTCTTGTGAATTCATAAAAATTCTAGTACAATTTTTATGTATTAAGAACTGGGTTAATAATCATTATTACATATTTCTCAAATTTATGCATAAATTCACTGTTAGGATTTTAAAATAATGCATTTAGAGTTCAAATGCTCTCCAGAGCCGTGTTCTCTCATAGTGTAATATAATGGTCCAGTCACTTTTGTAAAGTTAAATATTAGTGTAAACATTCCTTTTTTTTTTCTTTTAAGGGACCAAATTTATTTATTTATTTATTTATTCAGCAGGTATGAAATTATTCGTTTCTTTAATGCATTAAAACTCACAATTTCAAGAAATAGAGTGCTTTGTATTATTTCCTTTCGAGTCTCATGTAATCGAGAGAAGAATTTTATTATCAACCTGTCTTCTAATAGGTTATTGAATATAAAATAATCATTTTTTGCAGAATCTCTTAAAAATGTCCCATTTCATAAGATTTTAGCCAACATTGATCATTGTGTGAAGTCTTGTGTTGAAGAACTGCCTGTAATCTGTCCACATGCGACTCACTTCTGTGAAGAATGATCCAGCCAAAAAATAAATGAACATCTGTGCCACAATCCTAACGTGTGCTGTTATCGAGCTCCCGATTCAGGGTGTCCCATGTTTGCTCTTTTCAATGTTTTTTCTTTTAACATTTGTATATAGTTTGCATCTTGCAGCAGAGTTGTGTGCTATTTTTTTGCATTTTAAATGACATTTATTGTTCCACAGTTTATTTTTGTAGTTGAATGATGTCAGTTTGGCTTTCCATTCATTCTTTTGGAAGCTTCAAGAATAATAATAAAAAAGTCTCCTATTGTAAATAGATTTTATAATACTGTGCATTGTCAGTATCAACTGCCTTACCATCGTTTTTTTTTTTTTTTTTTAAACAGATTGCTTTGAAGTTCACTTATAGGATGTACTTTCTTTATTTGTAATCATTATGTCAGTCTTTTATTATTTTTTATTATTACTTATACACAGAATAATACTAATAATAAAAATTAAAATTAAAATTAAAAAAATAACAATAGTACAATTAATTGTATTTTTTATTGTAATGATCAAAATTTAATGTGATATTTAGTTTTAATTTAGAGATTTTATTTGAAAATTTCGATTGTAACATAAGAATTTAGATTAATATTATAACATTTGTGTGACTTACAGGTAAAAATAGATAAAACACCCTGTTTTATTAATGTTCGAACATTTAATCCTTTTTTCAACTTTCAATAAATATTTGTTTCCAAATCATTTTGTTAGTTTTTAATTTATATCTTTTCCTATGTCTGTGTCTATAGATGGTCAGGCAAGATACTGAGTATTTTCCCTTGGCTTTTAAATAACTTATTTATGGTTGTGTTTTTATATTATTTTTATTTTATAAGCATGGTTGGCAGCTAATTTCTAAAGCCTTTCATTGCGTAGCTTTTTCTTAGAGTTTAGGTATATTGTATGCAGCTCTATTTGTGTATTTTTTTGTTTCACATTATTTTTAATCATTCATTTTCATCTTTAATCATTTTTTGTTTTAATGTGCTCTGTATGTCTGTGTTTTTTTTTATATTATTTAAAAGATTAATTTCTCTGAGACTTACTGCGGTGATTTTTGTTTTGTCCCCGAGTGAAATCATTTTTCTGTTCCGGAAAATAATCTTTGTACATTCATTATTGTGATATGTTAGCTTTTGTAAATGAATTCTTAAATGAAATAAATATTTTAAGTTCGAAACATTGTTAGTTTTACTGTCTTGCATTTGTTTAAATTATTTTTAGCATAAGTTCTTTTTCCACTCCCCTTCCATTTCCCGCTTTTTATATGTACAATATCTCTTAAACAATAACTAAATAAAATGTAGCCCCCTTTTTATTGTACCTCAGGGATGTGCTCATTAAATTTAAAATAAAATCAGATAACTATTTTTGAAAATATAACAAGAAATGTGGTCTATCTCCAATCCTCTTCAATATTTATATTGATGACATATGAACGTGGAAATAAATGCTGGCATCTATTTGAATATGTCAGCTTGTGTAAATACACTACTGTTTGCAGATGACCAGATCATAATTCAATCAAATGAAGATGACCTTCAAAGATCTGTCTATGTACTTCATAAAATATGCTAAGACTAATAACATGAAAATATCCATTTAAAAACTAAAACAATGGCATTTAAGGGCAAAGAAACAGTGAGAACGAAAACCGTTATGGATAATAAATTTATTAAACAGATACAATACTTCATCTATCTGGGATGTGACATCACCTTTAACTATCATAACGATTCAAAAAAAAAAAAAAAGTTACACAAATTCCAACACATTTGTGACACTTTCATAAGAACACTTAAGAGAAAAATGAGAAAAGGAACACAGCTGAAGTTTTATCGGGTTATGGCAGTGCCCACATTGTTGTATGGCTCAGAGACATGGACCCTGAGTGCCCAAGAGAGAAGCAGGATCCAGGCAGCTGAGATGCGGTACCTACTATCTCTAAAGGGCTGCACAATTATGGACAAACTCAGAAATGAAGATATTAGAAGAGAATTAAAAGTTTCTAGCCTCTTAAAGATCATTATATACTGCACTAATTGGAAAAATCATATCCAACGTATGACACGCGGAAGATTACCAAGAGCGGCCTTCCATTACATACCAAATGATAAGTGGGACCGTGGCAGACCCAGAAAACGGTGATTAGATCAAGAGGCCGGAACAGGCTCCCAGCCTAATCCTTGAAGATGATGATGATAACAAGAAATCAAAATTTAATGTGCTGCTCATTTTTTTTTTTTTTTTTTTTTTTTGTCGAAATTTGACATTTGTGCATATTTATGCAGAAACAGCAATTTTCTTAAATATCTGCTGATAAATGCTAAAACATTCTTTATAAAAGTCGGCGAACTTAAAATGTAATCATCACGGAAATCAAACAGTTTAGAAACTATTTTTCAAAATATTAGGATGGGAAAATTGCATTTCTATGCAATCAGTTAAAAGAAATTGCATATTGTAAAAATAGGACAAAAAAAAAGGGGGGGGGGGTAATTTTATTAGTGTGCTTCTGAAATTAATTTGAGAAATAGCATGAATTTGTTAATATATGGCAACATAATTGCATACCTTGACAATCAGAATAAATATTGCATATTTGATCAATTATTTGAGATTAAACATAAATTTTGAGCAACAGAACAATTACAGACATGAAAGTTTTCTGTATTTTTGTGAGAATCCTTTTACTTAAAGGCTGTTTTGACTGTTTTTGAGATCAATACAAATCTGATAAGGTATCGTGACCAAAAACTATTGGGAGGGAGAGGAGAGTAGTGAATGATATTAAACTGTTACTATATTCCTTACTACCTGTGATGCAGTGATATACAACAATAAATTACTTCACTGAAAATCAACATATTTCCTACTTTTTCAGAATCTGATTGCCAGTGATCCACTATACCAGTATTGGACACTTTTGAACTTAAACTTTTAAAATAAACTTTGTAACATAAGTCGCACGTAGATTTCTTTTGCATGACTAAAATTAGTATACAGAATTCATTTATGCTATGAATGTTTAATTTTGTATTTAGGGATGGACCGGATATCTGGAAAATATCCGGTATCCGGCACAGCCGGCTTATTTTTAATAGGTTTAAAAAACTTTATAAACCTAAATCTAATATTAAGCAGATAGAAAGCATTGGAAGCTATCATGTATCTGATGTCTATGAAAGTTGGAGAAACCAATATGTATGTAAAATTATGTTTAAAGTGATGACAAAGTTTTAAAAACATAACGAAGTTTATTAACAATAAAACTTAACAGTAGAAATTTAAAAAGTTAATAAATAAACATTAATATTTAAACTTAGAGGAAAGCTGCTTCATAGAGATTTAAAAAAAAAAAAACTTCATTAAATTACTTATCTAAAGCAAACTATAGTAAAGATAAATTGGTTCAGAGAATTAAACTGCCAGCAAATGCATTACTGATATTAAACTAAAACAAACTACATTGCTTTCATGTTGAAAAAAAAAACTTTATTACTAAAAGTAAAAGCGTTGCCGAAGCAAACGCTGTGCATCAACTTTGAAAAAACTATAAATGCAAGCCACAAGTAATGCTAGCTTCACATCTTAAATAGCAGAAGTTATAACTTATTAAATTAAATATACCTTATTAAAATCCTTAGAAAATTTGAGCCTATATATTTCGGCGCCCAGACGGGGCCATCGTCAGAGCTCGAAATGACAAACTACTGCTGGGCGTTTTGTTTACTCTTCTCTTCCTCTTCACTTTGCTTTGTTTGCTGAAACAGGGGCTACCATTCTGGTGGAATAATACTATGTTCAATGTCATTCACTGAATATACATAGTATTATTCCACTGAACATAGTATTATTCCACCAGAATGGGTGCCGAAATATATAGGCTCAAATTTTCTAAGGATTTTAATAAGGTATATTTAATTTAATAAGTTATGAAATCAATCCTTTTAAAACTTTAAAATGTATAGCAGTAGTTAATTTCATATTCAAAACTACACACCCTCCTTTTCAGCAAATCAGAGAGCGACAGCACAATGCTCATCTGACACCACCTGCTGACATCTGCAACAACCGCTCAAAAAAAATGAAACTCCATGGTCATGTCTATGCTCAATGGTTCACTAGCGTTCTCATCTGTTATGACATCATTAAACATTAGCAAATCAAAGGAAAAGGCATGTACATGATTTAGTAAGAAGCTCAGACAGAAACGAAGTTTGTTTACATTTAAAACGATAGATCGTGAGTGAAAATTTGATTGAGGAGCAGCAAAGTACGACTTATTTTTCTATCACTGCCCCCCACCTCAACAAATTTAAATGAAACAGCTTCCTCTAAAAAAAAAAAATACAAAAATACATTAACATGAAATATGATGTTCGTACATTATCACCATATTGCTCCAGCAAAGCACAGAATGTGCACCACACACCACCTAATATATTCCAAAGTTCATATATAATATGCTTCAAAATTCAAATGTTACAATTCAAAAGAGGTAAAAAAATTCACTACAGTGACTAAAAAAAAACTATTCACTCTTTATATGAGCACAAATTCAGCATCCCATTAGCACACAAAAATATTGCATAATCTTTAAGAAAAAAACTTTAAATAAATTTATGAAAATTAAATATACTAAGAAAAGTATGATTGATTATAATAAATGATTATAATATGAGCACTCACGTGGGCCCCGCACACGTGTAATATGCAATTTTATGCAAAAAAAACTCAGTATGCAATGAGATGCAGAATCAATCCCCTATAAAAATAGTGTTTATAAATTTCAAAAGGTCATTCTTAACAAGCGGCTTTGTGAAGGGGTCGGCCAAGTTCTGCGTACTATAAACAAATTTAAGTTCAAATATACCTTTTAATAACCATTCTCTAATAAAATACAATTTTACATCTATGTGTTTAGACCTACCATTCTCTATTGGAGATTTACAAAATTCAATCGCGGCTTGGTTATCTGCAAGTAATATGGGTAATTCAGGTTGATCTTTAATAATTTTATATTTAAAACACCCCAATAAAATTTCACTAAACCATTTTAATTCTTTTACACAGTCGCACATTGCCAAAAATTCTGCCTCCATGGTGGACAATGTAACTCCGTTTTCTTTAAAAGTACGCCACAAAATTGGGCTTTTATCAAGGAAAACAATTTGTCCTCCCAACGAAACATAATCGTCTCTATTTGACGCATAGTCAGAATCAGAGTATGCCTTTAAATGTGAACTGCCACAAAAAAATTTAATTTTAAATGTTTCATATATTTAATATAACCTAAGAGACGTAAAAGCCCCTCCCAATGAATCAACCCTGGATTATTTTGAAACTGTGAAAAGATATTCGTAGCCTAAGCAATATCAGGTCTGGTTCCATTAGCCAAAATAGAAATGCATCCTAAAACATTCCTGTATGGTAACTTAGATGCTTCATCGATATCAAATTGCTTAACTGGACAGTCACTTTTAGAAAACTTTATACCCTTTACAATGGGGAGTGAGGTAATGGGCAAGCAGAAATTTTTAAATCTCGCACATATCTCATCGATATATAAACTCTGATGGATTTGCACACTATTCCCATTATACTCGAACTCCACCCAGAGTAATTTTTTAATCACTCCTAAGACCTTAAGATCAAATTTTGATTGAAGTAACTCAAGGGCTTGATTTACACACTCTTGATCTCTACCAAAAAAGACGATATCGTCCACGTACACCAAAATGACAACTGACTGGCCAAAACGGTAAGTGCAATTGCACCACTCAAATTTATTAAAACCTAGATCCAATAAAACCCTATTAAGCTCGAAATACTAAAGTCAGGCTCTGGCATCTATAAAAATTGTTTTCAGAAATAGAATAGAATAAAAAAGCAATGATGTTGGTTGCATTTTGTTATATAGTTTGAATTTTTGAATTTTATAGAAGTAATATCTACCGTAGGAATAATTTCTTATGTTGAAACTATAGGGAAATGTTATGCGAGCACAAGCGATGCTACTTTATTGTATTATTATTTTAATCTTTAGCATTACTGTCCGGCTGTGGACGATTGATCCCTGGTTGGCAAAGTGCCAGGACGATTCCACTCACTCGCTGAGAGACACAGCAAAGGAAGAAGAAAGAGAGAGGGAAATTTTTCTATTATTCTTGTTTCTTCTGTTATGTGTAGAATCGGAACAACTTTAGTATATCCCCACAATGATATTTGGCGATTATGGCTAAATCATAAATGATAAAATTCTAAATCCAAAATAAACAACATATAGGCTGCCATATTATTACAAACAGTCCAGAACGGCATCATTATCGTTTAAAACGGTGCCAAAGAAAAATCGCCAAATTCAGCTGCGGGGATATACTAAAGTTATACCAATGGATCATACATCTGGTACAAGTTCTCGGATTAAACCTCTCCGTAGTGAATCGAAGTGTATCGTACATAATGTCATTAAGTTTTGCGACAAAGAAGCTTTAGAAAGAGAAGTTCTTGTTTGAAGAATTTTAATTATTTCTTCAAGAATTTTGATAATAAATATCAAAATGAAAGTAAGTGTCAAATATTTAAAGCATCATCCAATTTTAAATAGCTTGTTCGTTAGGTGCAACTTGCACATTAGTCCAGTGAAGTACAACTTTCACATTAGTCTCTTTAGGTACAACTTTACTAGGACTATTTAAATTAAATTTAATATTTTAAAAATGTTTCCTACTAACAAATTTTTCTTTACTTCCTACGGTTTTAAAGTATTGCAATTTAAAATTATGTGGCTTAAGGCTGATTAATACACTTGGGTCCTAGGCCTTCGTAGTTGTCTTTGAAGTGGGGAGGGGAGACCCAGCCCTGTAATTATGTTAGTTTTGGAGAAAACCACGGAAAACTCCTAACGGGTCCTGGGGAAACTGAAGCCTGGGTCGAACCTGGTACATCCTATCTACCACAATTTAATAATATAATCTAAATATGGTGTATTCATCAATAAGTTTTTTTTTTTTTTTTTTTACTGTTTGAATGTTAAAGATTTGAATTAAATTTCAGCATTCAAACATTCAATTACATTAAAAAAAAAAAAGAAAAAAAAAAGAATTCACAAAGTAATATCAAAGTATGTTTGGAATATATTGTTAAAAACTGTAATAATGCAAAATCCAGTGGAAAAAAAAAGTATAAATTAATGAACAGAGAGCATTTAAAATATATATATATATATATATATATATAAGTACATATAATTTTTTATTTAGATAGTTTTCAAGAAATTTTCATATACTTATGCAAATTTTCAGAACTGTAATGCAGTAAATAACAAACATATACTATCATTAAAACATTTGCTATCATCATAAAATTATATCAGATGTTTCAAGATTCTCATCTTTTGACACGATTAAAAAAAAATTCCTTTGCCTTTACAGAAAAATACTAAAATGCACTCTATTTCATCATTAAATATATATATATATAGTACTTTCGAATTTAATTCGTTTATTACAAAGGAATGGTTCTAAAAAATTATTATTAGGCATTAGTATTTCAAATCATCATTAAAGGGCGCAAATATCACAATGAATACACGATCTTTTTATCGTATTTTTTATGATGAAAACATTTTGACAAACATGTATAATTCTACCTGCATTGATATAATTATTATGACCGTTCAAAATAATTTTCGACATTTTAATGAGATTCTAGCGTGAACTGCAAATGCATATATAAAATGTTATTTTTATGACCGGACCTTTATATTAGCGATGAAGAAACGATTTTTTTTATTATATTTTTTGTGGTGAAAACATTCTGGCAAACAAACATATAATTCTACATGCCCTGATATTAATTATGCATATTCAAAAAAATTTTTGGCATTTTAATGAGTTTACAGTGTTAATTACAAATGCTTCTGTATAATGTTATTCCTATTATATGGCTAGACCTTTAAATCAGGTGAAACCGAGACTTGTATACAGCACCAATTGCTGGGTAGCGGTAAAATATGTAAGTTCTTGCTGTACGGTCTTTTCGCCTTGTCTGGACAGCCGCTATTGAATCGCAGGGAGCCATGCTATATTTAAAGGAAATTCTTTTATATTGCTTTATAAAGAAAATTAAAATAAATCATGAAATTGCTCAAAAGCTCAATTCCTGTCCCCACATTATCTCACAATATTAATTTGTTTCTAATAATAATTTGGCTTCTGAGGAATTAAAACTGGGTGGGAAATTTGGCTTAAGGTTTATGAGTTTCAAATTTTAAAGGTAAATGAGAAAAGAAATAAAGTGCGAAAGTTTTGCACGGATTTGCTATTATTATTATTATTATTTTTTTTTTTTTTCTGCCAAGGACGACAGATACAAAACATTCCGCTGCAATATATTAATATTTTATATCAGACACTTTACATTTGAAAACAAATTTGACTTCAAATTATGATAGAATATTTATTATTTTCCTTTTAATTAGTATATTAGTTGGA
Source organism: Salticus scenicus (assembly GCA_963930645.1). Classification (NCBI taxonomy): domain Eukaryota; kingdom Metazoa; phylum Arthropoda; class Arachnida; order Araneae; family Salticidae; genus Salticus; species Salticus scenicus. Next base: position 332,739,310 of record OZ005654.1, on the reverse strand, counting down.
TATTTATTGTGTAAATGTAACCGTTTGAAATGAAATGTTTACGTTTACATTCGAAAATGAAAGTTGGAGGTTTTTTTTTTTTTTTTTTTTTTTTTTCTGCAAATTTGAAATTTAAAATTAAAATTTTATCAATTTTACAGCAAATAAAATTTTTAAAGTGATAATGACTTCAATTTTTGTAAGATGCATAATTTAACTTTTTACAATTTTTTAACGTTCACGTTTAATTAAATGTATTTATTGTTATGTCGAAAGAAAATGAACTCGTAATATTATTTTGGCAACAATTAAATTATAGCTAATATTTTAATGCTATTTATATGCTACAACGAGATATATAAAGTAGAGTGATAAATGGTAACCCTTGAGAAGGTCCAACATAAGTCATGTGGCATGCTGTCCTTGCACCTGACCTGCGTATTCGGTGGTTTCCTTGGTTGCAGCTAGCATATTACCAAAATTCTATAAAGAACAGTTTTCAATGTTGCAACTCTTTCAAAGATAATTTATTTTCTGACTAGCCGCCTTCGGCGACCAGCTGGTTCGCAATCCCTGAAAAATCCGACTTTACGAAGCTCCCGCTCGGTAGCGCCTGCGGCACCTTTTTCCCGTTTCAGGTCTAATAACAGCTTATCGATATATCGTGAAAATAGCTTATTGAAAGCGCAGTAAATTCCCGTGCGGTAGCGCCTTCGGCGCCCTCTTCCCTTTTCAATGTCTGAAACAGCCTGTTCGCTCACCATGTTATGATCTTTAAAATTTCTGACTTTAGTTAAGTCCCGCTCGGTGGCGCCTGCGGCGCCGTATAACATTTTTTAAAAAGATTTGTGTCTGACTTGCGAAAATCTGAATTTGAAACTCTGTAAAATATAAAAGAATAAAAATTGTCTGGTTTTTCCGTAGTTTTCTCCGAAAGTTTCATACAGAATTTGAACGGCTTATATCATTTTAATAGCCTGCAATAAAAATACTTTAAAATATCTTTTGAATGATGTATTATGATTACAATAATAAATATGATATATTTTAGACTCAAAATGGCTAATCTATCAAGGGCGATTAATGATTTCTTTTGAAATCCATCTAAAATTTAAGAATTCCAAAACTGCTTTTTTACAACCGAATTCATAAAAAAAAGGGGGGAAAAATCAATATTATTCTGTTAAAAGTAACTCATTAACAGATGAAATTGGTGAATGGTGTCATTAACAGATGAAATAAAAATGAATTTAAACAAATATAATATGGGTATTTATTTTATTTTTAAAGCTATACTTTAGATTTTTTAACTGCATACAGGTGAGCCATAATGACGGGTAATTTCGAAGTTCTGCTTTTGATCGATTTTAAATTGAAAAAATTCAAAAACTACTTTTTTTATTTCCAGTATACTTTGTCACGTGGGCGAAAAATCAATTTTTACCGACTTCTAGCACCTGGCACTGAAGAATCTTATTCTCTCTTCTCTGTCAAGGTCAGTTGCAAGAGTTTTAGAAACGTCGATTCAGAATTTCATCGAAAACTGCCGCGATACTGAAAATTAAAAAAATTATAACTCATTCAGTTTTTGAAATTTTCTCTCAATCTTTTGGGTATTCAATTGTTGAAGCGAGATCTATATACAAAAAAAAAAAAAAAAAAAAAAAAAAAAAAAAAATGATTTATCTCTAAACGCTTTTGAGTTATAAAATGTTTTGTGAAAAAATCGATGTTTCGTAAAATCTAAAAATATGGATCGCTAATCCGTATTTTGTAAAAATGTTTATATGGTTCGAAAGAGGATTAAATGTTCTTTCCAAATATACCAGTTGTTAAGAAATGGAACAGTTACTCGGTCGTACAGGGCGTTTCAAAAAAGACAATCGAGAAAAAGAGAAATTTTCGACCCTTTTTAAAACTTTTTTTAAAAATATAAAAAATCCGTGTTTAAAAAAAAAAAAAAAAAAAAAAAAAAAAATGTACCGTAAGAATCGGTAATAAATGCTCTTTCTCGTGGTACAGGTGTATTTTCGATATTTCCAACAGATCGGCAGCGATCGCTTTAGAAAAACCCGCGAAATTTTTCTCTCTCTGCTTTCTCTTTTGAGGAACACGCTGAAGGGCGAAAATTACGATCCGCTCGCTTTTTAATTAAGCATTGGTCGACGTTTTAATTAATATCTCCGGAACTAATTAAAATTTTTAAATTCTGTTTTCACTATCAACTCAGGAAGGCTTCTGAGCACCCGTATGTCAAATTTTATACTTCTGCGTTCAGTAGTGGCTGAACGTATAGATGCACAGACAGACAAACATCTTCTTTTATTATTTATAGATAGATAAAAATAACTGGTTCAGCGCTGTTGCGCTTGCAAATTTTCTTATAAAGTAGGAGGACATTTAATTTTTCACAGGTAAATTTTAATTGTTTTATTTTGTATGCTTTAATACATAATATTGGTTATTTTTCTTTCAACTATTCGACGAAGGCTATGGAAGTAAATCATGTGCTGAAAATAATCATTATATAAAAGATCGTACACTTTATTTATTTATTTATTGCTTCAATAATACTTTTATTATTCATTCGAAACAATTTTTCTGACTATTTTCATTCATGGTATATTTCGCATTATTCGAGATAATATTCTAAATGGCGCTGCTTGGCAAACTCAGCCAACCATTTTCGCCAAAGCTTTTGTTTGTTTACGTAACTTTATTTATACGCAATAAAGAGCCAAACATATCAACCTATGGGCTCTTCACACCTGACGTCAGAGGTCACATGATAGAGGAAAAACAAATAGCAGACAAAGTCTTGTTTATCTATAGCGATTGCAGAAATAACATATTTTCTATTCTTATTTTTGATCAATCGTATTTAATCTGTGTTATTTTTTATAAATCACCATATTTAATCCATTTTATATCATTATTCATCCTCTTTTGTTTGCTGTATACATTTACAGTCATCATTTAGTTTATGTTTGTTATTGATGTTCACGAAGAACATGTTTAATACTCTGATTTTTGGTACTTAAATCAGTGACAGTGCAATATCGTACTGCGTAAATCCATTTAGACCAGTAACTAAGTTAATTAACTTGTTGTAACACCTTCATGCAATTAAATTAAATGAAAACATTTTAAAATTTCAATTTATAATCCATAAACATTCCACAAGAAGCTATTATTTATTGCTAAATCAGTTAATGTTACAGTTACACTACAGTATACAAAAATCGATTCTTATAGGTAAAAATAAATAAACACATAAAATGTTTTTTAAAAATTATTAAATTTAAAAATACAATTATTCTACTGTTTACAAATGCACAATATTACTTTTATCTTATTCTATATTAAATATTCAAATTTTTGTTCTTAAGAACAATATTTAATTAAATTCGATTATTCGTTTTCCTCTATCATGTGATTGAGCAGACGACGGTTAGAGGAGCCCATTGGAGCATGTCACGTGATTCATCTTGAACCACGGAAAGCTAATCCTTCATCCATTGAATCAAACTCTTAATTTATATATCTCGTTGATATGCTATTAGGAGGTTATTATTTTCATATTTTAATTAATTAAAAGAAAACTAATAAAAAATTCGAAAATCTGACTTCGAAGTATTGTGTTGTCACCGGGTTCTGAGCTACTATGAAAGTTTCAAATGTCTAGCTAGAAGGGAAGTTAGTTAAAAATAGATTGCAAGATTTGTACCAGACAAACACACAAATAAGAATGGAATTTAATAAAAACATGGTAAAACTAGTATGTTTTGGCCACCACAAGACTTTCTTATATATTTTCCTATATAAATTCACTCAATAACGATGTAAAAAAAAAAAATCTTTAAAAGTAAAAAAAAAAAATTGGTAACTTTGTTTTAAATAAAAAAAACCTTTCGAAAGATACCCATCTTGAAAATTTAACCCCCCCCCCCCCCGGAGTACCCATGCACAAAATTTTTTAAATAATTAACTACTACTATTGTCAATAATTCATATTAATTTTACAATTACAGGTTAAGAATAACTCATTATGTACATTTATACGAAATTTTGTCCTATACTGCCATGTTAAAAATTTAGAAAAAATGCTATCAGAGCGCCACCTATTGAGCGATTGATCCCCATCTCTAATCAGCACCAGTTTATGTCAGGGGCCAACTAAATACCAAGCTTGGTTAAATTTCGTAAAAAAAAAAAAAAAAAAAAAAAAAAAAATCAGTTTTTTTTCGTTAAAAGTAAAAAAAGTCAATAACTTTGTTTTAAATTATCACAAATTTATAGTTCAACCATTCGTTTTAAAGGTATTGACGAGACCTTTCGAAAGATACCCATCTTGAAAATTTACCCCTCCCCGGGGGTGGCGGTGGGGGGTGGTACATCCCCCCCAGGGGGAGAAGCAATGCCCCACATGCACAATTTTTTTTCCTAATTAACTACTACTGTTATCAGTAATTCATATTAATTTTACAATCACAGGTTAAGAATAACTCTCATTATGTACATTTATACGAAATTTTGCCCTGTACTGCCATGTTAAAAATTTAGAAAAAATACAGTCACAGCGCTACCTGTTGAGCGATTGATCCCCAAATCTAATCAGCACCAGTTTATGTCAGGGGCCATTTGAATAACTAAAGAAGTTTTTAAAAGTAAAATGTTGATATTCAAGAAATGTTATTGCCAATATGATAAATGATATTTTAAAACTTGCAGACATGTTTATAAAGAAAATAATCTTCATAATAGGTATTTATGTGAAATCCTTCCATGTAAAGAAAATCTTAAATTTTGAATAACTTACTGATTTTTTAAAATAAAATGTGCCATAGTCATTGTTTATGCGAACTGTTTGTGTTTACCTAATCAGAGAGAATGACAGCATTATATAATACTGTATTCTATTGCCTTTTTTAAAGAGTAAATCATTTTTATGATAAAAGTTTACTTCCAAGACAATTTTTATTTTGCATACTTATTTTCTAATTACACTAGTTGACAATTTTTTTTTTTTTTTTTTTTTTTTTGGGGGGGGGGGGGATTGAAAATTTACTCCCCTCGAGGGGGGACTTCTCCCCCAGGGGGGGGGGTGGCGAGGCTCCTACACGTACAAAAAATTTTTCCCAGTTGATTATCTCTATTATAAATAATTATTGTAAATTTCATAATGATTAGTAAAAAATAATTCTCTTTATGCACATTTATACAAAATTTTGTCCTATATCACCATGTTAAAAATTTAGAAAAAGCGGAATGGCAACGCAACCTGTAAAACAATTTGTACCAAAAGTTCATAGGCACTAATTTATGTCAAGGTGCAACTACATACCAATTTGTATGAAATTCTGTGCAGTAGTTCCCGAGATACAGTTGCCACAAAATTCTGTCACACACACACACAGACAGACATTTTCTAAAAATGGTCAAATCGTGTTCTACAGCTCTCAAAACGTGTAAATCCATCAAAAACCCGAGGTCGAAAATTTTTACGAATCCAATACTTTCTTCTATTGAATATAGAAGAAAGTAAAAAGATGTTGAATATCAGGAGAGAGAAAATAAGCGAAATTTCGAACTCGAAAAATTAAAGATAATCCAGACAAATGAAATGGAGAATTTGGCTTCTACTTAGAAGAGAAAAAAACAAGCAATATCACTAAATCCGTAATGCAAAAATTTGACCATGAAAAATCGGATATTTCATTAATTTTAACATTATTTCAAAGACAGGCTAAAACAGCTAATTTAGATGAAGACGAATGGGTGAATCAACTAGTATCTTTGTTTCCAGCATAAATCGCCGAACAGATATAATTAGAGAACCCGAAGCAGAGCCCGATTAAGGGGGAAGCACACATTATCTCCGTTCTCACCGGAATATTTTTACAATTATTTTTTACTTCATGTCATAGAAATTCCACGCTTTGACGAGGAAATATTTTTTATAAAAAATGAACGGTGTAAAACAATCCAATTTACTCACCGTTATTAGACACCAGAATTCTTTTAAAATAATTTTTAATGAGAATTTTCTGTTTATTATAGGAGGAAAGTATTTGTTAAAAAATAACGGTGTAAGTATAAATAATGTGTGCTTCCTCCTTAATCAGGCTCTAGCCCGAAGAATGCTTAGATAGTTTTGACTATGTTAAAAATAAACTAGTATGTTGTGGCCACCACAAGACTTTCTTCTATATTTTCCTATATACATATTCAATCAGTAACAATATTAAAAAAAAAAAAAAAATTACGATTTTTTTCTATTTTTTTTTTTTTTTTGTTGTTGTTAAAAGTAATACATATTCAACCAGTAACAATATTAAAAAAAAAAAAAAAAAAAAATACGATTTTTTTTTTTTTTTTTTTTTTTTTGTTAAAAGTGAAAAAAATCGATAACTTTGTTTTAAATTATCACAGATTTATAGTTCAACCATTCGTTTTAAAGGTATTGACGAGATCTTTCGAAAGATACCCATCTTGAAAATTTACCCCCCTCCCCTGGGGGGGTACTTACCTCCCAGGGGGGGAACCGGTGCCCCCACATGCACAAAATTTTTTTCGTAGTTAACTACTACTATTATCAATAATTCATATTAATTTTACAATCACAAGTTTAAAATAACGCTCATTATGTACATTTATACGAAATTTTGTCCTATATTGCCATGTTAAAAATTTAGAAAAAATGCGATCACAGCGCCACCTGTTGAGTTATTGATCCCTAAATGTAATCAGCACCAAATTATGTCGGGGACCAACTAAGTACCAAGTTTGGTTAAGTTTTGTTAAAAAAAAAAAAATAATACGATTTTTTTTTTTTTTTTTTTTTTTTTTTGTTAAAAGTAAAAAAAATCGATAACTTTGTTTTAAATTATCACAGATTTATAGTTCAACCATTCGTTTTAAAGGTATTGACGAGATCTTTCGAAAGATACCCATCTTGAAAATTTACCCCCCTCCCCTGGGGGGGTACTTACCTCCCAGGGGGGGAACCGGTGCCCCCACATGCACAAAATTTTTTTCGTAGTTAACTACTACTATTATCAATAATTCATATTAATTTTACAATCACAAGTTTAAAATAACGCTCATTATGTACATTTATACGAAATTTTGTCCTATATTGCCATGTTAAAAATTTAGAAAAAATGCGATCACAGCGCCACCTGTTGAGTTATTGATCCCTAAATGTAATCAGCACCAAATTATGTCGGGGACCAACTAAGTACCAAGTTTGGTTAAGTTTTGTTAAAAAAAAAAAAATAATACGATTTTTTTTTTTTTTTTTTTTTTTTGTTAAAAGTAAAAAAAAATCGATAACTTTGTTTTAAATTATCACAGATTTATAGTTCAACCATTCGTTTTAAAGGTATTGATGAGACCTTTCGAAAGATACCCATCTTGAAAATTTACTCCCCTCGAGGGGGGACTTCCCCCCCAGGGGGGGTGGCGAGGCTCCTACACGTACAAAAAATTTTTCCCAGTTGACTATCTCTATTATAAATAATTATTGTAAATTTCATAATGATTACTAAAAAATAATTCTCTTTAAGCACATTTATACAAAATTTTGTCCTATATCACCATGTTAAAAATTTAGAAAAAGCGGAATGGCAACGCAACCTGTAAGACAATTTTTACCAAAAGTTGATAGGCACTAATTTATGTCAAGGTGCAACTACATACCAATTTGTATGAAATTCTGTGCAGTAGTTCCTGAGATACAGTTGCCACAAAATTTTGTCACACACACACACACAGACAGACAGACAGACAGACATTTTCTAAAAATAGTCAAATCGTATTCTACAGCTCTCAAAACGTGTAAATCCATCAAAAACCCGAGGTCGAAAATTTTTACGAATCCAATACTTTCTCTATATTACATATAGAAGAAAGTAATTACTTGAGAGGTTTGAATTAAATGCTGAATCTTTCCGCACTAAATTATTTAGAGGAGTGGTTAGAAGGACTTCAGATTAACGATTTCGAAGGGTTAAAAAAGTTAATGATTGCAAACCTATTTATTAAAAAGACGAGCTACTCCAGAGATGTGAGAAAAATTTATAGATTCTTGGAGCAAATTTGTAGACCCTGAAACTTTAGCTGATAAGCTTGATGAGTATAAAATGGTTAGAAAACCATATAAGAAATTAGTACCGAACAAGAGCGCAGAAGAAAAGAGAAGCGACCGTTCCAAATTTAGCAAAAAAAATTTCCCATGCGAAACTGTCTAAAAAAAAAAAAACCCTGTAACGGGCGGGACAAGTCGTCAAATGATAGAAAGAAAAAAAAAAGAAAGAAAGAAAATTTTCTTGAAAAAAGAAAGAAATCATTTTGTTTCGAGTGTAGAGATCCTTCACACCTACGCCCCACGTCTCCGAGATTACATCGAAAGGAGGCCGCCCTGTAAATAACTTAGGAAATAATGCTACATATTTATCCAAGGCAACTGCGACACGGAGACAGCTGTGTTAAGTGACAGTGAGGCAAGCGTCGGTTTAGCGCACCGGAAATTAAGCCCCAGCAGTTAAATGGGGAAGTTGTATGGTTAAAGCAACCGCTCGAGAATAACTTTAGTTGTTTACCCGTGGCGCACATAGAATTAAACATTCCCGATTTAGAGTTAATTCGCACGAAAGTTGCTGTAGTAGGTGACTCCGTTAAAATGGACCATCATTTACTAGAAAACCAAATGCAAGAATTGATGGATCGCCAGAGAAAATAAACGAGTGCTACCCCAGGTGTTGAAATGGACAAAGAAAAAGGAATTTCGAGTTCCTTGTGGTCGAAGAAAATAAACAGAAAAAGAAATAAGCCGACTCTAAACAAATAGAAGTCGGCTGACGAAAGATAGAAAGGGGAAAATCAAATATGGTTCTTTGCCCGAACCGAACTGTAGAGTAAAAGCGAAATATAGAAAAAGGACAGTTTTACGTTTTTGCTGTGTGAGTGGGGCTCGCCAGGACCTGCTTGAGGAGAGAACGCTCTCCTACATTGATCCCAGCCGTTCATAGCTGGGTTTTGTAATCGTTACAAACTTTTATTTTCGTTAAAACACTTATAAATCATCCAAAATTCTTGTAGAATCTGTATTTACCTCCATATGTTTATTTAATCTAGAAGAATTCAGAATATTTTCGTATATAAAATTTTCTTTTTATTCCTCATCACATCAGAGTGACCGATTACACAGGTCGACATGTGAAATTTTGATTTTATAATTTTGGCTTATCTTTATGTTTTTTGGTGTGCTGAAACCGAAAATGAAGACAGTTTTTCTCTATCACGTATAAATTTTTGTCAATACAGGGTGCTTACCTATACAATTTCTTCCATTGCTCTTCCACCAATATAATTATATGATAAGCTTTATAGTAAGTTTCCATATTGATTAATCATGGATGCCTATTGCTATAATAGCACAGCACTAGTGCAGCATATAACCATACCAACCAATTAACCAACCTATTGTTAGGATGGTATATGCAAGAAATTGTGTCGGTAAACACACTGCATTGGGCTTAAAGCTATACCTGGCGGTAAAAAATGGACTGCATTTTCGGCTTCAGCACATCAAAAAACCTAAGATCAGCTAAAATCATCAAATCAAATTTTGTCAACTTCATTTTTGTAGGCCTGTGTTATTGAAGATTAAAATCATTAGAACTTTGCAATTTTGACATACGGCATTTTGGTAAGCTTAATATATAGATATATATATTGTTGCGTGCTTGGGGGTTCGTGAGTTGTCCGAGAATGAAAGGCGAAACTTACAAAAATTAAATAATTTATTCACAGAAAGTTCCAGAAAAATACAGGTCTATATACCAAGTATCAGCTTCAATTCAACCAGTAAACACAGCTTAAACAACAGTTGTCAATAGCAAATCCACAGTACAAACTGTATAGCAACAACACATAAAACAAGTCTCTTTCAAAGAGGCTCAAAGCAATGCAAGCATTAGCAGAAGCTGGCTGAGAACTGAACTGACTCTCCCTTGGCGAGGAAGCGCTCTTTATATGCTGTTCCATGGAGCCCAGATTTTTCGAGAAAACTCTAGAAAGTGGTCAACCAATCAACTTACAGCTTCCATATTTGGTATATCCCATATAAGGATTTTCTGGCCAAGGTCGCCAAAAAAATCGCCAAGGTGGGAAAAAGTCGCCAAATTTGGCGCCAAATCAATTACGAGCATTACTGGGGCTTTTTAATGCGTTTTTAAGGGAAAATAAGGCTATTTCAACGCTAAAACGACTAGAAATGCACAAAATTAGCACTTTATCAACTTACTAAGCCTCTTTGAAAGAATTTATACAAAAATAAACACAATTATTTACAATTTCGTAACACTGCCCCCCTCCCAAGGACTGCACGTCCCGGGCAGTGCAACCCTTGGTCAAGAGGCGAAACTAAACAAATTTACACAATCTAAAACACAAAAACTAAGTTGCATATAACGATAAAATAGAAATACAAATCAAGTGAGAAATATTTACAAAATTCACAAATATGTTCAAATATTTATATACAAACATTTACAAAATTCACAAATATGTACAAATATTTATATACAAATATTTACATTACGCATGCGCAAATTTTACCAGTATTTACATTTTTAATTTTTTTAATATTACCGTTACTTGTGGTACTTGGCTAGCCTATTATAGTGCACCACCTTCGGTTTTGATGAAGGTGTTTTAGTGATCCACACCACTACATCATTCAGCCTTTTTAAGACTGTGTATGGTCCGTCCCAGTTGCACTGTAACTTGGGAGAGAGTCCTTTGCGTCGAACAGGATTCCACAACCAGACCTTCTCTCCTTCCTGAAACTCATGTTGCGTAGCCTTTAGATCGTACCTTGCCTTCATTTTCTCCGATGCAATGTGAATTCGCTCCCGAGCAAAGTTGTGAACGTCCTCAAATCGTGCCTGGAGATCTTGGATGTACTCCTCGGGCGATGAAGGCGCATCGGGTGGACAACCAAACAGGAGATCACAAGGCAGACGAAGTTCCCGTCCAAACAGCATCTGGGCTGGAGTATAGCCGGTGGTTTCATGGACAGCACTTCGATAAGCCAGCAGAAACAATGGCAACTTCGAGTCCCAATCTTGCTGGTTTCTTGATACTAGACGGGAGAGGTTATTCAGGATGGTACGGTTGAACCTCTCGACCATGCCGTCCGACTGGGGATGTAAGGGTGTTGTCCGGGTTTTGTCTACGCCGAGTAGTTGACACAGTCCTTTGAAAACATCAGAGGTAAAGTTCCTACCTTGGTCGGTATGAAGTTGTAGGGGCGTGCCGTACCTTGACACCCATTGCTGCACTAGGACTTCTGCGACTGTGCATGCCTCTTGATTGGAAATGGGATAAGCCTCAGGCCACTTGGTGAAATAGTCCATCACGACGAGAATGTATTTATTTCCACTGGAGGTCCGTGGCAAAGGACCCAAGATGACGATTGCAATCCGTTCAAATGGTGCTCCTACGTTATACCGTTGCAGTCTTCCTCGACTTCGTTTCTGCGGGCCTTTACGTGCCGCACAAGCATCACAGGATTTACACCATTTCTCCACATCCTCCTTTGCCTTGCACCAGTAGAAGCGTTCCCGAACTTTCTGCAGAGTCTTCATTACCCCAAAATGGCCTCCGGTAGAGCTACTATGCAGTTGTTGTAAAACAGCTGGAATTTTTGATCTTGGTAATAAAATCTGCCATCTGAAGCTTTTCCCATCATCAGATTCCCACTTTCTGTATAATACGCCGTTTCTGATATGAAGAGAGTCCCAAAGAGCCCAATAACTTTTCGTAATGGGACTAAATCTGGAAATGTCCTGCCAGATAGGTCTGTTGCTGGTCGTCTCCTTCAGCTGTAATATTGGCTTTATGTCAGGATCTTCCAACTGGGCTTTTCTAAGTTCTTCGTCACTCCATGGATCGGGATCTTGATCTGATGGTGTAGAGACTTGGCAGGCAACCGGATTTATCGGCAGGTATTTCTGTTCGGCTCTAGAGCAGTACTTGCAGCTCTCCGAGCAGGGCTTACGTGACAAGGCATCTGCATTACCATGTAGAGTCCCTTTACGATGACGTATCTCGAAGTCATATTCCTGCAGGCGTTGTATCCACCTGGCAATCTGACCTTCCGGGTTCTTGAACTGGAGCAACCACGTTAAAGATGCATGGTCAGTCCGGAGCAGGAATCTTCTGCCATAGAGGTAATGATGGAAATGTTCTATGGCTTTTACGATGGCGAGTAGCTCTTTCCTGGTGGTACAGTAATTTCGCTCCGGTTTAGACAGGCATTTACTCCAATAGGCAATGACATGTTCTTGACCATCAATTTCCTGCGACAGAACAGCACCGACACTCTCATGGCTGGCATCTGTATCAAGTATAAACTGTCTGTCGGGCTGTGGATACGTCAAGATAGGCGATGATGTTAAGGCCTCTTTAAGTCGCTTGAACGCTTTTTCACATTCATCTGTCCACAGGAACTTCTGTTTGGCTTCCGTCAGCTTGTGGAGTGGTCTGGCAATATTTGAGAAACCCTTGACAAACTTCCTGTAGTAAGTGCATAACCCCAGGAAGCTTCGTAGTTGGTGTATATTTTCAGGGCGACTCCAGTTCTCAACTGCAGAGATCTTCTCAGGATCAGTTCTCACACCTTCGGCAGAGATGATATGGCCGAGGTAGCTCACTTCACGACGGAACAAGTTACACTTGCCTGGATTCAATTTGAGGTTAGCCATTCTGAGTTTCTCCAGCACCTTTCGGATGTTTCGTAAATGGTCTTCAAAGGTGCGTCCCACAATGATAATATCATCCAAATACACCAGACAGGCTTCATGGGAAAGTCCTTTTAGCACTGTCTCCATCAGGCGTTCAAAGGTGGCAGGAGCATTACATAATCCGAACGGCATAACTTTAAATTGCCACAGTCCTTGTCCCGTGGTGAATGCAGTCTTCTCACGATCATCAGGATGTAATTCTACTTGCCAGTAACCGCTCTTCAGATCCAACGTCGAGAACCATTTATTGCCAGCAAGTGTGTCTAATGTGTCGTCAATTCTGGGAAGAGGGTAACTGTCTTTCTTCGTGATGTCATTCAAACGACGATAATCCACACAAAATCTTGTTGAACCATCCTTTTTCCGCACCAGTACTATGGGAGAGGCCCAAGGACTCGTTGATGGCTCGATGACATCATTGTGCTGCATTTCACTTAGAAGTTCAGTGACCTCTTCCTGTTTAGCAAAGGGAAGTCTTCTTGGATGTTGTTTGATTGGAGGATGATTTCCTGTATCAATTCTGTGCTGGGTGATGTTCGTTCTCCCAACGTCTTCAGGTGTTCGAGAAAAAAGGTCTTTAAATTCTTGGAGTAGCTTCTCCGCAGCACATCTCTGTTCCTTTCCTAACTCTGCATTCTTGAGTAATTCCGTTATTAATTGTTCAGAAGACTTGGATACAGTTGATTGCGTGGGGCGGTTGATGCATGTTACAGGAGTGCAGGCTGCTAACACCTCATCCTTCTTCACTGTTCGGACCTTATCGCTGATGTTTGCGACTCTCACAGGAATAGTACTCTTTGAGAGATCAACTAGAGATGAAGCTACCAGAACTCCTCTTGGGCTATTGTCTGTATTCGGGTATTCAATCAGTCCATAGCGGAAGTATTGCTTTGTAGGTGGTGTTCCTGAAACTATTGTCTCTGTGTGTGGAGGGATGGAAATTTCAGACTTGGCTGTTATCTGGCAAATTGTCTGAATGTCTTGATTTTCAGTGTTGAACACAGCGATGTCTTCCGAACTCGAATGCAGTTCATTATTCTTGAAGTCCAATTGAAAGTTAAATTTCCTCAGGAAATCAATTCCAATGATTAAAGGATCTCTTATATCAGCCACATATGCCATATGATGGTAACTGGCATTCCCAAAAGTGATGGTCAAGTTCATTTTCCCATATATTTTGATTTCGTCTCCGGTCACAGTCTGGAGTTTAACGTAGGGCGGAGTCCAGATGATCTTCTCTTTTAGTTCTTGAGCCAAATCCGTTCTAATGATGGTCACGTTGGCTCCCGTGTCCAGAATCATCGGGCAGGTGGTGTTGTTGACTTGGCCATAGACGTGAAGTCCATTATCGCCGCCACTCGTCGATGAAACATGAAATACTGTAAATTGGGGCTCTTTAATTTTAGGCAACCTCCGCCCCGCGAGATGGCCTCCTCTTAGTTTCCCTGCAGTGATGGTGAAGCCGGGTGATTTCCTATAGTTGGTCGTACGGGGCAGTTCCTCTTCACGTGACCATCCCCTCCACAGCCCCAGCACTTTATCTTCCGGTCCTTTATTTCCTTATTATTCTCCAGGCTGCGCAATCTCTTTAAGATCTCTTCGATACTTCGCTTCATTTCATTTTCACCAGCAGGCGTATCGTTTAATGAGACTGCTCTTATGGTACGGCGGTCTTTACGGGAGGCTTGTTGGGCTGCCTCTATCCTAAGTGCATAGCATAAAGCTGATTCTACGTCTCTGATGTTGGAGAGTCTCAGCGCTTTTTGAATTTCTGGATCACGAACAGCATCGATAAAGTACTGAAGAGCTAAGTCGTTTCGAGTGTCAGCATGACAGTCTGAAAATGCTAGGTGTGACAGTCTCTGAATGTCCGCTGCCAGCTCTTGCAAACTTTCGCCCGTTTTCTGGTAACGAGATTTTAGCTGAAGGCGACTATAGTCCTTAGAACACTTCTCTCCGAACCGTAGCTCCAGTGCTCTAGTCAGGGCCTCGAAGTCGTTCCTTTCTTCTTTAGAAACATTTCTCAGTATCTCGGCTGCATCTCCCCGTAATGCTGCTGCTAAGTGGACTGACTTGGCGGTAGAGTCCCAGCCGTTAGCTTCAGCTACGATGGAAAACTGCGTCCTATATACATGCCAAGAGGAACTGCCGTCGTAGGTAGACAATTTAATAAATTCCTGATTCTGGATTCTTCTCTCTTTCTTTTCAGTTTCCTGGGGCATGGATTCTAACTTTTCTTTCACTTTTCTCTCCAGATCTTCTTCTATTCTCTTCAGTTTACCTTCTATCTCTGAAAACCTTCCTTTCAGTTCCTGATCAAAATTTTCTTTAACTTTCTCCTCGAAACTCCGTTCTATCCTCGTAACACTCTCTTCAACGTCCATAACATTTTCTTCTATCTTCATAGCTTTCAAAACTCTCTTCTATTTTCAAAACTTTCTCTTCAAAATTTTCTTCTATTTTTATAACTTTCTCTTCTATTCCATCCATTATATTTTCCATCACCGTTAATTTACCCTCTATTGATTCTTTCACCGTTGAAAGCTCTCTTTTCATCTCAACTTGATTAGATATAATTTCTTCGGTCAAACTGGTTTCCATCTTTTCCTGAACTGCTTTCATTTCCTTCATTTCTTCAGTCAAGCCATCTTTCAATTCTTTTTCTTCAGTTTCCATACTTTCTTCCATTTCTCTTTGTAATGTTTCTATTTTCTCTGTCAATCCAGATCTTAACTCATTCATCTGGGCAGTTAGACCTTCCAGAAGCTTCTTCATTTCTTGCCCTATAGCTCTAGTTATCACCATTCACAGACAACCCCACTTCTGACACCAGAAATGTTGCGTGCTTGGGGGTTCGTGAGTTGTCCGAGAATGAAAGGCGAAACTTACAAAAATTAAATAATTTATTCACAGAAAGTTCCAGAAAAATACAGGTCTATATACCAAGTATCAGCTTCAATTCAACCAGTAAACACAGCTTAAACAACAGTTGTCAATAGCAAATCCACAGTACAAACTGTATAGCAACAACACATAAAACAAGTCTCTTTCAAAGAGGCTCAAAGCAATGCAAGCATTAGCAGAAGCTGGCTGAGAACTGAACTGACTCTCCCTTGGCGAGGAAGCGCTCTTTATATGCTGTTCCATGGAGCCCAGATTTTTCGAGAAAACTCTAGAAAGTGGTCAACCAATCAACTTACAGCTTCCATATTTGGTATATCCCATATAAGGATTTTCTCGCCAAGGTCGCCAAAAAAATCGCCAAGGTGGGAAAAAGTCGCCAAATTTGGCGCCAAATCAATTACGAGCATTACTGGGGCTTTTTAATGCGTTTTTAAGGGAA
This sequence comes from Salticus scenicus, assembly GCA_963930645.1. Lineage (NCBI taxonomy): Eukaryota > Metazoa > Arthropoda > Arachnida > Araneae > Salticidae > Salticus > Salticus scenicus. The sequence continues at coordinate 332,723,176 of OZ005654.1, read as the reverse complement.
AATAAGGCTATTTCAACGCTAAAACGACTAGAAATGCACAAAATTAGCACTTTATCAACTTACTAAGCCTCTTTGAAAGAATTTATACAAAAATAAACACAATTATTTACAATTTCGTAACAATATATTGGGGGGGGGGGAGGGGGATTGTCTAGTAAAGAATGAGCGATGGTCGCCAAACAGGCGATGAGCGCACCATATGTGGTGGTCTTTTCTCGCCAAATCGCATACGAGGAAAACAGCACGACGTCCTGTTGGCATCGTTGAAATTTGAAATTGAACCAAACCATCGCTCATTCTTGACTAAACCTTTCGGGGTTCTACCGGATTTTTGCTATTGCTGTTAATGAAACGCATCCAAGATTATTGAATTTAAGAAAGTGAACTGATTTAGTATTGGTCTCCCTCGGCGAAATTTTATATTTGGTACCGAAATAGCTCTGAAGTTTCTCGCCAGGTTCTTTACTTGTGCAATTGCCATAGCCATTTTCATTCATCGCCAAAACGGCAACAAAAATTTAACAGCAGACAAGTGTATTATATATTAAAACTGTACACCAAGTTTAATATACTTTTGAGGCTGCTATATTTCTACGTTTGCTTTAAAGGAAATTATATTATTAATTAATTTAATTAAGATATTGTTAATTATTTAAATTTATCTAATTTATTTATTACTTTAATTCATTATAATAGTTAAGATGCAGTTTATTGTACTGCTTGGCGAATTTTTTGAAATTGCCAAGATGGCGTGTTATCGCATCTTATTGTAACATTCCAGAAAATATGATAAATTATATATCAAAAGGAACACAGTCTAGGGCGTTTTCGTCAAAAAACAGAAACAGAGAGAATCCTAAAATTCTATACAACACGCTATAATATTTTTCATCGTCTTCTTTTTGGTACTTACGTATTAACGCCACCGCAGCTACAGATTAAGTGCCGCTAATCTACACCTAAAATTTTGGAACAACTATAGTATCTCCCCACAGCTGAATTTGGCGATTTATTTTTGGCGATTATGGCTAAATCATAAATCTAAAAATCATAAATGATAAAATCATAAGCTAAATTATAAATAATGAAATCAAAAATCAAAAATAAACAGCATGCAGGCTGCCATATTATACGCAAACATTCCAGAACGACATCGTTATCGTTCAGATCGGCGCCAAAGAAAAATCGCCAAATTCAGCTGTGGGGAGATACTACAGTTGTACCAAAATTTTTGCGACAAATCATAAAATAAAACACTTTATTTAAAATCAAAATACTTTCAAAATTCAAAACACTTCATTTAATTACAAAGTAGTCAATCGGATTTTGGTGGAAAATGGACCGATAAAGTTTATCATAGGTTCAAAACAGTCTCTATTTTCTTTCACCTGATGCTGTCGCCATATGAACTCTGATAAATAAGATTCCAAAAGATGTCTCGCTGTCCCCCTGTGTCTCTTGTGTGCGAACAACAAGATTTCTCTTTATTGGCGCATTAGCGCAACTTCTGCTGCGGTGGCGTTAGTACGTAAGTAACTTCTGCTGCGGTGGCGTTAATACGTAAGTACCTTCTTGGTAAATTAGCATTAAGGTTACTCCTCGTTTGACTCTGATATTTTTGACAGTTTGAATTTAATCGCAGGGATTGTAAAAGTCAAATAGTATTTAATAATCAATTTAGCATGAGATCATTTCAAACACAGAAAAATTCGCAAAAACAAGACAAAGTGATCACAAAGTTCCGTTACTCGCTATTGCGCGCCCGCATATTAGTAGATGTCGTATATTATTAATGTGGAATCATGACAGTGGAAAACTTTTAGATAGTGTGATTATTTTTTACCTTGGAACAACTATAGTATTTCCCCTCGGCTAGATTTGGCGATTTTCCGTTGGCGATTATGGCTAAATCATAAATCATATAGCATAAATGATAAAATCGTAAGCTAAATTATAAATCATAAATCCAAAATAAATATCATGCAGGCTGCCATATTATATCGCAAACAATCCAGAACGACATCGTTATTGTTCAAATCGGCGCCAAAGAAAAATCGCCAAATTCAGCTGAGGGGAAATACTATAGTTGTACTTTTACCTTTTATGGTACAACAATTTTATTTATTACAACCAATATTATTCCACAGTGTCTGTGTATACGCCATCGTTTTCATAATAGAATATGATTCTTCTCCATGTATGATGTGAAATTCTTTTGAACAATACTGGCGTGATGTCTGCAAATGCACATCGGACTGCATCCAGAACGACATCGTTATCGTTCAAATCGGCGCCAAAGAAAAATCGCCAAATTCAGCTGTGGGGAAATACTATAGTTGTACCATAGTGGTCATGGATTCCAAACGTAAACAAAGCTAAAACGCGTTTTTCAAAATGGCGTCTATTTTGTAATGTATACAAATAAATTAAGCTTATTTTTAATATTAAAACAAATATTTAAATTAAATTACCTCACTTTGCATGAAAAAATAATTGCATGAAGTTATATACTGCAAAGATCATCAATATGTATAAATATATGTATATATATATATATATACACGCTGCCAGTACATTTACATCATTTAAATGTTCTACAGTTGCCGTGAAAATACGATTTATATAAACTAGATTTCCTGATCCACATTTAAAAAAAAAAATTCCAAAAACATTTCTCTCTCTCTCTAAACAATTCTCAAAAAAAAAAAAAAAAAAAAACTAGTACACTCATCTTTTTATCCGAAAATAGGCCTATCTTTTGTTAAATAAAATAGAATTCTGAATATTTAAATGTCGATCAAGTTATCTTCCTAAATAATTGGAATGCTGGTTGCCATGGTCATAAAAAATAAATAGCATTCAGTTTGCCATATCATGTTGCATAGAATCCAGAAGGACATCGTTATCGTGTAAACGGCGCCAAAAGAATATTGCCAAATAGGGTTGTGGAACAAAGAAAATAAATAAATTTAGATAACTTAAAGTCTTTATTTAATTTTCAAAATCAGATTTCAAACTTTCAACTACTGACTAGAATTGAATGAAATACAAGTGCGGTAGTCAAAGAAGCTTAATATTAAATAATTTTGTTTATACTTTCTTTCACCTTCTTTATTTTTCTTTCTTATCTTTTACCTTCTCATCGTTTATTTATTTTTCTTTCGTTTTCCTGACAAGTGCTTTTTTGTCACCACTGAAAACTAGTTTTAGCTCGTCATCACTCTCTAAACCTCTCAGGATGTCCTTCGGAGTGATAGTAAATGGTCCAGCAGGTGAAGAGTTTTCTTTTGCAGTATTTCCGGCTACTTCAATTATTTCAGCTGCGACATACTGCATGACGCCCATCAAAAATACTGAAGCTTTTGGATCAACACTGCCCTCAAAGCCATCCTTTAAAATATCATGCAGTGTTTGAATTTCGAAGTAACTTTTCTTAACATCTTGGTGATTCCTCCTTCTTGCCATGATTTTTTAATCCAATTCAATTTAAACAATTTCTGTTTCTACAAATAAATTTTAAAGGATATTCTTATAAAATTTTGTAAATTTCAAAGTGTATGTATAAAGAATTTTTAATTTGTGCACGTTTATTTTAAAGCACGTACCAATTAACTTACGATGAAAATACCACGGAGAAAGTATATCTGAATATGAATGGCAAATAACAAACAGTTACAACTATTGAGTGACCATATTTTTTTCATTGAATTTGGGGACAAAGATGGCGGTTTTCTTGAATTTCGAGGACAAAAAATAAAAAAAATAATTAAATCACCTTAAATTGTAAAATTTTAGTAGTTTTTATGTAGAAAGCACCTAAAAGAACTCATTTCAGCTTATTTATTATACATATAATAAATTATTATAATAAAACGTTAATAAATTTAAAACCGGCGTCCCCAAATATGTTGTAATTTTTTGGGGACGAAGTTAGTTTTCGAGGACTGTCCTCGAGATTCGAGGACATATGGTCAGCCTAGTCTACTAAAATTACTTTAGTTTTTATGTAGTGGATATTTTTAGTATGATGAAGCATAGCCACAGATCTATAACAATAACAGGTTATATTTCAGATCTGCGGATGTGAGTGTATAGAAACTAAATCCAAATAACCTCTTTAAATATAATTTTAAGAAACCGTTTCTTGAGTCAATACGCAAGCGAAGTATGACGTCACTGACCGACCGTGGAGGCTCAGACTCCTATATGATTGGGGCCCCCTCATGTACAACCTTTCGTTCAAAACACATATTATATACAATACTAGCAGGCTTTGCCCGCTTTGCTGGGCACTATATTTAAATGATTTCTTTGTAACTGAATATATTTCGATTGGCGACTATTTTCGTCACAGCTTTAGTATGGGACCTCCTTGGCAATATTAAACATTTTTTGAACTTCTCGAATCTGTACAACAAAACTATTATTAAAACAAACATTTTCGAAAACAGTCCAATAGCTGGTGTTAATTCTTCGACTATTCTGGAAACAGTTGAAGCTGTTACTCGTACAGTATATGTCATTATTTGATGAATGATCTGGGACAGTTCAAAAAATAGTCACTTGTTCCACAGGAGTAAAGCAAATAACATCAACTACACCAGAGCAAAAATTTTCGCTCACTCACGAAAAATGTCCAGTCGCTTAGAGCTCAATCCCTAAAGTGCAATGACTCAGTATAACATAAATTTATTTAGTTATTTAAATAATAATTTGAATTAATCAAATATTTCTGCCCGACAGCGTGCAAGTGCAGCCACATACTGCAGCTCATTTATTTGTATGTTAAATTAGCGTAGTGATTAGTATATAAAAAAATAAATAAATAACTAAACATTATCGTGCTACACAACTTTATTATATCTCTCCCTTGGCGGCTTTTGAATTTTTGTCACCATATTAGCGATTTTTTTTTTTTTTAGTGCCAGAGGCCTGTTTCAGTCGGTACAGCGTTGTCGAATTTTTATACGTCACTCTTAATAGTGCTAAGGGCCTATTTCAGTCGGTTTATTGAATGGGGATTTATTGAATGAAGCCCCCCCCCAAGGCCCAACTTTGACATGAGTCCCCCCCAGACCCAACTTTGACATGAGTCCCCCCCAAGGTACAACTTTGACATGAGTCCCCCCAAGGCCCAGCGTTGTCGAATTTTTATACGTCACTCTTAATAGTGCTAAGGACCTATTTCAGTCGGTTTATTGAATGGGGATTTATTGAATGAAGTCCCCCCAAGGCACAACTTTGACATGAGTCCCCCCCCAAGGTACAACTTTGACATGAGTCCCCCCAAGGCCCAGCGTTGTCGAATTTTTATACGTCACTCTTAATAGTGCTAAGGGCCTATTTCAGTCCGTTTATTGAATGGGGATTTATTGAATGAATCCCCCCAAGGCACAACTTTGACATGAGTCCCCCCCCAGGACCAACTTTGACATGAGTCCCCCCCCAAGGTACAACTTTGACATGAGTCCCCCCGAGGCCCAGCGTTGTCGAATTTTTATACGTCACTCTTAATAGTGCTAAGGGCCTATTTCAGTCGGTTTATTGAATGGAGATTTATTGAATGAAGTCCCCCCAAGGCACAACTTTGACATGAGTCCCCCCCCAGGCCCAAGTTTGACATGAGTCCCCCCCCAAGGTACAACTTTGACATGAGTCCCCCCAAGGCCCAGCGTTGTCGAATTTTTATACGTCACTCTTAATAGTGCTAAGGGCCTATTTCAGTCGGTTTATTGAATGGGGATTTATTGAATGAAGTCCCCCCAAGGCACAACTTTTACATGAGTCTCCCCCCCAGGCCCAACTTTGACATGAGTCCCCCCCAAGGTACAACTTTGACATGAGTCCCCCCAAGGCCCAGCGTTGTCGAATTTTTATACGTCACTCTTAATAGTGCTAAGGGCCTATTTCAGTCGGTTTATTGAATGGGGATTTATTGAATGAAGTCCCCCCAAGGCACAACTTTGACATGAGTACCCCCCAGGCCCAACTTTGACATGAGTCCCCCCCAAGGTACGACTTTGACATGAGTCCCCCCAAGGCCCAAGTTTGACATGAGTCCCCCCCAAGGTACAACTTTGACATGAGTGCCCCCCCAAGGCGCACCTTTGACATGAGTCCCTCCCAAGGCCCAACTTTGACATGAGTCCCCCCCAAGGTACAACTTTGACATGAGTGCCCCCCCAAGGCACACCTTTGACATGAGTCCCCCCCAAGGCACACCTCCCCCTCATTGGGAAAAAGAGAAAAAACGTTGTTTTGCGGCTATAAGACAGTTTGGACATCCAACGTTATTTGTTACAGTATCTGCAGCTGAAACACATTGGTTTGATTTAATGAAAACTTTATCATGGAATTTAGATCGTCACGAATTAACTAAAGAAGAATTTGTCGATATTAACAAGTTTAGCAGTAGGCCTCTGGCACTAAATTAAAATCTGTCAATGTCAGATTTTCATGTTTTAAATAACGAAATAATGCCGTGTCTGTATAATTTTTCTTTTTCTTTTTCTTTTTTTTTTGTATAATTTCTTGCATAAAAATAGAAAGCGTTTTATCGGACACATTTTCTTTAACATATAAGAATCCATCATATTTTGTTTATTTTATTAATGGTTTTTAGGTTTAAAATAGTGCTTGATAAAATAAATTTTCTGTTTTTAAAACTGCACTTTTTTCTCTATAAAATTATCTACTCAGATAAAAATAGATCATTTATGTGACTACAATTTCAGTTTATTTTTTTTCGTTTTGTAATATTTTATAAATTTTATATTTTTCTTGAACTACCTAGATTAAAATCGCTGTTGCTAAATTAAACCTCTTGGCGAAAAATGTTCGGTGTACTTCAACGCAACAATTTAAAAAATCACCCAGGAGGATCTATAAATAAAACGGATTTTAGTACAACATATATTAGCATCGTAAACTATATTAGCACTTTATCGATGTGTAAAAGAAATTTTAAATTAAAAATGACGTCAATTTTTGTGAGATGCATATTTTTTTTTTTTTTTTTGTTCACGTTTAGATAAATGTATTTATTTTCCTGTTGGAAAAAAAAATAAACTCATATTTTTTTGGCAATAATTAAATTATGGATAAAAATTTAAATGGCTAATTTTTTGCTATTAGTAGCTTACAAAATTGCTATTTTATGCATAAAAATAACAAAAACAAAGTTTTTTTCGGAATAAAAGGCAGCCAACTTTGTAAGTTAGGGTATAAGCTATCTCCATTACAAATTTGATCGAAATCCGTCGAGCAGTTTTGGCGTGAAACTCAGTCAAATAAATTCACAGACATTCACATTTATAATATACTAGCAGGCTTTGCCCGCTTCGCTGGACACAATACTTAAATGAGTTGTCAAAATATTATATCATTATTAATTAACCTGAGTTACAGTTCCCGGAGTTCGGTAGAGATTTCTCTCGCTCGCAACGTGAGGAATCCGTGTTCTCATTGCCTTGGGCAGCAACTTACCCGATTTTTACTTCCCCTTTCCCAGTAGCTAAGTTCGAAGTTTTGCGAAACCTCAACAAAGTCCATAATGCGTACACCTATTCAACATCCACACAACCCCTTTCCCAGTGTATAATTCATTGCACTGACTTTCTTATTCGTTTCCTCGTTTGTTTGTGGATTTCTCATTTTGATGTTGAAATGATATCCATCTTCTCCTCGCCAAAACAGAATCGGATACTGCAATCCGTCATATGAGCGATGAGTTTCAGAGACTCGCTGAACGCCACCTCTTCTGCGATGAAGAATTATGCCGCGCGATTCGAATTCTTCTCCAACTATCACGATCGCCACTTCATCGATTGTTGGTGCATTGAACTGTACTTCGTGTTGGCCAACAGGTCTTTTGTGTTCTCGAATTACAACTGCGTAGTCATCGTCAGGCATTCGTTGAATGGCGGTTTTAAACAATTGAACTAATTCATTGTGTTGATCGAAAAGGGCTTGTAACGCAGCCACGATTTCTCGTCTAGTGCCCGCATTGTAATGACATAGTTGTTCAATTTGTTCATCACTGTTTGCCATGAAATAAATTTGAAGAAACTTATGATCTGCGTCCAGCAATGGTAGAAGCGATCCGGCACGATGATAAATTTGTCCTTGGACTCTGACTCTGAATGTTGGCATGTAATTTTCTCGCCCGATGTTCGTTGCACCGAATGATGTCATTTGAAAACATGAATTGTATTTACGAATGTTTTCCAAGAAATGCTTCGTATCTCGTGTAACACCTGATAGCAACGTTGATAGTGGTTCGGGTGGTGGATTTAATTCTGGCAGTTTAACTTTTCCACTGGCGCAACACATTCCTGGCATTTCGTTCTTAAATAAATTTGAGGGCGCTACAATACATACAAATTTTATCCATTTTTCCAATGACGACACTTGGATGAAGACTGTAATCATTATTACTGTTATAATGGAATGCACCAAGATTTAAATCTGCGTGCAGTGTTCGTCTTGATCGAGCGGTGCTTATTCGAACATTTTGCAGCCTTCTTTCCCGTTGTTCAGTTGTCTCAGACGAACGTGCCTGAGTAGTACGCATTCGATCATTTTCTAACCTCACTTCTCGTTGTTCAGATGATTCAGACGAACGGGTCTCAGCGGCATGCACTCTAAGATTTTCCAGCCTTAATGCTCGTTGCTCGTCTAATTCTGAGGCTCGTAATGCTCTTTTCTTCCGTGCTTGAGGCGTAGATCGGCCAATTGCTTGTCGCTTTAGAGGCATAATTGTACGTAAACTTCGCGAAAAGGCGTTTGCATAAAGATTGGTCTTACCAACTCAGAAACATTCGTAGACTCATGCACAACACTTTGCTAAAGATCATCACATGAGATAAGATAGAAGAACATTCCGATTTTCAAATTACCTTGGCGAGAAACGTTCGAGGTACTTCGGTGCCAAATTTCAAAATTTTCCAAACTAAAGCTGTTCCATACAAAAAAAAAAAAAAAAAAAAAAAAAAAACTTTTATGATATATACAAAATAAAAAAAATAAAAAATTCTAATAAATTCGAAATGATTACTATTTACATAAAAGAACCTTTAAAAGTTACATATAAAGTATCAATTAAAACGAAGAATTTTGTTTTACTGTAGAAAAGAAAAGTAAGTACTACTCAATTAAATAAAAATTTTAAGCTAATACCAAGTATCTCTATGAAAATATTTATTTACACGCGAATATTTTCATAGTATATTAATTTTTTTTCTAATTTTTATTGTTTATCACGCGAAATTAAAAATATTTTATTTCCGGAAAAAAATAAATAAACGTGAATTTTGTTTATTTTGGCATCAAATATATTTTTCTTTTTAATCATTTTAAAGTTAAAATGGAGTTTTTATTTAATATCTTCTTTCAAATTTTCAAACTTTTGATTTTTTCAATTTTTTTTTCTCCTAAACCATCCCTGGCCTATAAGGAAAAAAAAAAAAAAAAAAAAAAAAGAATGATCGAAATCGGTCAAGCCGTTTACGATTTTATAAGGGACATAGAGACAAACATTCATTTATATATATATATAGATATATAGATTTGTAGATATATATTTATATATCTATCTACAAAAAAGACTTTTAAAAAGTACAAAAAAGCCAAGCTCAAAGAAAGAGAATGGATTAAAGTTGTGTCTAAAAAGCGTGTGATATCAAATTCCCAAGCTGACATTTAAATACTTATTTAATATTCCCTTTTAACTAAATTTTTACATGTAAATCAAGTGCCTTATGATATGTTGATAGAAATCATTCTTTCCTGTACTAAATACATCATAGCGTGTTTCTGAAAATTATTTTTTTTATTTATACATGATGGGCTTGGTGGCCATCTTTCAAAGTTTTACGTTAGTTTGAATTCTTCTAGAAATCTCATGAATTATAGGATGAGTTGGTTGATTGGTTGGTTAATTGAGTTTTATATCGCACTAGTGCTGCGCAATGGGAAATAATTATAGGATGGGAGTGCACGAAACTTAAGGGCGGGGTAAGGGTTTTCATTTTCGAAAAATCGAATTTTTTTTTTTTTTTTTTTTTGTCTTATCTTATTGTTTAACATTTCAAGAATATGTCCTTAAAATTTTAAGCCGATATAAGCAATATTTTTAAAGTTATTGTCTTATTAATCTCCTGGCCTTTAACGCTATAACTGTAACAGCTGCAGGCGATCGGGATAGCAGTGCAGCTGTCAAACAGGTATACAGTTTAGTCATTGCTATTGTCCTGACCCATTATCCTTAAAATGCTTTACTCAAAATGCCAACGAAAGTTTGAACCAGCTGATTTGGAGAATTGCACCGAAAAAATTATCTGGCAGCAGACAAATTGTTGAATTTGCATCTTATGTAGCTGCATGCACTTTCAATGAAGGTGCTGGTGCTTTCCTGACTTTTCTATCTGACATGAACGTCAGCGTCGGCCCAAGCGCTCATGATTATGCGACATTCGCGGACAGCAATCGCATTGCCAGGGCTGAGATTCAAGCTGAGCAGCAGAGCAAAGAAGCCAGAATAAAACAAAGACTTGATAGAAAAGAGGCTGAAGACATCGACAATGCCGCAGGAAGTCTGTTGTATGGAGCTGGAATCGATGATTCTGTGTAAGTTGGAAAAAAAAAAATTTCTTCACTTTTTTAGTTCATAAACTTTAGACGCGTTTTTCTCAAAACTACTTTTTCAAAGTCCGTGTTCACTGCCATTTAAAAACTACTTGACCGATTCATTTCAAACTTTGCACACATTTTTGACATATAAAATACCGCCCCCCCAACGTTTACTTAATTTTTTTTTTTTTTACATTAAGGGTGTTTCCCACCCACAAAATTGCGGAATTTTTCGTAGAAAATAATAGTTCACACTTTTGATGGCCGCCAAAAATTTTTAAATGAAAAAAAAAGTTATCAGAGAACGTTGGGGGGAAGATTTGATTATAATTTAACTAATTTTCATGGTTTTTTATTTTCAGATAATTTCCGGCCGAGTTATGGTGAACACCGCAAATTGTTTTTTTCCCAAGACGTTCTGGGGGAAGCTCTGTTACCGGCTTATGATTCAATAATTCTGCATGAAAAAATTACACAACATTGTCAAAAGTATGCTCAATAATGTACAAAAGGTTCGAATGAAATTGCTCAATCCATATTTGAGAAAAAAAATCGCAATTTTTTTTTTTTTTTTTTTTTTTTTACGCTGAAACCCTTACCCCGCCCTTAACACTGTTAAAACTTAAATTGATTCAACTTGTGTGCTTAACGGGACTTTTGCGATGTTTTTAATGAATTTTTTTTTTCTTTTTTAATCTGAATATTTCAACCCCTGTTGAATGGAATAACCATATTATTTTTACGAGATATTTATTCCAAGAAGCTAAATTCAAATTGGGTAAATATAACGGAGGATGGAAGCTTCTATGCTCCCCCCCCCCCCCTCCGTCATGTTTTTTACGTTAATTTATGGCTAGTCGTATTATGATAGGTAATCAGAAGGACTTTAACATACATTACACACTAATTATAAAAAGCGATACTAACCATAACAATATTTAATTAATAACAAAGCAACGCAAAACAAGATATGTGTGTTACAATGGCGGTATTGCGCCAATCGAATACAAACCAAAACTGTTTAGATACGAAACAATTAATATGACAGTTAGCTGCCAAGAGAGCTACTCCTACGCAGAGGTGTGTTCAGTAGTTCAGTTCGGGGTGCGTTCAGTTTCTGTATTGGGAGCGATTCGATCCCCACACCATCTCCCCTCCTGGAAGAAGCAGAGTCTAAAAAAATAATAAAAAAATTAATAGTTAAAATATACAGTTTCAGTATATTTCTTTGGGAAATGAACACGACGTCCACAACGTGTCTGTACGACGGGTTTTGGTATGTCCGGAGGACCCACTGATTGTTTTGGCAAAGTCTCATCTGCAGAGGGATCAGGTTCCTGGCTAACAGGTGTAGTGTCCAGCTTATCATCCGTAGAAACAGATGTAGGTTTAAGCTGATCATCTGAGATAAGATGTGCAGGTTTCAGCCTGTCAATTGAGACAGTGACTACTTTGTGGTTGATGCGGAGGGTATACGTTTTTGCTCCACGTTTAATCACCTCATGAGGGCCTGTATATGGAGTATGTAATGATGGTTTAACTGCATCAACTCTAAGAAAAACATGGGAACATGTTTTTAAATCTTTAAATATGAAAACTTGTTTCTTGCTGTGATTTGAAGTGAAGTAAGAAGGATTTGAAGTGAAGTGGAACTAAGTTGATGAAAATGATTATTTAATTTTTGGAGAAAGTCATTGTCAACGTGGATATTGTCATTTGCCGTAAAAAATTATCCTGACAAACGCAGATTCTGTCCATAAACTAATTCAGCTGATGTACAATTAAGGTCTTTTTTGAAGACAGTGCGTAACCCTAATGAGACAGCAGGTAAAGCAAGTGTCCAATGGACGGAGGTGTGGCACATGATGGCTTGTTTTAAAGTGCGGTGCAATCTCTCTATAATTCCATTCGATTGTGGGTGGTACGCCATTGTGCGAGTTAGTCTAATACCAAAATTTTTTGATAGAGCTCTAAACAAATCTCCACGAAATTGAGGTTCTTGATCTGTAGTTATACTTTCTGGTATTCCAAATCTTGCGAACCATCCGGTGTAGAGTGCCTGAGCTACCGTGTCAGTTTTTATATCCGAAATTGGTGTACCTCTATCAATACAGGTAAGGCAATATGTAAAGCCCTGCGAAGATGGCAATGGTCCAATAAGATCGATGTTTATGTGTGAGAAACGTGCATTTGGTACTTTAAATTCCTCTAAGGGTGCAGATACATGGCGAGAAATTTTTGCTTTTTGACAAGCGATGCAAGATTTAGCCATTATTGCAACCTCTTTTTTTATTCCTGGCCAAATAAAACGTTCTGTAATTAGTTTAACTGTTGTTTTTACACCTGAGTGAGCTAACCCATGTATGGCATTGAAAACAGACTTACGGAATTCTTGAGGAATATAGGGTCGAACGTTATTAGTTGATGTGTCACAAAAAAGTTGCAAATCATTGTTTGGGATGTGTAATTTTTGAAATTTAAGATTAAATTCATTATTTTCAAGAATTTTTTAAAGTTCTGGATCGTTATCCTGACTTTTTGCAACTAAATTAAAATCAATGGCATCAGGATATTTAACGTTGCATATTCTAGGAAACGTGTCAGCTACCATATTTTCTTGACCGCTCACATGGCGGATGTCAGTAGTAAATTGAGCAATGAAGTTTAATTGGTGGACCTGTCTGGGTGAAAGGGTGTCATATTGCTTAGTAAAAGCTTTTAGTAAGGGTCTATGATCAGTGAAAATAGTGAAATTTCTCACCTCTAGTAAATAGCGAAAATATTTTACTGCCGCAAATATTGCCAAAAGTTCTCTGTCGTATGCACTATACTTAATTTCAGTTTCACTCAGTTTCCTAGAGAAAAAACCTAAAGGTTCCCAAGCTTCTCTCGTGTGTTGCTGAACACAAGCCCCAACTGCTTTATCCGAAGCATCACACATTAGTGCAATAGGTTTGCTGAGATCCGGTAGAGCTAAATTAACAACATGAGTAAGTGTTTGTTTACACTGTTGATATTCAGAGTTAGTAATGTCGGACCATACCAAAGGTGTTTTATCATTTTTCTTGCTAGTACCTAGCATGGCATGTAAATGAAGCTGCATTTCGGCTGCATGAGGCAAAAAACGTCTATAGAAATTTAAAATTCCTAGAAATCGACGCAATTCATTTACAGTTTGGGGTTTGGGGTAATCTACGATAGCTTGATCCTTTTCAGGCAAAGGAGCTATACCAGATTTATCAATAAGATGCCCAAGAAATGTAGCTTTATCTGAAGCGAATGTGCATTTAGATAAATTTACAGTTAAATTATGATCCGCAAGCCGTTTTAGAATAGTATTAAGATGATTAAAGTGTTCTTCAACTGAGGAGGATGCGACAAGAAGATCATCGATGTATACAAAACAAAAATCGAGATCAGAGAGTATTTGGTCCATATAACGCTGCATAGCCTGCGCCGCATTGCGTAGGCCAAAAGTCATGAAGTTAAACTCGTATAAACCAAAAGGGGTAATTATTGCAGTTTTGGGAATTTCTTCCTTATTCATTGGGATTTGGTGATAAGCTTTCTTTAAATCCAATGTGGAAAAAATTACTTTGCCGTGTAAATTCGAAGTAAAGTCATGAATATGGCGAATTGGATATTTGTCGGGTACTGTTATAGCGTTTAAAGCACGGTAGACGCCGCATGGGCGCCATGAACCGTCCGGTTTCCGGACCATGTGTAATGGACTGCTCCAACAACTTTTTGATGGGCTACAAATTCCCTTTTGCACTAAATATGTAAATTCGGATTTTGCAGCGGCTAATTTGTAGGAGCTAAACGTCTGGCTCTAGCAGCAACCGGAGAACCTTCAGTTTCGATAACATGCCCTACATTAACACAATCAGAACCACTCGGTGATTTAGGAACATCTTCAAATACAGAATGGTACTTCCTTAATAATTTATCAAATTGAATGGTATCATGCAGAACAGTTATTTTTGGGACGGGTTCTGAAGAAATTTTGCCGATAGAAGTGACTGTGTTAGGCCATCTATGAGTTTTTTTAATTTTAAGTCAACAATAATTCCATAATGATGTAGGAAATCAGCCTCTAAAATTGGTCGGGAGACCTCCGCAACAGTAAACGTCCATGACAAAATTCGACGTAAACCTAAATTTAAATTTACGGAACGTTTTCCATATACGTTAATTTTTGTGCCATTTGCAGCAACTAGCTGAAAAACTGAAATTGGTTTACGGCGTTCATCGGCTGTCGATGGCAAAACTGATAAATCGGCGCCTGTGTCAATCAGTAGGTTTATATCCAAAGTTTTTTCAAAAACCACTAGGCGACAATTGCTCTGGCCATAGGCGTTTGTCGCCGCCCACGCTTGGCCCTCTAGTTTTCCTTCGACTTAAAATGGCATGGCTGCGAACATTTCGTGGATTTATCACCGAATGTCTTATGATACCAACAAATAACTTCACGCCTAGGGGAATGAGATTTTGAATCGGAATTTCGACTACGTGTTCTATTTTGCAAACAAATTTTAAAGAGTTTATCAATTTTTTTATTGATTTCATGAATTTGTTGTTGCAAGTCATTTACTACATTATTTATAGCAAGATCATTTCCTGTTTTAGGCTGTGTTTCGGCTAAGTTAATTGAGTTAGAATATGTAACATCGGCTATCCTGTCTGCTACTACAGCTAATTTTGATAGCTCAATATCCGAAGTAGCTAAAATTGCTTGCATTTGTGATGGCAAGCGCTGAAGCCAAAGAGATTTTAATAGATCATTCCCCACCTTACTGCCGGCTAAATCCTGCATCTGCCGAAGTAACACTGACGGACGTTTATCGCCTAAGTCAAGATCTTGTAACAGCTTTTTTAATCGATGTTCTTCGGAGTCAGTGTAAACTTCAATTAATCTCGACTTTAGTGCCTCATAAGAATTAGAAGAAGGAGGAGAAGTGATAATGTCACTCACCTGGCTGAGTATATCCGTTTCAATATTTCCGACTACGGTATGATATTTAGTAGTATCCGCTGTGATTCCAGCATTTACGAATTGGCTCTCTATTTGCGTGAACCAAATTCGCACGTTCTCTTTCCAGAACGGAGGTACCTTTACCGAAACTCTATTTACTGAAGGCGGTGTAACACCTTCGTTGTCGGATGACATCTTGAATAGTGAACACAATAGAAAACAATATGAATGATGTTCAAAATATGCGGGTCACCAATAGGATGGAAGTGCCCTTAATACTACATACTTATAAGAAATCATGTTTCCGAAATATTTCCGTCTCTGTTGAATGGAATAGCAAAATTAATTTTATATGAGATATTTATTTTAAGAAACTTCTTTCAAATTGTGTGAATGTTTATTCATTACTTGAAAGATGGCCGCCAAGCCCATCATGCATAAATAAAAAAAATTAATTTTCAGAAACACGCTATGATGTATTTAGTACAGGAAAGAAGGATTTCTATCAACATATCATAAGGCACTTGATTTACATGTGAAAATTTAGTTAAAAGGGAACATTAAATAAGTATTTGAATGTAAGCTTGGGAATTTGATATCACACCCTTTTTAGACACAACTTTAATCCATTCTCTTTCTTTGAGCTTGGCTTTTTTGTACTTTTTAAAAGTCTTTTTTGTAGATATCATTTATTTTTTTTAAATAATTTTTATATTTACTTGAATTAACCTGATACTTTACATCACATATGCCGTGGGTTTCAACTCAGCTTTCGTGCGATGTTATTGAAAGGCACATTGTTTCTTTGCGTTAAACTTTCCATAATTCTGGTTGCTAGACATTATCCATGGGTTTTCTATGCAGACTAGTATGTCGTGTCCATCACAAAACTTTCTTTTACATTTTCCTATACATATTAACGCAGTACAAATTATTTATTATTTTTTTCATTATGAGTGCTGAATATTATCAACTCAGAGAGGTAGTGTTGCACAAAATGTCCAACGGAAGTAAATTTTCACCTTGCAGATGATATCCTTTCAGTTCTAAAAAAAAAATTGTAGTATATGATCTCCACTTATCGGCCGATAGGCATCGAGATTGAATCAGCATAATGTCTCATAATGGCCTTATCACATATCAAGTTTTGTTTCATTATATGCAACAGAACCTGAGTATAATCTTTCCTTAAATTGAGAAAATCGCTCTATAGCAGCGCCACATGTTGAGATATTGGTACAAAAGTTGATAAGCCCTATAATTTGTAACAATGTAAATTTATTTGTAAATTTATGCATTTCCATGTATTAGTTACTCAGATATAGCCCTCTCTGAAATTGCGGCAATCACTGTATAGCAGCAGCAATTGACACCAAATATTAATAAACGCTATTATACATCAAGGAGCAATTGCATATAAATTTATATGTAATTCTGAGCAGTAGCTCCTGATATCTAGTTGGAACAAAACTTTATCCACACACATAGAACACACACACGCAAATAGAAATTTTCTAAAAATAGTCAAATTGTTTTCAGGAGCTCTTACAACGTGTAACTCCATTGAAAACCGAAAGTCGAAATTCATTTCAATAAAATGACAAGCGAAGCGGGCAAAGCCTGCTAGTATACTACACTCATGTTTGTAAAAATTGCAACACCAAGAAGGAATGTGAATATCCCAATGTTATTTGTTGGGTACATACATTATAGTAGAAAGAGCAATTGATTAAAATTTCAGGAAATGTGGAGTAATGTGTACCGAGAAAACAGTACATAAAGCAGCGACCTCTGTGAGCAATAACAGCACTTATCTTCCTAAACATTGACTCAAACAGCTATTGGATGTCATATACAGGTAGAGTACTTCATGAAACTTCAACACAATGCCACAATTCATCGATCGTAGTTACTAGTGAGTGGTGGGGAGGCAGTCGCTTTTCAATGATTAAACAGTCATTTTCATTGGTGCAAGATCAGGAGAACGCGCTGGGCAGAGCAACAGTCGAACATATTCTGCATCGAGGAAGGTCTGGGCAATACAAACTACTTTCGGTCGTGCATTGTCCTTCTTAAATATTGCGCTTCGGAGGTCTTGAATATAAGTCAGAGCGATGGGCCTTAACTCGTCAGAAATGTAATGACGGGCATTCAGAGTGGTGGGAATGAAAACAACAGTTGATCGAGACGTGTATCCAGTGGTATCGCATACCGTCACTTCAGGTGGTGACCCAGTATGCGGCTACCAAAATTTTGATTACTTTCAAAACTGCATCCCTGATATGGGCGCCTTTAATGTATGATCAACGAGGAACCTGGACACAGGAATGGCGTGAAATCGCTATTTAGACACATCACAATCCTGTTTACAGCATCGAGATTGCCTCATCCGTATTAAACAGCATTGTGAATAATGCACATTACCAACTGGGATTCGACATCGTCACACTGTCCATTACCTGCAGTGATGGTGTGGGGTTCCATTGGATACACGTCTCGATTACTTCTTGTTTGCATTCCCAGAACTCTGAGTAGCGGTCATTAAATTTCCGATGAGTTAAGACCCGCCTCTCTGCACTACATTCTAGGCTTCCGTAGCATAACATTTAAGCAGGATAATGCACGACCGCAAGTTGTCTGTATTGTCCGGACCTTCCTTGATAGAGAATGTGTTCAACCGTTGCTCCGGCCAGCGCGTTTTCCTGATCTCGCACCAATGAAAATGTCTGTTTAATCGTTGAAAAGCGAGTGGTCCGCCACCACTCACCAGTAACTACGGTCTATGAAGTGTGGTATCCAGTTAAAGCTTCATGAAGTGTTGTACCCGAATATGTCATCCAATCGCTGTTCAATTCAATGCCTAGGCAGATAAGTGTAGTTATTACTCCCAGAGGTTGCTGCTTTATGTACTCTTTTCTCAGGATATATTACTCAAAACCTCCTGAAAATTTAATCAATTTCTCTTCCTACTATAATATGTGTGCCCAATAAATATCATTCTTATATTCGCATTCCTTCTTGGTGTTGCAATTTTCACAAACATGAGTATAGAAGGAAGTAGAAATCTTTATGCATCATAATTATCATTGCCAGATTGAAGGATATTAAAATTGGATACTATATCGTGTACTGACTTTCTTATTCTAAGGTATGAAAAATATTAAAAAATCAGCAATTCAAGCTACAGATTTGAAACAAATGATATTAAAAAAATGTATTCATTTCTGTTTTCAGGGATGTAAAATTTAAAATTGTACAAAATAATAAAAGCAAAGATTCTTTGGTTAAAAAAATAACTTATAAAAAGAAAAAGCAGTTCAATTTGAAATTAATATTTTTCAGGTTGAGATGAAGCGATTTCATATTTGGCGATTTATGTCTCTTTGGCGATATTTAACAGTTTTTCAGCAATTACGATACGAAATTTTGATTTTTAAAAGCTAAATTTTATAAAAGTTCCTAGATTAAGTAATTATCTATCTGAAAAACCAGTTTTCAAAGAATTCTGCACATTTATGAACTCTCTAGCTTGATTTTAAAAAAAAATTCTTGACGAAGAATTTTTTTTCAAAAGTTGTCAAAACATCTAATTCTACGCTAAATTGAAAATGCTCCCAATTTTTTACTTATTAACTTAGAAAGTTCGTTTTTATCTCAAATTAAAGTTCTCGTTGATACGAATATTTTACTTTTTATTTCATTTTACTGCGATATTTGGTTCTTCCAATACGGAAAAATCTTTGCCGATTTAACATGGGAAAGTTGGTTTCTGTATAATAAGCATTTAACGATCTTGGGTTATTTCTTTTGATTTTATTATTGGCGCGTTCTGCTTTGTGTTAGTGGTAGTTTGTTTGTTTGCTTTTCTCTGTGCTTGGCTTGGCAAAACGACCGTTTCTGCTTGATAAGATATCATTGCCTGTAGTATAATATACAGAATTTTAATTGAAATTTAAAAATATGAAAAATAAAATATTCCATTATACGCACATATATATATATATGCATTTATATTTCAATCAGATGTTGCATTAGGAGTATTAACAATGAAAAAAAAACCCAAAGAAGTTTACCTTAGAGATTTCATGACTACATAACAAAATGTATAACCTTTTCCACAGCAAATAGCCCGAACTAATGAAATTCTAATTGATTTCAACATTCTAGTAAAAGACCATGACAAAGTGCATATTATAAGAATAATAATGACCATCTTCTGTCAGGAACGATTCCGGTTTAGACCGTTTCAAAACAGAGACTTTTGGTAGCCTCCCCCCCCCCCCCCTAGAAATGCTATGTATTTTTTTTTTTTTTTTACTAATCTGCATAAATGTTACATCATTAGAAAGATCTTTCAAAACTGAATATTTTTTGGGCTTGCACTTTTCCCTTAATCTCAATATGTAAAACGAAAGTTTATAACTACCATTGCAATAGAGTTCTAACAACCACGTGACTTTCTTCTTAGCAACCGTACTTTGCTGAAGGACAATGCTAATTTTTCCATGCCTTTGGAAGCGTAGTAGTCGAATTTTTTTATGCTTTTACAAATACATTTACAACACTGTGTTACAATAAATTTGTAACCCTATTCCGCAATGATAAAATGAGTCAGTGGAGTCAACTGTCCCTCAGCAAAAATGCTCGTGACGTCATCTGTTAGAACTCTATAGAGCATTTCCTCGTGACGTCTGGTGGTTGGCAAAAAAGCGCGCTCGACTTTCCCGCGCCCCGCCCACCATTGATTTTCCGTTGGTGATCCGCCATCGCCACGGAGTAAAAAGACCATCGCTATGCTTTTCCCAAGGCTTTTTGCCAACCACTCATAAAAGTTGAGATGTTTGTTTACAAACAAGGAACTGCCCTATTCTAAAATACCCATGGAGGATAAAATTAAAATGTAATATAAAATTCAATCATAAAAATTATGGGCTAATAGTTATTACATCATTTTCTTGCAATCATGATAATGTACTTATCTAATCTGATATAAAGAAACAGTTGACTGTGACATCATATTTATCAAATCAGTTAAAATAAATAAGGTTACAAATAAGGTACGTAAGGTTACTTCGTTACAAATATGGTACCTTTCATTTGGTACCTTATTTGTAACGAAGCTTTGATTAGATATTTTAGAATTACTTACAATATGAAAATAATTTCAAAATAGGACATTTAAATTTATGATTGTTGCCAGAAAAATTTACCAGTTATTGTTTGGTTATATACGTATACATATATGTATATTGAGAGGAGGGGGGGGCACAAGAGGAAATAATGTTTTCACGCGAAAAATTAAAAAATATTAAATTTGCCCATGCATATAAAAAATACTTATTAAAACGAGTCGAAGAAGAAAGCGAAATAAGTACTGAGTTATTACGATAAATATGATATATAATATGATACGCTATATTAGACTTATCGTCCTGGGTCAGTAGGTATTTCCGTTAAAAGAAATAGTTTGTTCGTTCGGTGCAACTTGCACATTAGTCCCGTCAGGTACAACTTGCATATTAGTCCCGTCAGGTGCAACTTGCACATTAGTCCCCTTTAAATATTGTGTCCAGCGAAGCAGACAAAGTATTCGTTGATTCACTACCTTAATTGATTTCACATTCCGTCATTTTTGACGGGGTTATATACTAGTTAGAATATATTAAGCATATCTGCAAAACACTAGTAAAAGGCCAGAATAAATACAATGCTTTAAACAATATACGATGCTTTAAACAATATTATATACATAGCAACAATATATGAATTTTACATGGTTATGGCAAGTGGTAGCCTAATTTCAAATTGTCTCGCTTAGTGTATAACATCCGCACTTTGTTAAAAATGGTAGAGATAAAGTTCATTAATAAAGTTGATTGAGACACTTATATGGTCTATGTATGCATCAAAATTCAAATAAATTCGGAATACCCTTTTTACAATTTGAATTTCAAAATTTTAAGTGGTCTCCACTTAAAAATAAAATGGTGGAGCAACTTGGTTAAGAAACTCATCCAAGATATTCATAAGATAAGTTAAGACACTGTCCAAATTTTGTTCGATTTCGAGTATTATTTCGGAAGTTATCGTGGTTTTAAATTTTCAAGTGGTAGCCTGATTTCAAATGGCCCGCTTAACTTAAGATATCCGCCACTTTAATAAAAATGGCAGATAAAGTTCATTAATAATGTTCATTGAGACACTTATATAATCTATGTATACATCAAAATTCAAACAAATTCTGAATACGCTACGCTTTTTACAATTTGAATTTAAAATTTTCAAGTGGTTTTCACTTGAAAACAAAATGGCGGAGCAACCTGGTTAACAAACTCATCTAAGTATCTATAAGATAAGTTAAGACACTGTCCAAATTTGGTTCGATTTGGAGTATTATTTCAGAAGTTATTGCGATTTTAAATTTTCAAGTTGTAGCCTGATTTCAAGTGGCCCCGCTTAACTTAAGATATCTGCCACTTTATTAAAAATGGTGGAAAAAGTTCATTAATAAACTTCATTGAGACCCTTATGTGGTCTATATTTACATGAAAAAGCAAATCTTGCTTTCAATAATCTTTTTACAATGTGGTTTTGAAACATTCAAGTGGCTGCCACTTGAAAACAAAAAGTCGGAGCAACTTGGTTAACGAACTCATCCAAGATATTTATAAGATCCGTTCACTGCCCAAATTTGGTTCAATTTGGAGTATTATTTCGGGAGTTATCGTGATGACAAAATTTTCATTATGGATAGATAGATATATCGATAAACGAAGTGATTGCAATAGGTCGATTTCTAAGGAAATCAACCTAATAGTTATAGGAAGAGGTTTAAGAAAAGATTATACTTTTGGATTATGTAATGGAATATTTCAATCCACTTAAAAGTTACTTATTGAATAGAACTTACATTTAATATTTTAAATAAAATTACAAGTTTTAAAACTTTTTTCAAACTAGATTTTCTATTTTAATCATACAGCCCCAAAAGAAGAAAACACTCTACATCGGATGTAGAATCTTTTGCAATTAGAATTATTTCAACATTATTTTGACATTAAAAGTTTCAATATCTTTCTTTTAATTTTACTAGGGTGACTAACATTAGAGCTTCTCCATGACTATTTTTACTTTCTTCTATATGTAATACAGAGAAAGTATTGGATTCGCGAAATATTTCGACCTCCGTTTTTTTGACGGATCTACACGTTTTGGGAGCTCCTGAACACGAATTGATGGTTTTTAAAAAATATCTGTCTGTCTCTCTGTGTGTGTGTATCACGTTTTTTGTTTTCACTATACCTCACGAACCAATGAATAAAATTTAACCAAACTTGGTATGTAGTTGGACCCTGACCTAGAATGGTGCTGATTAGATTTGGTGATCAATCGCTCAGCAGGTGGCGCTGTGATCGCATTTTTTTGTAAACTTTTAATATGGCAGTATAGGACAAAAATTCGTATAAATGTACATAATAAGAGTTATTTTTACTTTCTTCTATATGTAATATAGAGAAAGTATTGGATTCGCGAAAATTTTCGACCTCCGTTTTTTGATGGATTTACACGTTTTGGGATGTCCAGAACAAGAATTAATAGTTTTTAGAAAATGTCTGTCTGTCTGTATCATTTTTTTGTGGACGCTGTATCTCACGAACCAATGAATGAAATTTAACCAAACTTGGTATTTAGTTGCACCCTGACATGAACTGGTGCTGATTAGATTTGGGGATCAATAGCTCAACAGGTGGCGCTGTGATCGCATTTTATTCAAACTTTTAACATGGCAGCATAGGACAAAATTTCGTATAAATGGGCATAATGAGAGTTATTTTAAACTTGTCATTGTAAAATTAATATGAATTATTGATAATAGTAGTATTTAACTAGGGAAAAAATTTTGTGCATGCCCCCCCCCCCCCGGGGAGTAAATTTTCACGATGGTTATCTTTCGAAAGATCTCGTTGATAATAGTAATAGTTAACTTGGAAAAAAGTTTTGTGCATGTGGGGGGCATCGGTCCCACCCCCCGGGGTGCAAAGCTTCAAGATGGGTATTTTTTGAAAGGTCTCGTCAATACCTTTAAAACGAATGGTTGAACCATAAATCTGTGATAACTTAAAACAAAGTTATCGATTTTTTTTACTTTTAACGAAAAAAAAAAAAAAAAAAAAAATCGTATATTTTTTTTTAACGAAACTTAACCAAACTTAGTATTTAGTTGGTCCCCGACATAAACTGGTGCTGATTACATTTGGGGATCAATCGCTCAACAGGTGGCGCTGTGATCTTATGTTTTCTAAATTTTTAACACGTCAGTATAGGACAAAATTTCGTATAAATGTACATAATGAGAGTTATTTTTGACTTTTGATTGTAAAATTAATATAATTTATTGATAATAGTAATACTTAACTAGGAAAAAATTTCTGTGCATGTGGGGACATCGCTTCACCCCCTGGGGGGGAACCAAATTTGGTATCACTTCTGTCGTTAGATCAAGCTACAGATGACTCTGAATAGTGTCGATTAAAAAAAAAAAATCAACCTGTATATATCTTTTGTCTACTCTGTAATTAGTTAAGGTATCTGCCTACGTACGGAGCACTTTTTTCTAAAAATGCAGACTATGCATTAAGTAACTATATTTTTAGTTATGAACGGACATAGATAGTACATTTTAAGGAAATATTTCATTATTTTGCAAAAAAAAAAAAATAGATGTTTTTCTGTAAAAAATGAGCAAAATTTCACGTTTACGCCAAACTTCATATGCTTAATAAAAATTAATATAATTAAATATCCATTGAAATACATAATGATATGACTCTTATCTGTGCATTGAACTAAAAGTTAAGAGATATTCTTAAAATTGACTGAAATAGGGTAACTAACAGAGAAAAAACCAGAATTTTCCGAAAAAAATCTGTTTTTTAGAAAATAAACACATGTAAAACTTTGTACATAGAACTTATCTTTTAGTTCATTGCGTGACTGGAAATCTGTTATATACTGTGAAAAAATTTCATAGAAATAACTTGAAAACTTTTGGAGAAATCGGGTTTATCGCATACACAAAAACTGAAAAATATAGTTTTTCAGAAAACGCATTTAAAGTTTTCACTTAATGTGTAATTATTTGTTGGGAAAAATAAATAAATACATGGGGTATTAAGAAAAAAAAAAAAAAAAAAACAAGACCTTCCGGCTTTTTCGGAAGGGTAGGTTGATTCCTTTTTCCTTATCAAGTAGCCGTCATTTTGTTTCAAAATGGCGCCTACAAATTATTAATGCACTTGGTAGAAATATTGATGTAGGCTATACACATATGGAGTTTTAAGCAAATCGGTTCATAAATACACTTTTATGTGAATTTAAAATTTTCAGTGGCCGGCGCTAGGAAAAAAATGGTGGGTTAAGTTGACAAATATATGAAATGCGTTTGTGAGATAAGTCTACTGTACACACATAATTCGAATTAATTCAAAATCTCAAAAGTCATTGTGTTGAAAAATTAAGTGGCTGCAACTTCGATAAAAATGGCAGAGAAAGTTGCTCATCTAAGATATCGTTGCAAATTTGAAAATATTTTTTTTTTTTTTTTTTTTTGTAGAAATTCTTTTAAAGAGGCTTAGTAAGTTGATAAAATGTTAGTTTCCTGCATTTCTAGTTTGTTTTAGCATTAAAATAGTCTAATTTTACCTTAAAAACGGATTAAAAAGATCCAGTAACGCATGTAATGGATTTGGCGCCAAATTTGGCGACTTTTTTGGTGACTTTTGGCGAGAAAATACTTATTACCGATATACCAAAGATGGACGCAATAACGTGATTGGTTCATGAGTTACGTGAATTTTCTAAATTTTTGTTGTTTGAATGATAAATCCATTTTTCAACTTTGATTTGAATTGATTAAGTATTTCTAAAGTTCCAGCAAACACATCGAAGATATTTGAAGCATAGGTTACTGTCCAACTGTGGTTTAAATCAGTGCCGTGTTTCAAAAGTTATTATTATGGCAAATTTTCAAGTGGCAGTCTAAGTGGCTGCGACTTGTAAAACAAAATAGCAAAACAACTTGCCCATCGAAATCATCCAGTACATTTGTACGATAAGTTCATTGTCCAGTTCTAGTTTAAATTAAATCAGAATTTCAAAAATTATAATCATAAGAAATTTTCAGGTGGCACCACTTGTAAAAAAAAGTGGAGTGAGATGCCTAGCGAACTTATCTGAGATATTTGAATGATAAATCCACTACCCAAACTTGAAGCGAATTGATTCTGTCTTACTAAAGTTACCATAATGACAAATTTTCAAGTGGCCGCCACTTGAAAATAAAATTGCGGATTAAGTCATCAAGAGAACTTATCCTAGATATTTGAACCAAAAGTTCACTAACCAGCTTTTATTTGAATCAGTTTAGTATTTTAAAAGTTATCGTGATGGCATATTTTCAAGTGGCAGTGTGATTTCAAGTGACTGGAACTTAGACACAAGATGTCGGGACAAGTTGCCTAGTGAAAACATTCAAGATAATTATATGATAATATCACTGTCAAAATTTGGTTCGATTTGAAGTATTATTTCAAAAGTTATCGTGATTTTAAATTTTCAAGTATGAGCCTGATTTCAAGTGACCGCGCTTAACTTAAGATATCTGCCACTTTATTAAAAGTGGCGGATATAGTTTATTAATAAATTTCATTGAGATCCTTATGTGGTCTGTATTTACATCACAATCCAAACAATTTCGGAATACACTTTTTACAATTTAAATTTGAAATTTTCAAGTTGTCTCCACTTGAAAACAAAATGGCGGAGCAATTTGGTTAACAAACTCATCTAAGATATTTATAAGATAAGTTAAGACACTGTTCAAATTTGGTTCCATTTGGAGTATTATTTCGGAAGTTATCATGGTTTTAAATTTTCAAGTGGTGGCCTGATTTCAAGTGGTCCCGCTTAACTTAAGATATCCACCACTTTATTAAAAATGGCGGATAAAGTTCATTAATAAAGTTATTTGAGACACTTGTGTAATCTATGTATACATCAAAATTAAAAGAAATTCGCAATACGCTTTTTACAATTTGAATTTGAAATTTTCAAGTGGTCTCCACTTGAAAACAAAATGGCGAAGCAACTTGGTTAACAAACTCATCCAAGATATTTATAAGATAAGTTAACACACTATTCAAATTTGGTTCGATTTGGAGTATTCTTTCGGAAGTTATAGGGATTTAAAATTTTCAAGTGGTAGCCTGATTTCAAGTGGTCCCGCTTAACTTAAGATATCTGCCACTTTATTAAAAATGGCGGATATTGTTTATCAATAAACTTCATTGAGATCTATATGTGGTCTGTATTTACATCAAAATTCAAACAATTTCGGAATACGCGTTTTACAATTTAAATTTGAAATTTTCAAGTGGTCTCCACTTGAAAACAAAATGGCGGAGCAACTTGGTTAACAAACTCATCTAAGATATTTATAACATAAGTTAAGACACTGTTCAAATTTGGTTCCATTTGGAGTATTATTTCGGAAGTTATCGTGGTTTTAAATTTTCAAGTGGTGGCCTAATTTCAAGTGGTCCCGCTTAACTTAAGATATCAGCCACTTTATAAAAAATGGCAGATAAAGTTCATTAATAAAGTTATTTGAGACACTTGTGTAATCTATGTATACATCAAAATTTAAAAAAATTCGGAATACGCTTTTTACAATTTGAATTTGAAATTTTCAAGTGGTCTCCACTTGAAAACAAAATGGCAGAGCAACTTGGTTAACAAACTCATCTAAGATATTTATAAGATAAGTTAAGACACTGTTCAAATTTGGTTCGATTTGGAGTATTATTTCGGAAGTTATAGGGATTTTAAATTTTCAAGTGGTAGCCTGATTTCAAGTGGTCCCGTTTAACTTAAAATATCTGCCACTTTATTGAAAATGGCGGATAAACTTCATTAATAAACATCATTGAGACCCTCATGTGACCTGTATTTACAACAAAATTCAAGCAAATCTTGCTTTAAATATGCTTTTTACAATGTCGGTTTGAAATTTTCAAGTGGCTGCCACTTGAAAACAAAAAGTCGGAGCAACTTGGTTAACGAACTCTTCCAAGATATTTATAAGATTAGTTCACTGTCCAAATTTGGTTCGATTTCGAGTATTATTTCGGGAGTTATCGTGATGACAAAATTTTCATTATAGATAGATAGATATATAGATAAACGAAGTGATTGCAATAGGTCGATTTCTAAAGAAATCAACCTAAAACTGAATGATTTAAATTGAAAATAAATGTGAAATCAAGCCTAATTACCAACGTTTACCTATTGCCAGGTCTTTAAACTGGCGAGATCGAGCACTTCCTGTCTTAAACAATCTCACTTCCGGTTTAATTAATTGGCTATAACTTCTGTTCTAATTAGCGTACAAACAAAAGTAAAGGTGTTTTAGAGTCTTTAAAGTCTATTCTTTAAAACCAAATAAAAAACAGAAAATCGATTTTTTTGTCAAAAATGGTCATTTTTAAACTAGGCAGATATTAATTAAAAATAAAATCTGTATGCAATGTGCCTAAAGAAGTTTACATTTCGGTAAGAATGTATTTTCTTAAAAAAAAAAAAAAGTGACCTTTTAATATGAAATTTTGAATTAATATTTTTACTTGTCCTCTGCAAATATTTTCCTCCTGCTCACACCGATAAAGGTTTGTTACTTATATGCCAGCTAAGTACTGAGTGTTTATTTTCTGATTTTTTTAGCTGACTATCCTTACATAAAAATAGATATTCTGGGGGTAGATAGCAAGCACTTTAATGTGTCTAATTGCAATATGATTTATCTCTAACAAATGAAGCTTGAAATTAAGGAGTGAAGTTACAGTTTCATGTTAGTTTTATATTCATTATGGGCTTGTACATAAAAGTTGTAAATTTCTGTCAAATTTATTCATAATTACTCCCAAGCGACTTTATGCATAAAACATACCGCTGATGTGAAATGAAAATTCTTTATTATATTTGTAAAATTTTATAATTTTATTGTTTGAAATATTACAAAACACTATTTACAAAGGATGAGTCCGTTGAAAAACTTCCACGTCTGGAGCGAAACGCTCAATACTTGATACCAGTTGAGCGATTTTGCGCATCCAGCTCATTTGAAAGCCTCGGAAACATCACAAAAAGGGAAAAAAGTACATGTACACTTCACTTTCTTTTTTTACATTATTGTTTGTCTTTAAAAAACAACAACGTGAATAGCTTTATGTACAAGATGCTGAAAATGACGCGCGCAGATGGAGTATGTTTGTTAAAACTGTAGTGCATGCCGTTACTAAGAAGGAAAATGCTGTTGGAAGTAAAAGATCGGCACCCTATAAATTGTTCTAAAGAAATTTATGTGCACATTCGGTACTAGGAATTCAGTTTTACTCACATTTAATACTGTTTGTAAATGGATAGAGAGATATCCTCTCATTATCTCTGTATCGTTATTCATCGGGGGGTGAGTGAGTCAACGTTGCATTAATACAAACAAAGTAGTGAGCTATTGTCGATGGTTTTGGAATAACGCTTAAGTCTGCTCCAGAGACATATCATTATATCTTGATTTAAGGAGTTGGCTCCCTCGCTCTGATGCTCATTTGATAGCAGAATGGCTTTTAGTTGTTAAATCGAATCCCGATTTAGCCATGGACATTCGTAGTGGCACGGAATTCTTTTTAAGCCCATATCATAGCAGCAAAATAGTTTCAGCGATTGTATGACATCTCATCGAAATTCGATTAATTGATGAGCACCCAATAATCGGAATCTAATCGGGGATAGTTGAATCCGATAAACGGCATTTGATGCGTTTTAAAAATGATACGTTCAAAATCTGAAAAAAAAAAGTGTGATTTTTATCCTTTTTTTCTTTCCCGTTTATTGTGATTTGTTATCGATTCAGTGTCTGCTTTCGATGAATTTTTCCTCATCAAAAACTTGTTAGGATACTGTTCGAAACGATTTGTTCCCTAGCAGCAAAATGTAATCGGCCAGTAAATGGTCTGTCATCGAAATCCAATTAACTGAAAAACGCTCAATATTGGGAATCTCATCAAAAAGATGAGTTTAATCGGGAATTCATCCGAAATGTCTCATCGGGAACATCCGGATCCGGTGATGATAATCCGATGAATTTGAGAAACTGATCAGATCAGAATCTGAAGATCTGATTTTCATATAGTTTTTAGATGATTTGTTATAGGTTTAATATCTGTTTTTGGTGAAAGTTTTCTCATCCAAAATCAGTCTTAGGTACTGCTGGAAATTATATGTGTATGTTAATACTCAAGCAAATTTTTAGATGTTGATGAAAGGCCGAACAAAATACGATCGATCAGTGCTACTAAGGTTCATGTTATTACTCTAGTAAATTTGGTGAAGTCGATGAAAGGCCGAGTAAAATACGACAGATCAATGCTACTAGAGTAGGTTCCTATCTAATCAACCTTAATATAAAAAATCACTGTAGAGCGATAGCTCCAAACCATAATCCCCGCTTTGGTAACTTGACAATCTGTGCAGATAGTGTAAAGCTGTTTAATGTGGTGATATCGCCACGCTTTAGGTTCCTTCAGACTAGTCAAGAGAGGCATAACCCTCCTATGCACTGACTGCAGTCATTGCTGTTTGAACTTTGATGTTCTAATGGGTACCAAACTTAATTAACAAGTTTTCTGTGATATTGCTCTCCTCAAATATTTCTTTCATGTATATTTCGCATAACAGAAATTCTCTTAAATTAATGATTAATCATAGACCGATTAATTTTCTACAAGGATTTTACAGTTAACGGTCTTTATACGATAAGCTGTATTTGAGAACAATAGTTCGGTTACATAAGGGGTGGATTGAGTCGCTATTTCCTAAAGTAATGAATGAAAAGGATTTCGCTTTAAAAATATCATTGTATTCAAATTCTCCTATTGAATTGTTTTAACGTTCGTTTTTTATGGAATTCGATCATCATCGCATTGAAAAACTGTTTTGGGTTATGATCGTTTTGCCCCAATGAAATTTATGAATGAAATGTCATTATTTCTTCGTTTATTAATTGATATAGCGAGTTAAAGTGCCTGTTATTTTCTTTTTAAAAAATTGATTATATAATACCGATGATTTAGCCGCATTAATGGTGATACTTTTGGGTGAAATGCAGGTACTGCCTGTTTTATAGTTTTTTTTTTTTTTTCAAACTGTCACTGAGGAAGTCATTAACGGACTCGCTTAACGTTTTGAAGGACGGTGATTACTTACACTAACCACATTTTAAAAAATTCCCATCTGCAAGAATTAAACCCGGAATTTTTCAGTAGAATTTTACATCTTTAATTTATTGGAAAAAATACATTTATATCTTTTCTTCTAATTTTGCCAATAATTTCTGGTGTCTTTTGATTTTATATGAACATAATTAAATTGCCCCTGAAAAGGTTAAACAATTCACCTTTTTGTAATTAGGGTAAATCACTTTCTTTTTGCTCTCGTTTTCCCCGAGAGACTTCATACCAGAAATGTCCTATAATAATTTTTTATTTATTTAATTTTCGAAAATAAATGCGGAAGATTTGTTTCTAAAATAGTGATGATAAATCTAATTGTGAAAATTAAAAAGTTTGACAGCTATGTTTTTGTTAACCTCTTGTCTGTGATTAAATATGATGCACGTTTGCGGGTAATTTTCGATTAATAACTCCCAAATATTTTTAAAGTTTGTCAATAACATGTGCCTATCTTTTTTTTTTTTAATATTTGGTAAAATATATCATTTTTAAATCTCTTTTTTGTTGCATTAATTTTAGAAAAGATATTTCAAATCACTGAATCGCGAAA
The DNA here is from genome assembly GCA_963930645.1 of Salticus scenicus. Lineage (NCBI taxonomy): Eukaryota > Metazoa > Arthropoda > Arachnida > Araneae > Salticidae > Salticus > Salticus scenicus. The sequence continues at coordinate 332,691,678 of OZ005654.1, read as the reverse complement.
ATATAAGTTTTGAAACTTTTACATTTCATAAATTTTTAATTTAAAAAGTATGTTTCATTTTTCCAAAAAATAATTTTTAACTTGCACATTTAAATTTTATTCATGAAAAGTCCTCAATAATTTGTTTAAAAAACATATACCTGAAGCTATAAATTTTGACCAAACATAAAATTATTATTCCTCTGTCATTTAAAATAAGATTGGTAGATGGTGCCTAAACCAACTAAGATTTAAATTGCTGTAATTATTTGGATATTAATTCTGAAGAGAAAATTATTTACAGCATATATATATATTTACAGTGCGCTATCGACTATCACGAGTTTCTGTAAAGGCAAGCACTACAGTTTCTTTTGCGTGAATAAAAAAAAAAAAAGAAGAAAAGTCTTTGGGTGGTGTACTTAGAACTGTGGGCATTGGTTAGGGTTATTGAAATAGCAGATGACTTGGTTGATGGGATAGAAGGCCTTGGCCATCATTTCGTTCACCAGCTTGGCAGCACCCCGACCACAGTCCTTATGTACTTTTTCGACGATGCATTCTTCTGTTCTGTCGATTGAGCTACATTAAATAGAAGAAAAAAGAAACAATTTATTATCCATAATGACTAATTAAGAAACTCCCCCAAGTGTAAATTTCCGATTGACTCGGGGAAAAAAGAAATACAGAAGGTAGTTTATACTGTAGTAAATTTACTGGTTAAATTTTAGATGTTGGAGGGTATTATGAGAATTTTAAATATCGCAGCAGAACCCTTCCTCACACACCAAATACACTCTAAGACAAAAAAAAAAAAAAAAAAGACGCACGAAGAAGGAGTTATCCGAATTGGACGAAAATTCGTAGAGTGATCTACATGTCTACATGTAGAGAAAAACAAATGATTACAATTTCAAAACATTTGGATGATTTAATCAAGAGAAATGGCCTCACAGAGTAAACATGTCAATAACGCATTGGTCCACTTCTGACCCTTATGTAAGCAGTTATTCGGCTTGGTATTAATTGATAGAGTTCGCAAATATGCTCCTGTTAGATATCATGCCAAATTCTCTCCAATAAGGGTTTTATACTGGCAAAATTCAGAGCTGGTTGTAGGTTCCTTTTCCGGATGCTTCAAACACCCTAAGTGGGAGAGAGATCTGGCGACTTTACTGGCTAAAAAAATGTTAGACAAGCAGGAAAAGAAGCAGTAAAAACTATCTCTGTGCGTGGTCGAGCATTATGATGCTGATATATACGATCAGGATTGCGTAATAGGAAAGGAAACACAACGGAACGTTGAATGTCGTTGACTTACTGCTGTGCTGTAAAAATGCCACGGATGACAATCAAAGGGGTCCTGCTATGAAATGAAATGACACTCCAAACATTCACTCCTGGTTGTCTGGCTCTATAGCTGGCGACAGTCTAAAGAAAAATCTTTCCACCGAAAAAAGGTGGAATCCCCCCTTTTTTCGGGGTGTCTCTAGACGCGTCTTCGCTGGTCATCGGGGCTCAAATTGAAGTGGGACTCATCACTAAAGACAATTCTACTCCATTCAGTGTCGTTCCAGTTCGAACGATCCTGATATCACTGCAAACGTGCTTGTCGTTATACAGAGTTCAATAGCAGTCCGCACAAGGAGTTCCATCAGCTCAACACCATTTCTCTGAGCCACCTGTTAGTGGTCCTTGAAGTCACTGAAGTACCAGTTCACATAGGATCGATGATAATGATGAATTGGAGCTTTGAGTACAGCTCTGACGATTCATTGGTTCCCTCGATCTGTCCTCTCTGTAGGCCGACCGCTTCCTCCCTGACGCTGTGCTCAGCCATGATTCACCCATTCCTGTCAATATCCTCTAATAATGACATCGTTCCTATTCAATTGTCAAACAATTCGCGGATGAGACCAACCGGCTTGTTTGAGCCCAACTACACATCTGACATCTGCGCATATTGTTTGCGCACCTGTATGCGAGGCATAGTTACTGTCTCCCTGAGTAGACGGAATAAAATTTTCGAAGAATTTATGACCTGGAATCAAATATTTTCATTTTTAATATTCTTTCAGTTGCGCAGTTAAGATGCGCTGCAGCGTCACTTATTTCTTCAATGGCATCCACCAGTTTGCATTACTCCTTCTTGGTGCGTCGTTTTTTTTTTTTTTGTCTTAGAGTGTAAATAAATAAATTTTATAATTGAGCAGGTTTTACGTTGCACTAAAGAAACGTAATGGGTTATTGGCATTTGTCTGAAATTCACTCCTAGGAGTGGTCCAGAAACATGCCATCACAATTTCCATCATCCGCGGAGGATATAGCTCCGACCTACGGTAGCTTCCAGCAATATTATTTTTATGAACATAAAAGATATTGCAATCATTTTATGTGCATTAGCCGTGCACATAAAATCCGTCACGACTATATTTGGTCGGCTCGAGTATATCGAACCCGCAATTCTCCTTCGATTGCGAGCTCGACGTTCTACCAACCAGGCAACCGCAATCCCGTTAAATTTTGTATATTCAGCGCCAAATGCCAAAAAAGCCCTAGCCAAATTATATTAATTCTCATTCATTAATGTCAACGAGATTTATTATTATTATTTTAAGTTACGAAGCGCGACAAGTTCTAAAGTTCTTAATGTATCAATTTTTAGAAGATTTTTAATTTAAATTTTGTAAGTTATTTAATATTATTGTGATTATTGTGACGATTAATGTACAATCGAAAGGTTTATTAAATTGATTTGCCAATACATTATGCTAGCAATGGAATTAAGTTGAAGAGGCCATACTAAATGTTTGATACTGGAGAAAATTTTGTAAAGCATAATTTGCTGTTGAATACGGTTACAGTCGGTAACAAAAGTATCCGAACACTAGCAAAAATTCCTATATAAAAAAAGTAGAGTTAATACGGTTTTGTTAAATAAATCCTTGTCGAATCATGTTATTGGTCAGTCTAAGAACATGATTCGACAAAGATTTATTTAACAAAACAGTATTAGCTCTACTTTTTTTATATAGGAATTTTTGCTAGTGTTCGGATACTTTTGTTACGGACTGTACATGAAAAGAATTTTCATACAAATGTATCACAAACAAGGGGATAGTGCGAAAAATTAAATTTACAATATTAAAAGATGATATTAAGTTGTTTCTATATGAGGAGGATTACTTGTTAATGTGAATATATTTTTACAATTGTTTTTTGTCATGTAGGACACTCATTTGGAGATACCGCAGACATGAATTCTGAAAAATACTATACTTCATTAAATCTGATACCGATAATTTTGTCAAGAAAATCGGTGATTCAGAGTAGAAGAAATTTTCTAGTAAGTTGTCCAATAATACCTTCGAATCATAATACTCATAAGAAAACGCACTACAGGGTGTAAAAAACACGCTCCAGTCGTTTTTGATCGAAACAACTGAATACAATCCTTTATAAGGTATAGAAAATAATAGTTGGGGTGGGAGTGGGGGATGGACTTACATATGAACCCATCGACTAACAAACAAACGAAGATTTTGAAAAATCTGCACCAAATATTAATAATAATTATATTACTATTAAATAATAATGAATTGAAAAAAAAAAAAAAAAAAAAAAAATCAATGTAAATTAAAACATTAGGAAAAAGTTTGTAAGGAAACATCGTCCCAAAACATGCAGCAATATTTTCAGGTCGGAGTGGTAAAATATGACCTTTCTTCAGGCCAAAAAAAAAAAGTACGCACGAGTGCAATGTAGAAATAGAAACATAACTACTACCCTCCCTCCGTCTGATAAAGAGTCGTGCTTAATCATTTTAACTCGAATCAAACATTGCATGTTACAATGTTTCCTTACAAAGATTTTATCTATATATTAATTTGAAACGTGTTTTGTCTGTCTCCACTAAATTGAGAGAACGGCTAGGTGTAAAAATTTGTTTGAGGTGTCTAATAAAAGGTCTTGGTCTGTAGATGTGTCACCAAAAGAGAAAAATAAAAAAAAGTCGAACTGTCCCCCCCCCCTGTGGGGGCAGGAGTTAAAAACACGTTTACGAGCTTAACTCAGCTCCAAATTACTCCACAGTGAAGAAATTGTACATGGGGGGACTAGACTCGAATACTAAAAAATCTCTTTCTGCGAATTTGGAATTTTCGATTTTAAAGGGGGGGAAGAAGGGGAAAAATAGATTTGGGGGAGGGGAAAGGGGAGAAATTAGTTTGAGGGGGAAATCCGTTCTAGACCCACACATGTAGCACCTCATTTTAAAGATCTTGAAATTTCATGTCGATTGGGGATGTTTGTAAGTTTGTATACAACATATTGCGCCCCTTAGTGGTGAAAATTGGAACTAGGTCATATTGTTGTAGACCCTATCATGTTACACCTTATTTTAAACTAGTTACACCTTATTTTTAAAGATAACAAACTTACCTTTACATACCATTATTACCCGGGTTACATGGGATATGACCGTATCATGTTACACCCTTTTTTTAAAGGTTTTGGTATTTCCTGACCGTGGGTGATGTTCGTACAGAACACACTGCACCCCCTGGCAGTGGAAAGTGCAACTAAAGGATTTTGCAGTTGACACCACTATGTGGCACCTTATTTGAAAGGTCTTGGAACGTATAATGAACAGAATAAACTTAGATTTACATACTATTATTACCCGGGATGTATGGGCTATGACCCTATCATGTTAAACCTTATTTTAAAGGTCTTGGTATTTCCTGACCGTTGGTGATTATCGTGCAGAACACACTACGCCCCCTGGCGGTGGAAAGTGTAACTAAAGTATTTTGCAGTTTACACCACCATGTGACACCTTATTTGAAAGATCTTGGAACGTATAATAAAGATAATAAACTTGCCTTTACTACTATTATTACCTGGGCTATGACTCTATCATGTTACACCTTATTTTAAAGGACTTGGTATTTCCTAACCGTTGGTGATGTTCGTACAGAACACACTGTGCCCCTGGTGGTGGAAAGTGCAACTAAAGGAATTTTATTACCGTATAATAAAGATAGTTAAAAACAATTTTAAAGATTTCAATCATTTCACCACCATCTAGCGTAGAGTTCCTAAAGTAAGCTGAACTGGCACGAATTTTTTTGTATACTTTCTGTCACAAGTCATCTCACGTCCACGTGGTTCTTCGATTGTTCCTGTCCGTTTTATACAAGACCTTGGTGACATTTAAATATGCGGATTTAAAAAACGGACAGAAAAAATCGAAGAGCGAAGATTTTTGATACATTACGGTCAATAAAGTAACCGTTGAATTTGACGGGTTCCAGCTTTGGGTGCCGTGGCAGTCAACATCACTCTCGAGGTCTCACCTGGACATCCCGTGGCCGATGGTGGGACCTAAAATATCGTCTTCAATGAAATACTCAACTAGAATTTTTAACTGTATTCGTGCTCCTTCGTTTTTCCATTCGTACTCTTCTTTTTTTTACTCAATAAAGATAGTTTAATTTTTTTTTTAAAGATTTCAATCATTTCACCGCCATCTAGCGTAGAGTTGTTAAAGTAAGCTGAATTGACGCGGAATTTTTTATTTACTTTCTGTCACAAGCCATCTCACGTCCGCGTCGCTCTTCGATTGTTCCTGTCCGTTTTCTCCAAGACATTGGTGACATTTAAATATGCGGATTAAAAAACAGACAGGAACAGCCGAAGAGAGACGATTTTTGAAACATTGCGGTCAATAAAGTGACCGTTGGATTCGACGGGTTCCAGCTAGTCCATATATTAATTTGAAACGTGTTTTGTCTGTATCCACTAAATTGAGAGGCTAGGTGTAAAAATTTGGTTGAGGTGTCTAAAAAAGGTCTTGGTCTGTAGATGTGTCATCAAAAGAGAAAAATAAGAAAAGTCGAACGGTTCCCTCCTGGGCGGATAGGAGTTAAAAACACGTTTGCGAGCTTAACTCAGCTCCAAATTACTTCACGGTGAAGAAATTATACATGGGGATCCACACATGTAGCACCTCATTTTAAAAGTCTTAAAATTTCATGTTGATTGGGGATGTTTGTATACAATAAAGTGCGCCCGCTGGTGGTGAAAAATGGAACTAGATCATTTTATAGTAGACCCTAGACCTCATCATGTTACATCTTATTTTAAAGGTCTTGGTATCTTCTGACCGTTGGTGACGTTCGTACAGAACACACTGTGCCCGCTGGCGGTGGAAAGTGCAACTAAAGGATTTTGCAGTTGACACCACCATGTAACACCTTATTTGAAAGTTCTTGGAAATTCAAGGCAATTGGTGATGTTCGTATACAACATACTGCGGGCCCTGGTGGAGGAAAGCGAATTTTGCAGCGCGTGCGTAGCATGCCTGTTATATGGCGCTGCAGCTACAGGCAGCGGAAACAAGAGTAAGAGGTTCTTTCGGTTCAAGGCTAATTTTTGAGAATTTTTTTCATGTTATTAGTGGCCCGCATATATGCTGCCACAGGCAACGGGGTCACAAGCCTGAGTTTCGTTCGGTTTGAGGTAAATTTTTTTTTTTTTACAGATGATTATTTTTTTCGCGGTGCTTTCATTTAAAAATAGAAATTCAAACAAAATAGAGTTAAAGATATAAAATCATACAAATTTAAGGTTCATTTAAAGTTATTATCAAGGGCCCGGACAACGCCGGTCGGCTTCGTTCGGTTCCAGGTTAATTTTTGGAAATATTTTCATGTTATTAGTGGTTCGTGTATGCGCTGCCGAAAGCACCGGGCTCACAAAGCAGAGTTTCGTTCGGTTCGAGGTATTTTTTTTTTTTTTTTTTTTTTTTTTTTGTTATAGCTGATTATTGTATTCGCGATGCTTTTATTTAAAAATAGAAATTCAAAAAACGAGTTAAAGATATATAAAATCATACAAATTTAAGGTTCATTTAAGGTTTTTATCATGGGCCCGGGCAACGCCGGCCGGGTCAACTAACATATAGTCTTAGTATTAAACGGAATAGAAAATAAAAGATAGCAATTGTTTACTTGGAGTCAGTTTGACGTCGCATTGACAGTATTTTATAGAAAGTGATGTCATATATAGTATTTCTATTTACAAGCATTTTTCCGAATTTCTTTTTTTTAAGTGAAATGTCGTGAATTATATTAGATGTTTTAACTTGAAATACATTTAAATAATGATGCGACGATTTTTGAAACATTACGGTCAATAAAGTGACCGTCGAATTTGACGGGTTCCAGCTAGTTCATTATTAAGTTATAATTGCTTTGTGTCAGAAAAGCGTGTGTAACCATAAAAATTCAGATCCATCTTCACAAACACGTAACGATGTGTTTCAGCAACCAAACAGTTAAGAACAGTAAAAATGGTTCCAGTTAATTCTGCATGGCATATTATAATAAAATTTTGAATACACACAATCAAAACTCAATCTATATCGTTGCTCTCATGACAAAAACGCATAATTCGGGGGAAAAAAAAAAAACGCGATTTTGAATTGAATCTTTTTTTTTTTTTTTTAAAGCCCAATGTGCTATCTATGACCTGTCAAATGTCGTAACTCAGTTCTTATTGATTACCTAGTTATAAAGGATATAGAGTTTGTATTATAGTATATTTTTCCCCATAGCATAACTGGTATTTATTTGGCAGTTTCGAATGATCCATATTATATGAATGACTTCACAATTACAATGCACAAAATCTTGTATATTTCCCTAGCGCATTATTTGTTTTGGATCTCCTGAAAAGTTGGTAATATTTAGTTACCCTGTTTGTCATGAGAGCGACGATATATAAAAGGAATTATTTTTATTTATTTATTTTAATTTTAAGTTGGCTGCATGTATGTGTGTAAAAAGAAAAGCAGTGTTATTATACTATATTTTCAATATTATTCACATATACATTTTTTTTTAATGCTTGTTTAAAAAAAAAAAAAAAAAAAAAAAAAAATCATATGCACTGTACATAATTTTCCAGTACACCTATTAGAGCAGTAGGGTCGTTTTGATTAGCCTTAATGTAAAGATATGGCTTTAGAGCACAAATCAAACCGTGTGCATCTATTAATTATACCTATTTATTATTGTTATTATTAATATTATTTTTTTTAATAACTGGCATATAAAATGATAGCTTCTAATTCTAAAACGAAAGGCCACGTTCTGACCACGATTAGTGATTATGTTATAACATTCCTAAATATAATATTCCAACATTGCGACTAGCTTTTTTGAGTGGTACAATGTACGTTTTGTTATTTGCGATCATGATACTTCTTTTATTTTGTACAAGGAAATTAAAAACAAATCCAAGGATGTTTATTCTCTTGTTTAAGCAAGGAAAGTATTGTAATTCCTATTTATGAAACGTTTGTTGTATCTTGCTTAACTAAAACACGCTTAGCTGCAGAATATTGAAATTTTGAGTTTACGACTGTTATAACATACTCAAGGTACCTTGACTTGGGGGCCTAAAATTTCGTTAGTTAAAAAAAAAAAAAACATTATTGTGAAATATAAACTTAAATGTACTTGAAAATAACATGTCTTGAAAATTTTACTGCTGAAACAAAAAAAAAAAAAACTTTTAAAAAGATACTATTTTACTCAAGCATGCATTTTCAGGTAAAAAAAATTTGAAAATTTCAAACTCTCTTTTTTGCATTCAAAGAGAGTAAACTACATGGAGAAATTAATGGGTGGGGGGCCCGATTGCGCATTGGGCCCTAGGTCCACATTTGGCTTGATTGGGTTATGGTTTTGCATCTCCTATTCGGCAAAATATGATTGCCCATTCCAAAGACATATATTTTTATAGGTTTAAAAAAAAAAAACAGTTATGTGCATGTATGTATTTCGTATAACTTAAAAACAGTTAGTCACAGATTGTTGAAAATTTCTACTGGAGATTGTTATAACATTTATTCGTGTACCTTCCGTTTTTAAGATGCCTGCGATAATTCATATTTATTAATTTCTACGCAAATGTATCCAGGATAATCCACACACGTTATATCATGGGAAGACTGAACTTGAATATTTAACACTTTTATAAGGTCTACCTGTGCATCCTAGGTTTTGGTTATATGACCTCCCGTTTTAAAGTTATACTGAAACATCTTATGTTTCAGTTATTAAAAAAATATTTTGATTAATAGGTATATAAGGAAATCACGGGGTGGTTTAGTTTATAATAATCATTGCAAAAATGATTGTGCACCATCATTGTATTTATGTAATTATTAATAGAATTTTGGTTATGTTATTATAATACTATAACATATTTTAAACGATTTTTGCATAGTAAAATATTTAATCTTTTTGGCGAGAAAAATTCAACAACAAATAAATTGTTTTGAAATAATGTTCATTAAATCTAATGTGCATTGCTAAGGGAATTATGGTGATTTTTTGCGGGATATATCCATTGACGCAGCGATTGCCATGCCTTTAATTATAGCGGTCGGAAAAGCTACCTTGCATAGATTTAAGAATTCGGTCGCAAGTACTACGATTTTAACCCTGGTCGCAACTGCGACGTAACCAATCACGAAGTGTGGTGTCCATACAGGATTTTTTTTTTTTTTTTTTTTTTTTTTTTAAATCTTAACTGCGAAAAATTGTCTTACCAGCAGAAAACCTTAATAATGGATTCTGGATCGGGTCTTTGTATGAGGGAAGGGTATTTCTCGATCATGGTGGTGGCGCAGTCCATGATAGTAGTGTTCTGGTGGTTGAGGCACTTAGATTCCTGGAGATAACCTGCAAAACACAACATATTTTATGTATAGATTTTGCTTCAAACTAATGACAGCATATAGCAACACTAAACATTTTAAAGATATGATTCCTTGAAATTATAGAAGTGATGACTTTATAATTTTACTAGTTAGTCGTAGGGCGACTAAGGCGCCTGTTGAAAAATGATTATTTTATTTATTTATTTCTCACTCCAATTAATTCGTTTGCTAGCAAGCCCGTGTGAAATTTTCGCACTTTATTTATATCTTCGTTACCTTTAAAATTTAAAATTATTATTATTATTATTATTATTATTTTATAGACGTCATTTTTTAGACCATCACGACATCATATAGACGCAAATTTAATATTATATATATATATATATATATATATTTTTTTTTTCCTCCACGGGAAAGCATATTTCATTTTATGCAAAAAAAAAAAAAAAAAAAAAAAAAAAAAAAGCAACAATTAAAAATTTAAATGTCTATATTAAAGCTATGTTTATTTTCATATTTTAATTAATTTTAAAATATCTAATAAAAAATTCGTTACAAATAAGGTACCAAAAAAGGAGCGATTTTTCTGAATCCGTCGGATTAAACAGCTTATCGATCGGACAATTAGATTTTTTTTTTAATTAATTAAAGTATGAAAATTAGGTGACAACTTGCGTTCACACACAGACAGAGTCCAAGGAAATCTCTTAGCCTTTTTAAGCGTGACTAAGTCAGTCAGTCAGTGATGAGCGTAACTATATATGCCTATAAGCTGACGGTAGATTGCAGCACTATGTATTCAAAATATCTCATTCTTTATCAAATTAATAATGTTGTATTCGTGAGCGATTATGCAAACATGTGTACATGAATGCAATAATAATAATAAAACCTTTATTCTTGTAAAATTCTATATTTTTAGTTACCATACCAACACAAATTTATTTCAATGTAATGCAACCTAAAATTTTCTTAAATTGAAATAGAATTATGACTGAAGCAAATGTTAGAAAAATGACATAATAATCTATCACCCTTTTTAATGCATGTACATAAAGGGGGGGGGGGGGACTGCGTAAACTTTTTTGATTTTGCCAAAACGACATCATTTTCCCTCAATTTCCACTCTGTTATTCTCTCGTGCAGAAAAGAAATTTTAAACTGATGAGCCCTTTTTTTACCCTGAATTTTAATACTATAAGGAAATATTATGTTAACGATGTAATATAATGGTGAAAATAGTTTCAGAAATAGTTTTATTTGACATACATTACTGTGTGTATGGGGAGGGGTTTCCGCCCCCATATCGTTTTGTATATTGTCTATAAATTGTAAATGCACCACATAATGTGCCTAAATTTAGCATAGTAAAATGGTAATAATGCATAACAAAACTTGAAATGAATTTCGAGCCACTTTCAGCCCTTAATATATACGAAATGTATTGTAAAGTGTATTGTATAGTAAACGAATGATGAATACTATCCATATCCTATTTTCCTATTTTGCAGGAAATATGCTTTTATGCCTACTAAAAACGAAAAGTATGTGGTAGTTTTCTTATGTTTAATGCAATGTTAACTTATTATAAGATTAAAAAAAAAAAAAAAAAAAAAAAAACATGCTCACAACCCGACGCAAGTTTTGAGTTTCTCCTGAAATCAGGCTACTCAATCAGGCGTGAAACTCTAACTCAGCGGTGCGAAATCAGTTCAGAAAACCAATACTCACGTTTTCCGAGGCTTGAACCTGGGGCGCATATTTCCGAGAGCAGTTGCTTGACGCCTCCCATGACAATGGGGCTGGTAGCCTGATAGATGGGAGAGTCGAGGCATCGGTCCAGGCAGGAGAGACCCTCGGCGGTTCGGCTGCAAGATAAACAACATGTAAAACTATTTAAGAGGTGAGGAAGAAAGAGAAAATATATAAACAATACGTACAGTGTAGCAATAGTACTGTTTATCTGTTTTTCATTTATAGTTTTTTTTTTTTTTTTTAACGTTTATACATCGATTTAGTGCAGTCCCAATTCATTCTTATACTAGTACAGAAATGTTTCATTTAAATGGCGCAAATACCAGACATACATTCCTTCTCATATTTATAAGGACATTTTATGTTTTGAAATAACTAATGTAAAAATAATTGTGAACAAGATTATACTAAGTGCACTTAATATCTCTAGCATTCTAAAAACCAAAACTGTTATAATTTTTTTAATATGAAACAAAATTAATAAAAAATAATGTAAATATTTTTTCTCCACGTTTTTAGATGTTCATAATTATAGGGGCAATCAAGATTTTTTTCGTTTTATTTAACTTACTAGCGGATAAATTACCGTTGACATGTGAATTTGTTAACTACTGGGCTAGATAAGTTCATATATGAGCCTTAAATTTCTCTTCGACGGACATTACTGATAATTCCTCGAAAAAAAGAACGTTCATGTAGCGAAGTACGATAAATGTGTTTTTTAAGTGGAAGGATAATTTCAATCCGCCGAATTTCTAATGAAATTCGAAGGTCTAAAATTGCTGAAGGAAATCTGATCAAACGTTGAACTGCTGGTTCGATAGGAGAGAGATCTGATGCAAAATCAGAATTTGCTCGTAATTTTTAACGAAAGGTTGGGGGTCTACATTTATGCATGTTTAAAATAATTAATAATATGTTAAAATGAATAAAAAACCTGTAATAATCAATAAGCATTTAATGGGGGAAAGAACGTATGTGTTAAAGTTGAATAAAGACAATATTAAATGGTAAAATGCTGCATTTTCGGATGAAAAACATTTTAGTCTTGATTAACCAAATGGTTTTAACAGTTACTGGCACGATCTGAAGATAGCGAAAGACAGAGCAGATTTTTTAAAGGCAGATATGAATCGGGCATTTTAAAGGTGGATCTATCGTGCTATGGAGAGCTGTTTCTACTGAAGGCAGAATGAATTTAGTAATTTTTTTTATTATTATGAACATCAAGAGAATATCTGAAAATTTTAAACGTGGAATTCTCAGATTTTGTTAGATTTTCGGTGGTAATAATATTTTTTTCAACAAGACTTACATTTTTGTTCTACTTCTAGAGCAATAGCAAATAGTTTGAAGAAAGAAACTTCTGTATTATTGCTCTTCCCGTGGCCTAAAGGTTGAAAGAAACCTTAACGTATCATATTAGAAAAGTGCATGCAAGTGGAAAGCAATTTTAAATAGTTTAAATGTATTCAGACTATCCTCTATGCTGTCTGAAATGGTATTGAAACTGAATATTAAAAAAATAATGATAATAAATGTATATATATACCAGAGAGAATGTCTGACCGTTTCACCCTAAAAAGAGACCCCATAAAATATTAATTTAAAGAATAACTGAAAAAAAAAAATTACTAAGATTCGAGCTGTCCTTATAATTGTGAACACCTGAAAAATCATCTTTTTGACCGTATTTAAAGTTTTTTAAGATAGAAAAGCGATAAAACTTTTTAAATATAGTCCATCAATGAAATTCAAATTAATAAGAAATATATTTGTTTAAATAATAGTGTTCAGTGTTTAGTTAATATAGAAAAACATGTGTCCTTATAATTATGAGAACCAGTGTATAATGGCCAAAATCTTTGTATATTTTTGGTCATTATGAATATAATTTTCCTAATATCTCCAAAACGGATAGTCACAGAAAATCCGAAAAGGGAGGTACCCAACTAGATGTTATAAAAAAATCTATATACCAATTAACAATGTTCTACGTCCAACCATTTTTGAGTTATGCGAGATACACACACACACATACTTACACACAGACGTCACGAAAATTCGTGTGAAGTCGCTGATATCTCTGAAACGGTAGCTCGTAACCAAACTTGCAGGTGTACAACTAGACATCATAACAGCCACACATATAAATTTGCTACATTCTACGATCATTCGTTTTTGAGCTATGCGAAATACAAAATCGATTTCGCAAATCGGGATTACTATACTTCCTTATACTTTGCATACGGAAGTAAAAAGAATGTTATCGCTTAGATATTAGCAGCCCTGTATATCTTCTGAAGGTTATGTACACACCACATGGTGCACATAAATATAATCATAGATTAATAATACACGGCACAACCTGAAATACACTTCCATCAATTTTCAAGTATTATCCCACTATAATCTAGTTCTTTTGTGTAGCCCTATAAACGAACGGTGAATGATAATGATTTCCATACCATATTCTACATGAAACATGTTTTTACGCATATACAAAATATAAATTCGTTTCATTTGGTTTAGTGCAGCCTATAGATGTTAAACTCTACTTACCTGCAATTTCCCCCATAGACGTAATATATTTGAATTCTCTTGGGTGCCCCTGTACACAAACCATTCGCTTCATCTCAATTAAAAGTTTAGTGTAGCATCCCTATATGATACAGATACCTAGTTTGAATTTCCTGCTGTTATTAGTTCTTGAGATATGCTGATAACAGATACACAGACCAACAGCTAAAAACATGATTTTCGGATTCAGGGGACCTCAAAACGTGTAAATATAACAAAAACTCCATTTCGAAAATTTGACCCAAAAACAATACTTTCTGTACCATATATATGAGTAAGAGAAAGTAAAAATACTTTTAATTACTAATTATAATTTATATTAAGAATGTTACGGTTATAAAATGAAATTTCACATATTTTTTAGATTTTTAACAGTTTAGGACACTTTCAAACGGTAAAAATTACTTCTCCTGTCCAAAACCAGTTTTGGACATCCTAAACGACAATCCTGCTTTAAACCGTAGGTCTCGATATAAAGAAAATTAATGTACAGAAAAATGAATGTAGAAGGTCACCACAAACCAAAATCATATGCACTCTAAACACCAAAAATATGCATTAATTTTACGTAACTCATTAATATCTGCAGCCTATTTCCATTCAATCGTATAATTTTTTGTGACAGACCGACACCAAAGTTTTTTAAAGCCTCAACAAAGAGGTCTCACTGACGTTTCAGTAATCAGGAAAACGAATAGGTAAATTATTGCGTGTGTCTTTGAAGAAAAATATGTCGGTGAAACGTAATTTTCGTTGACAGAAGAGAGTTTCGCTGCACTGGATTCAGGTCTGTGGGGATCTCCTTGAAACAATGATTCAAACAACAATCTCTACGGTTATTTCACTCGTTTTGGGTCTTCACGCTGGCGGCACAACAATGTCATTCTTTAATGACATGAAATATGTCGCAAAATTATAATTATACGGCTGTAACAGCTGCGACCGATTTTGGAGTGGAATCCGTATGTCCTTACTAACTACTGACCACTGTCACAGAACAAGCAGGAGACGATCGAGGATTTGATTTTTGTGAAATTTGTATTCATTTTTCTGGAAAAGGCAGTCTGGTGTGACAATTTCAATACTTTCTCTCACTCTGCACTTCTATAAGAACAGATTATTTTAATTTGACGTGTAAAATAAGATGTACAATACGTGAAATATTTGCTGTATTGTAATTAGTAAAGAACTGTGTTGGTGGGGGGGGGGGGGGGAGGCTACCACTTTCCACGAACCTGATCGATAAATTTGGGGTTCCCCAAATCCGAGAGAATAGTTTTCATTCATTGACCACAAAGCAGACAGACAAACAAACAAACAAAAAAGACAAAATTATTATTTTAACTAAAAATCAAGCAATATATTTATATTTTTTAAATTATGAAATAAAGTAAATAAGCAATGAGTTACAAAATAATAATAATAATAATACAAATTTAACATTTTAACTAAAGTCATGTAATAGTTTTTGAAATTACACAAAAAAAAAGTAAATAAGCAGTGAGTTATAAAAACGTCTGTATTATAAACTACATTTGTATGTTGCATTTAATGCCTTAAAACCTCTCAACGGCGGACATCTTCGGGAGAATTCGCTGTTTGGGTGCATCTACTATTCGACAAATGTGAAAAACCAAAAGGATTCAAACTGAAGGTTGAAAAGGTGTTCGTTCAATAGACGTATCCTCTATTTGGAAGTGTCCATAAAAATTTTAATGTTTTATAATGATAACTTAGGTATGCGTCTGTTTAGATATGGGTCCATTTAATATATGTATATCTTGTATGCAGGTCAGGTGAAAAAGATATATCCGAAAAAAAAAAAAAAAAAAAAAAAAAAAAATATTGTTTCGTATAATATTTTTTTCCCCCATGAAACATGATTCCATCCTATTCCGAATATGGCTTACAGAAAAATATTTTGAATAAGTCTGATCCAAACTGGGTTACCAAGAAGGGGGATCAAAAAAAAAGTAAACCCAGTCGTAGGACTCTAGCAGGTAGGTATACGGGAAACTCTTGACATAATATAATTCAATACTACAAGGTACTTACGCGCAAAATATTTTGATGTCACCTTCCTTAACGGGATCAGGATCCCTTAGTTTTAAGAGACACTCTTCGATGTTGCACTGCTTTTGCTGTTGCTGTTGTTGTTGCTGCTGCTGCTGCTGCTGCTGCCGTTGGGATAGAGCTACACACATTAAGCCTAGAAGAAAGAAAAAGAAAAAAAAAAACTTTTTTTTTATTTCTTGGCACGACATAAATAAATCCTTGAATGAAACTCAATCAAGCAAAGATGGATCATCTTTGAAGAAGATGCCTCATTGTTCTTTACTAATGCGAGATACATAGGGCGTCATCATGCGGTGATCTGACGAATATTCGCCCCTGCGAACGACAGCAAAACTTTGCATTCTTAGAGGTGAGTCCCAGACCGTCACCAATTTGCACATAACATAGAATTAGTGCGACATAAAACCCATTCAACCTCCAAAGAAACAGTGTGATCACGAAGAAGTATCGATGAAAACAAAAAGGAGATCGGAGTTTATATAGGGGGCCAAAAATTAAAAAAAGTAAAAGCTGGGTGGATTAAAAGTTCCAACTAAAAAGGGAATCAAACTGAATGTAAAATAATCTAGTACGGCACTCACACGATCTTCCCTTACATTATATTACTATAAAAATATTATAAAAGTTTAAGATATAAGATAAGAGGTACTATTTGAACGTTAATAGATATAAAATAACAGTTCAACTCTATGCGGCATACGGCTGAAGGTCATCCACCATCGTCATCTAATAAGTGTTTTAAAAGAAGTGGTAAAAGGGGATGAGTATGTTGTGAAAAATGACAAGAATATGTATTAGTTTTTTTTTTTTTTTTTTTTCGTGTGTTCTAAAAAGTGTGCATTTAAAAGTAAGATGTAAAATTAAATTTAAAAAATCATTGAACCTA
This sequence comes from Salticus scenicus, assembly GCA_963930645.1. Taxonomy (NCBI): domain Eukaryota; kingdom Metazoa; phylum Arthropoda; class Arachnida; order Araneae; family Salticidae; genus Salticus; species Salticus scenicus. The sequence continues at coordinate 332,674,666 of OZ005654.1, read as the reverse complement.
AAAAATCTCTAAAATGTATTGTTCGCTCTTAAGCAGAAATTTTTCTGGAGGGTTCTAACCCTTTTACGGTATGAGGAACGGAGTTCGAATTTAACATCTCATGTATACTAGAATTAAAGTATAACTTGCCTGCCACTGGTACTACTACTATTCAATTAAGAACAAATTTAAAGAAAAAAATATTTTTGTGTTCACTTATAAGCGAGGCAACACATTTTAATTATCTTCATAGAAATATATCTATTTTTTAAATATTTCAGTACCAATAAATAAAAGAAAGTGGTTTAAGAAGACAGACTACTTTTAAAAATTAAAAAATGAAGAAATTTCCGATCAACTTTAAGAATTTATTAAAAAAGAATGAATGCATGTACAAACAATTTTCTTTCTTTTTCTTTTTTCTTCCTTTTTGTGTTAACCCTTTCAGCGTTAGCCGTTTTACGATATATCTGTTTAATGATTCACAAAATTAATACTATGCACAGTACAAATATGAGAATTTAATATTATATAATACACATATTTATTAATCTTATTTTCTCGAAAAAAGTAGCATATGTTTCAAAATTTTGCCACACCAGCCTTTTATTTTCACTATGCATGACAGAAAAAGACAGGCTTAACGCTTAAGGGCTTCTAGTATGACATTATTTCATTGGTTAAAAATATTATTTTGGTTTACTTTAAAACAGAAAATTATTTTTATTGCAGATTACTTTTTTAAAAATTCAGGGGTACTTTCTCACTACGCGCAGGCTATCTCAATTACAATTTAATTTATCTTTATAATTTTTACATTAAATAAAACCAAACATTCAAATTAAGAAACTAAACTAAAAGGCTTTAATTATTTTAATAATATGAAGTTTAATTAATAATTAAATTTGAAATATGAAATTACCATTAAAATTTTTATATTTTCACATTCATAATTAGTTAACGCAAAAAAAAAAAAAAAAAAAAAAAAATGTTTATACATGCATACATTTGTTTTTAAAAATTCTGAAAGTTGATCGGAAATTTCTTCATTTTCGAATTTTTAAAATTAGTCTGTCCCCTTAAAGAAGAAAGCAAATTTATTCATAAAGAAACATACAATATCATCTTATAAATATATTTGTGTATGTAGTCACACGTGGTACACTATGAAAGATTAAACTATTTTATTTAGTATATGACACCATTGTAAACGAAGTTCATCCAATATAATTTTTATTTTTAAAAAACACATGATTTACTTATGGAGGAAGATAAACACATACAAATATAAATACGTATAAATTATATATACCTATAAATTATTCACTTTGACGGGGAGGGGAGAGAAAGAAATAATGTTATTTTAAAATAATCCAATATATAAACTGAGCATTCGTCTAAAGTTTCAAAATAAATATCAGTAAAAAATATTAACCATAGCAACAACAACAATACTAATAATAATAAATGTTACGCATTAACAGGGGTTGGTCTAGGCAAAAATTATTACCTTTTATATGACGCTTCGCATTTTTTTACGTCATAAAATAGGTCCTTTCACAGAATTTAAATTCATAAATGGGTCCCTTCACAAAATTCTGTCTTATAAAAAAGACCCTTTTACAAAATTCTTTTATGTTTTCAAAATTATTTTAAATGGACTGCCAGTACTTCGTTCAGTGAAATATTAACTTGGTATTACACATTGTACAGAATAACTGGAAAAATGTAAAGTTTTACATAATTAATCTTTTGGTAAAAATAAATAAACATTTTACTTTTTTTTTTTTTTTTTAACAAAAATATCTATTTTTTACAAAAAGGAACCCAAAAATTTAAAACCCGGTTAGGTCATTTCCGATCAAATTATCGTTTTCATATTTTAATTCTTTCTAACAGTTGTTTGTAGGAGTTTTGGATTTTAAAATATTTATATCTTTGTCACGAAAGTAACAGATATTCCCGAGACTTAACTTATTAAAATTTTTGTAATAATCCGATCTGAGGTACACCCGTTCTTTGATTACCTACTACAAAATTATAATTAACGTCTTTAGACACACACACATATATATATACAGAGAGAGATAGATGCAACACATCCTACAATAATTTAAAACATGGCAAATTCTTAAATTTTGTAATAAACTTTTAATATATTGCATAATAATATCATGTACAAAATAAATAAATAAATAAATAAAATTATATATACATTGAATATAATCAAATCTAATTTTAATCTAATTTATCTGTTTTCTTAGATAGTCAATTATTAAGTTATTTATTATAATTATAATTATTATTTTATTTATAATTTTTTTTTAAATTCACATAATATACAAGCAATTCAAACACTATATAGCAGTGTTTTTTAAACATAAAAAGGAAATAATATTTATTAGTGAGTATAACGGAGTATAAAACGCGCGCCCGATTCTATATTAACCAATTAAACGTCGCTATGTGAATCCTAGTGACAATTTTTGAATTTTCGTATTTTTTTTGTTTTTTTTTGTTTCAATGTGCATCTTGAATCATATGTAGTTTAAATAGTAGGGGGGGGGGGATGTTGTTCAAAGCTATTATAAGACTCCAAAATGGGAGACTTAGCAACTAATGAGGGTAGAATAGATGTAGATAAACTTCAAAATTCTTTTAAATTAATTTTCTTGATCCCTGCTTGTTATAATTTAAGAAAAGAATCGTTTTATTTCATATTCATTGTTTTACACCCCTGCACCCGAATTAATTATTTTTAGTGATATTGTTTCGCCCCTTTCTCAGTAAAAGCAGACAATTTTGCCTGAACATAAATAAATAAAATAAAATAGAATTTACATTATATACTGTTTGAAAAAATTACCAACGAAGCTAGGTACTACAATATTCAATGAAAAATATATGTATCTTAATTATTTGTCGAGAAAAAAATTTCTTAGTCAAATATTCCCGCAGCGGGATACTTGGCGCCTAGTGGATGTTATAAATCACTTTTGTAATTTACTGTCTTTAGAGATGTTAAATTTTGCATATATATGCATAGAAATTAGTATTAAGTATATTAAAATTTCTCGAAAACTATTTAAGTAAAAAAAAAAAATAATAATAATAAATGATTTAATTTTTGGGCAATTTTTACAATGCTCTTTGGTAACTAGTTTTTACTTTTCCTCTCGATTTTACATTATAGTTTAAAAGTATATTCTAAACATATTAGAGAATTACTTTGTGTATTGATTGATAAATTAATTTTTTAAAGATATTTTTATATTTGAATGCTAAAATTTCGCATGAAATTTCAGTTTCAAACATTATAATAATAACAATAACTTATCAATGTACGAATTAATACCAAAAATATTTAGAACTGCGAAAATGTTTAGAAATGTTTTGTTAAACTATAATGTAAAATTGAGGTGGGGGGGGGGGAGTAAAAACTAGTTAACATGCAGAAAGCATTTTAAAAATTTAAAAACATTTAAAAATTTCTTTTTATTTCTTTAAATAGCTTTGGAGAAATTTTAATATACATAATATAGATTTACAAAAAACGATTTATTGCGTCTACCATCCTTTAAATCCAAATTTTAGACCATAATTTCTCCTTAATTTTACTTAATTTCGGTTTATTTATATATATTTTTTTGTCGTGTTAATATTCAATTCAGTTCAATGAATTAAATTGTAATTTATTGTAAAATATTCAATGAATTAAATTTGATTCATAATGTTGTCTTTAATAATCACACACAGCATTTCAGAGATGTTTATAATTAAATGCCTATATGTATAAGCACAAATCACTTAAGTATTAGTACTTAAGGGGACACGGAACCTCGAGCAAAACTAGTACATTGTGGCCATTATAAAATGTTCTTCTTTATTTCCTTGTTCAATTAAATTCACTCTGTTCTAATTGTTTGTTAAAATTAATATTTATCAAAATTATTTTTCATGATGAGTGCAGACGGATTTCACTTCAGAGAAGTATAATTCTAATTATCGGAAAAGGGTCAAATGGTTCAACTGTTTGTCAATTCTTACCATAAACACGAGAAGAAAGTATTGGATTAGAAAGATTAGATCTCCGGTTTTTGATATATTTATGCGTTTTGAGATGTCCTGAACACGATCTGTCATTTACTCTCTCTCTCTGTCTCCCTGAGTGTGTGAGTGGCAAAAGTTTTGTGGACGCTGTTTCTCACTAACCAATAGACGAAACTTGACGAAACTTGATATTTAGTTGGATCTTTACTTAAATTGATGATGATTACATTTGGGGCTCAACAGGTTGCTCTGTGATACCAATTTTTTTTCCAGAATTTTTAATAAGACGAACAAAACTTTTTATAAATGTTTCTTAGATACTTTTGAATGTGAATTAAAAAAGAACATGTATATTTATAATAGTAATACTCAACCAGGAAAATTTTTTGTATATGTAGAAGTATTACTCTTCCCCTCTACACCCCGCTCCTTTCCCCGCGCAGGAAAGGTAAGTATTCCCCGTGGAGTAAATTTTCATTGTGAGTATCTTTCAAAATAGCTCGTCAAAACTTTTAACACGAATGCAGTATAAATCAGTAATAATCTAAAACAAACTTATCTTTTTTTTTTCCCCCATTAAAAATTCCTTAGAAAATAAATAAATAAATGCACTTCCTCAGATGCAGCCTGTCGCACACAAAATTTTCTTTGATTATTTAGTGCTATAACTTCTCTGGAGATGAAAATCGTCTGCATTCATCATGGGGGAAAATATATTTATATACGAAAATATAGAAGAAAGTTTTATGGTGGTCACGACATGCTAGTTTTAAAGGTACCAAAGAGTTCTTTTGGAAAAAAAAAAAAAAAAGAAAAGAAAGAAAGAAAGAAAAGAAAACCACATTGAAAATCTATTTTATAAGATTTCCCAGAAAGGGAGATATCCGTACACATACTCAAAAATTTTATCTAGTTCACTATCATTATTATTATCATTATTTTTTATTTCACGAAAATTAGTTAAAAGCAGTTCTTATCGCATACATTTATACGAAATTCTGCCATTTTAAAAAATATGAAAAACAAAAGGGGACCACACGGCCACTTGTTGAACGTTATGCACCAAACATCGATGGGCACCAACTTATATCAAAGCGCTACTAAATAAAATATCACTTTTTATGAAATTTTGGGCATTAATTTTCGAACTAGAGTTGGTAGAAAAAAAAATTTTACACATGCAAAGACAGACGGACATTTTCTAAAATTGTGATCAAGAGACCATAAAGTCTTTAGATTTACTGAGTCGAATATAAATTCCTTAATGTAAGTAAGTAAATAAATAAAAGTAATATATTTAGAAATATTTTTTAAAGAGGAATTGTTACAAATAATTTTAAAATGCTACTTTTACGTTATTTTTTTCAAATTTCATCTTAATTATATATATATATATATATATATATACACAGGGTGATCAATTTAAAAGAGTACCCTTAGGTTTTTCTTATTACCCTTAAATATGACGGATGTAGCAACTATTCTAACACTGAACTATAATTGTTTGGACCTTGTTTAAGTGTAGGAGACAATTTCCAACACTGCTGGACTGTTACAACTTTATTTGTGAGGTAAAACAGAAATGGAGACGCACAATTTCTTTAATCCTGTAATAATTTTATTTAGGAAAAACAAAATTGAATTAAAATTTTTTACATTATCATTCCTAAATTACTTTTACATTATCATTTCATTGGCTTTTCCAGAGAAGTCCTGCAAACATCGATGAATTAAAACATATCATAACTGAAGAAATCTCGTCAATAACACCAACAATGCTGCGAAGTGTGTCAAAAACCTGGTTCGACGTGTTCATGTTTGCATTCAAAATGGTGGCGAACATTTTCAACATTTTCTGTGAGGAATGATAATGTAAAAAAATTGAAATAAATTATGTTTTTCAAAAATAAAATTATTACAGGATTTAAAACAAAATGTGCGTCTCCATTTCTGTTTTACCTCACAAATAAAGTTGTAAAAGTCCAAAAGTGTTAGAAATTGTCTCATAAACTTAAACAAGGTTCAAACAATCATGCTTCAATGTTAGAATAGTTGCCCCATCCGTCAGATTTAAGGGTTATAAGAAAAACCCACGGGTACTCTTTTAAACTGACCACCCTGTATAATGTGTAATATATTGAACAAATTTATCGATCGGATTTTGTTAAATGTTATAAGGTTCTTAGGAAAAAAAAAAAAAAAAAAAAAAAGAAAGAAAGAAATTAAAACCCTAATCTTACTCGTAAAAGCAGAAAAAAACATGCATACGCATGTTTACGCAATTATACGCATGTTTTTTTAGTATAAATAATGTAAATCTCCTTAAATCTCTTACATGTAATATCATCTTAATTAAAAAAAAAAAAAAAAAGAAAGGAAGAAAGAAAGAAAGAAAAGAAAAGAAAAGAGCAATTTCGAATATATTTAACAAAGCTTTAGTATTTTGAAGACATTATAAAAATCTTAAAAAGCACAAACTGAGAGAAATATAAGTATAAAAAAATCGATAGAAGATAGATGTTTGTTAAAACAGTGGTATCAAGCTTTCTACTAGAAATAGGTTTCTAAAAATTTGCAAAGCAGTACTTCAAGATATGAGGATGGTTTCAGCATGAATAATAATAATAATAATATTAAAAAAAAAAAAAAAAAAAAAAAAAATCAAAATAGGCATTTATTTATTTATTATTATTTTTTAAATCAAATTTCGACTTTTCAGATGTGTTGAGTCAATCAGCCTTTTACATGTGCAAGCACCCATTAATATATGCAATGTGTATTTTTTCAATGTTCAGGATATATATATGTATATCCAATTATATATAATTATGCTTTGCTCCGTTTTTTTTTTTTTTTTTTTTTTTTTAAATCCTTAATATTTATTATCATGTTTGGCAGTCATAATTAATACTTAGGCTTTGCAATTAAAACACGGTTTTACTCATTTTTATGCTAAATGTTTTATTTTCAAATTTAATCCTCATTTTTAAGACAAATATTACTGTGAAATAATAAAATAACATCATCTCTCAAAACCTTTTAAAATATTACTCTTAACATATAATTACGCATAAAGTTAAATTTGTAACAATCGAATTTGTTTTCTAAAAAATCAATTACACATCTTCTCATTTACACGCTTCTTTACGTCAGTCAATTCCTTAAAAGTCGTATAAATGCTCTTTATAAAAAAATTAAACAGAAAATAGATGTCCGACGCGAGGAATATATGTGTACTCACCAAAAAGGAAGATCACAGTTTTCAAGCTGAACGTCATCTTTAACTTTCTACTTTTTTTTTAAATTTCCACCAGTAAAAAGAATCTTGTGTTCGAGTCCTTTCGTGTTCTACCTGATTATAAGCGTTCGGTCTAAGAATTCGGAGCCTTTCTATCCCAATGAGGGAAAAAATCCGTCAACCTTGACTCCGTGACGTCACGGCAAACACTTGCTTTCAGTTGGGCGCGGCTTTTTTTTTTTGAACGAGCCAATCGCAGGCCAAAGTAACACTGACCTTAAAAAAAGGAAAGTTTTCGTTTCCTAGTTTTCACTTTTGTTGCGGTTTCGGTTTTGCTTTCCTCTAGTTTTTCTCTCCGGGAAACGTCTTTAGAGTCTATTTTTGGTGACCAGTGGACAGTGATGATGTCATTCTTAACGCGCGAATTGAACTGACCGAAATGATTCTTGGACTCTCGAAACGAAAAGTTAGGGAAAAAAAAAATCTAGATTCATTTTGCTTATTTATTATGAAAAATTTCTGTTATATGCACGAGCGCCATCAGCTATTGGAAAAGAGGAAATGGGGGGATGGCCCCTCGCTAAATTTTTAAAGTTTGATCTAAACTGTCTTCCTCCTTGATAATTTTGTTAAAAAAAAAAAAAAAAAAAAAAATTGTTTTAAATAATTAAATATTATAAAAGAAAAATTGTTTCAAAAAAGTATTATTTTTCTCTGCCCGTTCGGAATGCAAAAACCCCAACAATGGCCAAAAGATTTTGCTCTAAATGCTGATAGATGGAAAGTACGAGGTTCAATTACAGGTCTTGTTTTCAGCCTAGCCACTCGGAGTTCCTTTTCCGCCTCCGAAACTTGCATAAATACGGGCTAGGTGCCCTTAGAAAGGCCCCTCACGGAGAGCACTCCACCCAGACCTAGGATCTACGTGTAGTCAATCGTCCTTAATTCAAAACACCAAACACACCCATAAAACAAAATTATTTAGAAGTCATTGTGAAACTCTTTCTGCTTCTCTCCCTACCTCATGGATTTTTTCTGCCTGCATCGTTACTATATGAACCGCTGACTACAGAAAGAGGACATATTTAGTTTTTAGCGCCGAAAATGAATTAATGCTACCAGCGTGGTTCCTAACATATAGACGCATATTTTCTGTAAAAAGGAAGCACATCCTTCAGCTATGTACGGGAGAAAAAATTAGTCCGAACAATAATTTTGGTCAGAAAAGAGTTACATCCTGAATATGACTCCGTTCTGTTCTCAATGAAATTGAAGTGACGGGTCTTTAAGGCTTTTCTTACATCTTTCTCTCTGGCTGATGGAATTGTATTCTATCCAAAGCCGACGACCCAGAAGTTCATCAATAGATGACCAATGTAAGCTCAAAATAATTTAATATAGCTAATTATTCAAAATTAAATGGAAATATGATTTTATTCGGCAACAACACCTACGACTATGTAGAACAGGTTTTTTTGAATGTGCCATTAGTAGGAAACGAGGTGAGCGAATTGCAAATTTATTGACAAAGGGCGAATCATCAAAAGATTTAAGAGGCTTGACCAACAGTGTGAATGCTAGACTTTCAAACCTACGCTTCGATTTATGAGCATATTCAGCCCTTCATTTAAAATAGCCGCAATATTCTTCAAAGTTCACGATGTACCTAGTGTCAAACCTCACAGTAAAATCAATGCATGATTTATTTTTGAAAATATATCCTAATCTTTAATGGAAGTGAAGTATCACTTCTACTGGGACTACTTTCGTAAGGATTTTTCATTGGGCTTCGGAATGCCTCCCCAGGATACGTGTGCTACGTGTGAGGAGCTAAAGAATAAAATTATGCGTCCTTCATTAAATGAAACTGCAAACCAAGTTGATGTGCTCGAATTGATTGTACACAAAAGAAGCCAGAAGTTTTATGACTCCCTTAAAAAAACTACTGTTTCTTCCCAAACTAAGGCAGCAAAGTTTTAGGATTATGTTTTGACTTTATGGCGCTTTTTAATTTGCCTAAAATGCCCATTCAGGATCTTTATTCCACCGACAACTTGGTGTCAACAACTTCAATATTCATAATTTGCCCAACAATACTATGACAAGTTGATGCAAGAATGCAACACTAGTTGCATTCAATAGAATGCAACAAGTTGATGCAACGCTATTACATCCTGATGGATGTAATAGCGTTTTAGCTACCTTCAAAGTTTCATCCCTCGGAAGTCGAGAAGATCCATCTTTTTGCGACAACTGCGGAGAAGGCAGAACAAATATCCCGTATTCATTCGGACCATAATGGTATTTGTGGAACTCAAGAATTTTTTAAGAAAATCAAAATATGTTTTCCAATGAGAGATCACTCCTACCTGCCTTGTGACCGAAATTTTGGATTAATCAAGAGGGAACTAAAAAATATTGATAGGATGTATGCTGACGAATTACATAAATGTAGTGGAAAATTCTTCAAATGTAGTTGACAAATTCAGAGGGATCATAGTCGATTCTTCAATGATTCTTGACTATCAGTACTAGTTTCCCACTTACCACTGTCAAAAAAACTTTAAAAGTACAGGAAAAATCTGGCAGCTGGGTGCCAGTCAAATATACAGCAGGCCAGTCAAATATATTTCTCCGTCAAATATACAGGACAAAACTGTACTTTTAACAATAAACCTGTTTGATTTACAGGATTCCTGTGTAAAATATATGTCAGTGATACAATTTTACGGTTTTAAACTGTATATTTGACGGAGAAATACTGGCACCGCAGCTGCCAGATTTTTTCTGTACTTTTAACAGATTTTTCCTGTACTTTTAACAGTTTTTTTTTTTTTTTTGCAGTGTACGTCAATAGTACCACGTCACTTGAATCAAGAAGCTTGTCCATCAAAGACAGGAAAAAAATTTTGATTTCTTCGTATCATTATTTTGAATATTTTTCCACAAATCCGGGTGCTATTTTAATGTCTATTAGGATGATTCATCCTCCGTTATTTTTGTTTGAGAAAGCATAATGATTCTCATCCTCTCAAGATGCCAACCCACAAAATTATAGCTGCAGAAAAATCCTATAAATATCAATAAAATGCAAGATTTAAAAAATCTAAAATCTTTCATTCTGGATAAAAATTACTCGCCTTTTGGGTGGAACTTTATGAATGACCAACTCAATAAGAATTTTACCAACCACTCTTAGTATAATTTAGTGTTTTTTATGTCATTTTATGTTTCTTCTTTTTATATCATGTTGCATGAAGCAATACAAAGATTTTCAATGAAGATATTGGAAGTAAAGCAATTATTTTGTTGAATTACTAGAACACATGAAGAAAAAATAGATGTTTAGTGGAAAAAGGAGACATGTCCACTGTACAAAAATGATCTCCATGGAATATTATTGAATTTTGATAAAATGTTGAATTTGTGATAGGGATAACAATAAAAATGCTGCATAATTTTTTCGGAATTTTAAACTTACATAAAATTGATAAAACGAGTTTTTTTTTTGTGTCTCCCGCAAAATTAAATTATTGTGACGTGTCTCGTTTCTGCAATCAGTAATTCATACAGGAAGGTTGTATTGTATTAAGGATAAGAACAATGAGCTCAACTCAGCCAACTGACCGGTACGGCAGCAAAATGAAACGTCCCATGCATAAATCTGTCTTTTCTTCTGCTTCAATGCATTTACCCTATTCTAATTTTTATGCAATTTCAGTTTCGTAATTTCATTTTCAAGCAATTCCGTACTATTTCCTACGCAATAATCCTTATAATGTAAATTTATGCGAAATTTTGCTTTTTTCTAGATAAAAAGCTTAAATTTCTAAACTTACAAAGTTTTCAAAGTAGAACACCGATATTCTGTTGAGTTCTGGCCAGTATAAAAAATAATACTTTGGATGGATTTGATGGATTCATTCTTGAGATAAAGTCTACACAGTTTAACAAATTAAGAAACTGATTAACCTATAGACGGACACATTATCGAATTGTTGATTTTTAGATTCCTCATGAATAAAAAAACTGAGAATGAAAATTTTCAGAATAGTCGAAACTCCCCATAAGACAAAATTCTGTATGATGGGAAACTAACAGGGAAAAAAAATCATGCAGTTCGCATAGATTCTAAAACATTTTCCAAACTGTACTCGCCTCTCACATCATTTGTTCTTCAAAGAATCTTAGAAACACAAAATACAATAACAATTGCATTTCGATTCCTTTCTAATTATATTATGGTCAATGATAGGTATTTCTATAAAGCATAACTATAACGTATATATTTAATATCTAAAGGCACGATGCTATTTAAAGCATAATATAATATTTAATATCTTTGTACTGCACAAGACATAATGAAAGTAACCTATATTATTCATTAAGCACAAGAGCTCGTTTTCTATAGAATATGGTATGATTAGCATTAATGTTTGGTTCACAGAGACAACACAAAAATATTCAATACATTAAGGAATATACTAAAAGTAAGTTCTCCATGAACGGAATAAAAATAAAACCGACTGAAACATTATTCGGACTAATTAAGACTTTTAGCATAATCCTATATGTAATAAAATTCCTTTTTTTTTTTTTTTTTTTTTTTTAAATTAGGTGAAAGTGTTGAATTTGTATGAATTTCCGACCTCCGTGTTTTGATTGTTTTATGTATTTTAAGAGTTCTAAACATATTTTTACCATTTTTGAAGTAATTTCTGCCTGTGTGTATGCTAAAATATTTTTTTGCAGCTCTAGATCAAAAACTAATACTTAGGATTTCATAAGAAATATATTCAGTTGCACCTTGATATATATTGGTGTCTTTAACTTTTGTTGCCTATCGCCTATCTGGTGCTGCTGCTATGCTGTAATCTCCCCATTTACTGAAGCCTATATCTCAGCTTCTATAGCGTATAATTGCATAAAAATTGATATGTAGGAGGACCATTATGAAATTTTATGATGGTTCAATTCTCGTGTATATCAGATGACAGGTGACGTTTCTATGTTGCATTACCCCCGTGTATAGGAAAGCTATATCTCAGCTATTATGGCAGAAGTTTAAAAAGTTTCTGAGACAAATCTCTGTAGAAAAAATCTTTTCTGAAGGAAGATATTGCTTAATCATAATATATTTATCTTAATTTATGCATAACACGCATACTAATTTATCATAATCTTAATTTGCGCATTATAAAAACAATAAAACTGAGATTTCCTGGATGTTTTTAAAATGCATTCATGGACTAGAGCCTGCCTGCTTATTTATGATGGCTTTTACATATGCCACGAAATCAATATTTTCGAACAATGTGCTTTTAAAATAACGTAATCTTATTTCGCAGATTTCTGACCTCATACGCTTTTTTCTGCCCTCTATTGGCCAGGTATTGCAGAAGTATTGTTGTTTTTCAGGTGCTAAGTCAAAGTAGAAAGTAATCTTCAGTCAGCACCATATCTTATATAAAAAAAAAGCCCATTTAGTTGCCAAATGGTTAGCCATATAGCTTTCAGGTACCGGGTTCGAATCTTGCCTGGATGTTCGCAGTGGTTTGGAATCCCCTTTAACAAGTAGGTTCCAGTTTAATCAGCCATTGAGTGCAAGAAATGACCGCAGAAGCAAAAATCACAGTAAATCAACATACTTACAATGAAGCTTTTACACATGTAGTTTGATGCAGTTTTAACCAATAAAAGGTCTGCTATTATATTCTTCGAAAATCGAAGAATATAATAGCAGACCTGTCGATCGATATTCAGGCAATTGATTAGTGTAATTTTTCATAATATATAGACCCCGTACCGAGTCTGGATGCTTTTTATAACATAAATACGTAAGCCTTTCCGTACCCGGAGAAAATTGCAGCATATCAGCAGTATCAGCACCTCTGTCATCGGATATGCACCCAGATTGAATCAGCATAGTTTCATATAATACCTGTGTCACATATTAAGTTCGGTGTATTTATATGACAAATTTGATGTATTTATATGACGTTGAATCAGCAGAATTTTACACAATATCTCACATACCATGTTTGGGCATTTATACATTTTAAAAGCTTACATAAAAAAAAAAAGAAAGAAAAAGAAAGAAAGAAAACAGCATAGCAGTGCTATCGGTTAGATGATATATTCCAAAAAGTAATTAGCACAAGTTTAAGTCAAGGTTCTAGCAAATATCAAGTTTCGTTGAATTCCATTCCCTAGTTCGTGAGATACGGCACCCACAAAATTTTGGTAACACAGAGAGAGAAAAAAACATTTTTAAAAAGTGTTAAATCGTGTTCAGCACAAAATCCCTCAAAAACCAAAGGTCGAAAATTTTCACGAATCCAGTACTTTCTTCATATATATATATATATATATATATATATATATAGAGAGAGAGAGAGAGAGAGAAAAGTAAAAATGTGCAGTTAGAAACAATGCTCTTGTTTTATAAGGAAATGGAAAATGGCGTTCGAATTCTTTGTGCACTTTAACATTTTCCTTCTGAATCGTGCTCCGTGCGTCTTGTACATGCTAACGTTCTTAGACAGTAGTGAATTCGGGCGTCCTGTAAGGCAACTAAATCGAGCCTGACCGCTGAATTGGGAGAGTCGCCAGAACCCTACAGCCGGAATACTCAAAAGATATTTCCAACGACCCGAATACATAAATATTATTTTTTGTTATCCGAACCCGATTAGTTTATTTATATCCAAAATCGACGCGAAATAAGAAAAAAATCGATGTTTTATTACGTTATTAAAATTTTTTCGTTAAATCGTAAAATAAAGCAAATGAGCAATCTTAACAAGACATCTTATTGTTGCATTCTCAACAATGCAATGAAACTCCTCGGAAGTGGATCCCTTCAGGAGAGTTCGTTGGCTGGATATGCAAGCTATTCAGGAAAGCTGAAGTTTTTGCACCGATATTTGAGAATATACAGTTGGCAGCAAAATTATTGAAACACACATCCACATTTTTCATATATATTTTTTAGTATGTATGAAGGTTGTGTTGTATGTAGATTAGCTATTCAGTTATATTTAGCAGAAATTTGAGCTGAATTGATTGTGTTTAACATCTCACTATAGCTATGGAGTGAGCAATTGCAGACAGTAGGGATTCATCCCTAAAGATGGTCCAGAAACATGCCACCCAATTTTTATCCTCCGCAGAGAAGATGCATAGATAGATAGACTACGCCACCAATAGGACTTCCCATTATAGTGAATGTCTTCAACATGAGGGTGTAATCTGATACCTTCATCCTTTGCGCTCAGCGCCGTATGTCACGTGACATAGACTTGAGGGAGATTCTTCTATAAGAAAGCACTTATTTTTTGTAAGAATTAAACAAAAAATTCTCCCCTTCAAAATGGTTTTTCACAAAAGAAACTTTTTTATAATTAATCTATGACATTTTAGCTTTCCAAAGATGCGTAAATCTAAAGGCTTAAATGAAAAGTATGTGTACAATACAGAAATTAAAAATCTCAAAACTACTTTCTTTCCTAAGGAAAAATCACATAATATTCATTCTCGTCTCTCTCTCTCTCCTGGTCCGCATCACGTGATAATTTAGTTGGGGAAGCTAGCTCATCTCGCGGACAGATAACGAGGCGGATGCGTGGTCTATCTATATAAGGTGTATGAGAAGATGGCTCCCCCGCTTCAGTAACCCCAGCGGTATCAACTTCAGAATATGGAGGACATTGAGCCACGACGGATTTTACGAGCACCAGCCTTTCGCCTGCTCAAAATCGAATCCACAATTACGAACTCGGCACTCTACCGACAAGGTATTTATCAGAAACAAATTTTTACTTATTATTGTAAAATTATTTAGAAAGATGCTTTCAAACCGACCCTCAGAAAAAAAATAAACAAATAAAATAAAATAAAATAAAATAAAATAAAATAAAATAAAGAATAAAATCGATCAATAAGAAAAAAATTTCAGTCAATTCTAACCGATGCAAGACTATAGTTCGGATGAGTGGAAATAACCTGAGGCGGTTCAAACCTTCTATTCCATTAATCTGGTGTTCGTGTTATCGATATCAATCATTCAATACTCGATTGTTAAGGCGAGCACACACAGCACGCTTTGTGCAGTAGGACAACAACAAATCGAATGATGATTTTTCAAGGCACGCGGCTTCCCCGCCCTGCATTGAGAGTGTGCAGTGAATCATTCAAAAAGATCAACATGCAGCATGAATGAATATCGACGCGTGCAAGTTTCATTTCTATGATTTCTATTCTTTGAAATTAAACACATTCAAAAGTTCTCGGATGATTCGAAACAGAAGGGGATCGATGAACCGTAGGAAGGTTCGAATGCAGTTCCGTATTTTTTTTTATTTTTTATTTTTTTGAAGCCTGCAGTTATGAATTTTTTACGCTTTCCGACGCAAAGTTCGGAAGTGTATATGTTTTCAACCCGTCTGTCTGTTCGTCCTTCTGTCTCACAGTAGATCCTCTGTCCAGTTTTCGTAAATATTTTTAGAAAGTATTGCTTTCGAACTTATACAATATAGTGTTCATTATATTTTAGTTACAAAAACTATACTGGGTAATTCTAATTTAACTTCCGCTATAAATAGCGTCCTGCCACTAAAACGGGCAAATGGTTTGCCAAAAAATTTGGTATGTGGGCGATTTAGGTATTCAAAAGGTTGTGGTGGTGTGGTTCTGTGGCTTAGATATTTAACGTTCACTACATTTTTCCTTTTGAAAATTGCTAAACTAATTTTAAAAATGACTATTAGATACGTAGCTGATCATATATATCTTAAAAAAAAAAAAAAAAAAAAAAAAAAAAAAAAAAAAAATGGTTTTTAATTTTTGAGAAAATTTTTGTTTAAAACATCTATTTGTTATCCAGATTAAATTGAAATAATATTTAATTTAATAAATAAATAACTTTGAAGTAAATATTATAAATTGCAAAAACTCGCAACAGATGTTTCAGGTCAAAATAATAGCACGACTCTTGGATGAAAAAACTAGACCGGAGTGCATCACCAAAACAGCAAGGTCCACTCACGCCTACTGAGAAAATTCAAGTGATTTCCACATGTAACTTCTTCCAGAACATCATTTGTTGCATTTCGGTGTAGTGCTGCTGCCTACCGAACAGAGAAGGAACAAAAGCTTAAAAATCGAAACAAGAAAAACATATTTAAAAAAAAAAGTTGCATAAAGGATTAAGGTTACGTTAGATTCCTAAGACTGGGGGAAAATTCTTTCCATTGGACTCCCTCTAAGGAATCCTAACCCATATTCACGCTTATATACTTGTATTTTCGAAAAAACAGCACAGCAAATTCCCAACGCCTTGTTCGACGAATATGACCGGGGTAGAACCTCAGCACGATAGTGAAATCTCTGGAAGTGACAGTATTCCTACATAATCTTAGATAAATTGTATATATATATTACATATATACAATATATTGCATGTATATGTAAATACATGCAGTATATGTAATACGTATAATATATTGTATTTATAACACTTGGATGTATTGTAGACCCTACTGAATATTTGCAAGTCGGGTAACGTGAGGTTGAGGTTGAGGCCGATTGACTACACTAGGGTCCAAGGTCTGGGTGTGTGGGGGGAAATGCAATAAGTTTGGAAGGTGAGGTCTTTCTTAGGGATCCTAGATCGTATTTACGCAAGTTTTGATGAAAACCTCGGAAAATTCCGAAAACGAGCTAGGCCAACAAGCATGATTCGGGATCGAATCTTCCGTCTCTCAGCTTTGAGAGCAGAACCTTTCGATCACTGGTGAATCCCAGGAAGGAATTAAAAGAAAAAAAGGAATATTAATAAGTAAACGTTTAAAAATGTTTATTAAATAGCACTTTGCATGTAATAATCTATATTAATAAAATCAGAGTTTTGTCTGTAAATTTGTCGGAATCGAAAAATTTTGCGATATCTTCACGTTTTACACCCCATGAAAGCCGAAAATGACTTCAGAAAATTTTGCCTGTGTGTGTGTGTGTCTGTGTGTGTGTCATCTAGAGGTGAGTTCGGGCTCTATTTTGGCAATCCGAGCCCGCCCGGGCCCGAAACATTTTTGAACTGAGCTCGCCGAGCCCGAAAAATTTTGTGTGATCAGAGCCCGAGCCCGCCCGAGCCCGATATTGAAAGTGGTACGCTATGAAACGCATACACAATAGTAAAATTAAATACCGTTTTCATTTTCAAATTAATTTTCTTATTACCAATCCTCAATTTAAATAACTATAAATGTCATTATAACAATTTATAATGTCTGTGTCTCTGTATACATGTATATATTTATATAATATATATTTATAGTGCAGCCCATTGTTTATAACGCGCCTATCGGGGGACAAAATATTTATCCGAATGAGTGATACAATGAGGCCCAATGTAACGAAGGAGGAAGGATTACTGTATAACACTATGACATAATATGCGTCCCGTTGAAAAAAAAAAGTTCTATTTAGAAAAAGGAAAGTCAAAGCTACTAAGGTTTGCAAGATTATTTTGTGATTTATAACCTATCTTGACTATTATGACATTACTAAAGGTGCTCTCAAAATGAATAAAACTTCTTTTCTTTCTTTCTTTCTTTTTCTTTTTTTACATTTTCCAGTTAGTGAAGAATAAAATAAACGGAACTTTTTGCTTGAATCCGAGCCCGCCCGGAGCCCGAAGACTTGCGTAAGATTTGAGCCCGATCGGGCTCGGGCCCGGGCTAGGGCTCGGGCTTACGGGCTCGGGCTGAGCCCGTCTCATCTCTAGTGTCATCGTGTCCGAATGTCGCTTTTTTTGTCCGGGCATCACTTGAGAACGGCTGGACGGAATTCAACGACGCTTGGCAGGAATTTAGGTCTTCACCCAACTTAAAATTATATCTATCAACTTTTCATAAATTCCCCCCCGTCCCCCCCCTAGGGGGTAAAAGACTAAAACACATTTGTCCGGGCATCACTCGAGAACGGCTGGACGGAATTCAACGGCGCTTGGCAGAAACTTAGGTCTTCATCCAACTTGAAATTATATCTATAGAAATTTTCAAAATTATGATTAGTGTTTAAATTGTGTGTAAAAAACGCCTGGGCATGCGCCATAAATATTTTTTCACTAAAATGCTTTGAATGAAAAAATAAAATATAAAAATAAATTTTTAAGTTAAAGACTTTTGTATTCGCGTGATTTTCACTACAAATTATGAAAAGATTGAAATGAAGTGTTTCCATATAAGTTTCATACTTTAGTTAATTTTATAAAATCTAATTGTCGTATCGAAAAACTGTTTACACCCCAGGATTCAGAAAAATCACCTCTTTCATTTGGTACTGAATTTGTAATGATAGGTCTGATATTTCTAATTTATTTTCCCTTTATCCGTTTTTCCGTTGCCACTTAAATTTCATACTTTAGTTATTTTTTAAAAATCTAATTGTCGCATCGATAAACTGTTTGAACCCCTGGATTCAGCAAAATCGCCCCTTTCATTCGGTATCAAATTTATAAATATAGGTCTGATATTTCTAATTTATTTTACCCTTTTTCCGTTTTCAACCCAGATTCGATATGGAACAGCTTTAGTATTGGATCCCTTTGGCAAAATTTGAAATTAGGCACCGAAGTAGCTCGCACGTTTCTCGCCAAGATCTTTAATTGCACAATTGAGATAGCCAATTCAGTTCATCGCAAAAATGGCTTAAAATATTTAAAGTCACCAAAGGGTTCCGATACTTAAGCTGTGCTTTTTGTATTTATTTATTTATAATACTGTCTATTAAAGACTTCTGTGGTCACGAAATTTGGTGTGTAAATTGTTTGTATGCATCCGGCACTTATTGTAACTGCATTTCACGAAATTCGAAATCCCCCCCCCCCCCCCTTCTCGGAGTCGGAGGGCAATAAACATGTGTAAAAACATGTTTTTCCGTTTGAATTCGCTTTGAATTATCTTAGAATTGCGAATTTTGGTGTGTGAATATTGATTAAGTGTACGCATTATGTACATTAGTGGGATTTTGCAAAACTTCGAACTCACCCGCTGAGGGTGGGGAAGTAAGAAGTGGGTAAGTTGTGCCGAAGACAGTGGGGACCCAGACTCCTAACATTGGGAGCGAGAAAACCTCTACCAATCACAGCGAGAACTTAAGTTATTAATAAAGATATGGCATTTTGACAAATCATTTAAGTTTAACGTTCAGCGAAGCGGGCAAAGCCTGCTAGTAGACATTATAAACGAGGATAGCAATTCATGCGGAAAGCATAAACAATTTGAAGATTTATTGTTTAATTTCTGATGTACCCTGTGGGACATTCCATTTATTGAATTTGACATTTTTCCAAGCAAAGAACCAATTGATGTACATTTTTGCAACTAAAAGTTTTTCAAGTCTGTATGAGCATTTTGTGAATCGCCCACTTACTAAATTTAGTGGCAATCCACCTACTCGTCTTAAGCTACAAGTTAATGTTTATAGCAGAAATTTTACTATAAATTAAAGAATATACAGAGTAATTACATCTTATTAAACTATACAATTACCCTGTACATAGTTTAATAAGGTCGTGTAGTTTAATAAGGGAAAGCCAGCTGTCTATGCTTGAGGCTTGTGACTTAGGCCCAGGTTGCGCGTGCTAAGTGAAGAGTTTTTTAAGGAGTCCCAGCCATATTTACGAGTGTTTCGGAGAGGAACATGGAAAATTCCGAACTTCTGAGCCGACAAGCGTGATATGAGATTGAACCCGTCATTTCTCTTCTATAAGATTACAAAGTAGAAACTTTCCGCCATTAGTGAGACATAATTTAATAATCATACGAAGAAATCATGTGGATCAGATATTTTGTATTTTTTAGTGCTGAGTAGTCAAATTTCTTCTGTAGATTCATGTAACAGTGTGTTCAAAAACTCTTTTAGGTTGATTTCTTTAAAAATCGACCTATTGCAATCACTTCGTTTATATATATATATATATATATATATATATATATATAATGAAAATTTTGTCATCACGATAACTCCCGAAATAATACTCCAAATCGAACCAAATTTGGACAGTGAACTGATCTTATAAATATCTTGGATGAGTTCGTTAACCAAGTTGCTCCGACTTTTTGTTTTCAAGTGGCAGCCACTTGAATATTTCTAACACACATTGTAAAAAGCGTATTTAAAGCAAGATTTGCTTGAATTTTTATGAAAATCTAGACTACATAAGGGTCTAAATGAACTTTATTAATGAAATTTATCTGCCATTTTTAATAAAGTGGCTGATATCTTAAGTTAAGGGGTCCACTTGAAATCAGGCTACCACTTGAAAATTTAAAATCACGATAACTTCCGAAATAATACTCCAAATCAAACCAAATTTGGACAGCGTCTTAACTTGTGTTAGGAATTTCTTGGATGAGTTTGTTAACCAAGTTGCTCCGACTTTTTGTTTTCAAGTGGCAGCCACTTGAATATTTCTAACCCACATTGTAAAAAGCGTATTTAAAGAAAGATTTGCTTGAATTTTTATGTAAATCTAGACTACATAAGTGTCTCGATGAAGTTTATTAATGAACGTATGCGCCATTTTCAATAAAGTGGCGGATGTCTTAAGTTAAGCAGCGCCACTTGAAATCAGGCTACCACTTGAAAATTTAAAATCACGATAACTTCCGAAATAATACTCCAAATCGAACCAAATTTGGACAGTGTCTTAACTTGTGTTACGAATATCATGGATGAGTTTCTTAATCAAGTTGCTCCACCATTTTGTTTTCAAGTGGAGACCACATGAAACTTTCAAATTCAAATTGTAAAAAGCGTATTCCGAATTTGTTTAAATTTTGATGTATACATAGACTATATAAGTGTCTCAATGTTGTTTATTAAGGAACTATGAACTTTCTCGCCAAAAGTCGCCAAAAAAGTCGTCAAGTGGAAAAGTCGCCAAATTTGTCGCCAAATCCATTACCTGCCATATTGGAGCTTTTTAATGCGTTTTTAAGGGAAAATTAGGCTATTTTAACGTTAAAACAAACTAGAAATGCAGAAAAATAACATTTAATCAACTTACTAAGCCTCTTTGAAAGATTTTCTAAAAAAAAAAAAAAAAAAAAAAAAATTGAATTATTTTCAAATTTGCAACAATATCTTAGATTAATTAGTTCACTGAGCAACTTTCACTGCCATTTTGGTCCAAGTGGCAGCCACTTAATTTTTCAATACGATGACTTTTGATATTCTGAATTAATTCCAAATATATTTGTACAGTAGTCTTATCTCACAAATGCATTCAAATGCATTTAATATATTTGTCAACTTGGCCCACCATCTTGTTTCCAAGCGCCGGCCACTTGAAAATTTTAAATTCGCATAAAAAGGTATTTATGAACCAATTTGCTTAAACTTCATATGTGCATTGCCTACATCAATATTTCTACCAAGTGCATTAATAATTTGTAGCCGCCATTTTGAAACAAAATGACGACTACTTGATAAGGAAAAAGAAATCAACTTACTCTTCCGAATAAGCCGGAAGGACTTTTTTTTTTTTTTTCTTTTGTTCACTTAAAATTGGTCTAGGAAAGTACCTGAACTGTAAGTTCTTGATTCTAAATAAAGTAGTACAGTTCGAAAGTACTCGCTCTCTGCAAAAACCAAAGCAAAAGTTACCAATCAGATATGAATCGGGCGCGAGATATAAGCCTTTTTTTTCAGTTTTTTGACGCAAACATATAAATAAGCGAGATGAATGCTGAACACAGAAATGTATATGGAGGGACATATGTAAGCGATGTACAATTAAATGGAACAATTTCATAAAATAGAGATAAATTAGCCTTGTATTAACTGTGGTAATGTTTGCCCGAATAGTGCAAGAAGTATTGTGTTTCCAACACAATTCGGCCCCCCCCCTCCCCCCGCCAAAAAAAAAAAAAAAAAAAAAAAAAAAAAAACCTTTATTGGCGGAGAGGAACACGGAATTGAAGAAAAAGAAATTAAAGAATTGAAGAAATCCCTTTATTGAATTGAAATAAAGGGATTTCTCGCTAAGTTATCGTAAGCAGGTAAACAAGTATTGTTCTTTAATTTAAAACGTACTTTTTTTTATACCTGCACGAAATACAGGACTATTTTCATCTGAAAAGCGTATCTGCGTATATTACTGAAAGACTGAGAAGAAAATTGATTTTTCATTGGATAATGTATGTGTAGATTGCCATCCTTTGTGATTAAATCCGATTTTCCCCAGTGACGTTATGGATTTTAGTGTACTCATTTGCACGTTTAAACAAGTACTTATTGTTTTGGAAAAAAAAATATACATCTAATAGTTTCAAATTTTCGTTGTTTCAGAAGGTATGAATAAAACTTCGATAGTGCCTCCTAATTTTGTGTTAGCAAAGTCTTCGTCTTTTTGACCAGTCTAAGAGTCGACAAGAGAAGAATTCTTTGGTCATCAAACGATTCCTTGAATTTTTCAAAGTACATTTCAATTATTTTTTTATGCGTTTTCTGGACTTAGAATATTCACTGTGCATATTTTCGCAGTACATACTTTGCAGACGCTCCCTCAGTCGGAGACAACCCTCCACTTTTTTTTTTTTAATGTTCTTGCAAAACGATCAAATGTCCTGCAAATTTATCAGCTGAATAACACACGAGTATTAAATGAACGTAATTGAATTGCCCATGGAAGAGTTAACTGTGATAATGTTTCTCCGATTGGAAGTGATGTCAGCATAAGTTTTTCCAACACAGTCTGCATACAATAAAGGAATTTCTTATGCGGCTGTCGAACACATAAGTACTGTTCCTTAATCTTACTCATATTATTCTTATTCTTACTTATGACGGACGCCTCAAAATTTTTTTCATTAACACTTAACTACATGCTCTTAGTATTTTAACACAAGTACAAACGTGGTATATTTTGTACACCACCAAAATAGCAAATAAAAATAAGTTAAATAAGTTACGTTACAAATATATATACTATTGCTACAAGGCTGACGAAACATGTTAAGGACAGTTCAATGATAGGTTAGATGCACACGGAGCGTGGGGGGGGGGGGGGGAGGGATTCCAAGGTCATTTACATTCTGTTCACTGTAACATGGTGTATTTTTTACACCAGCGCGTGCAATTAAGTGTTATCTAAGGTTTCTGTTGTAGTATCAATGGAATTAAAAAGAATATTTTGAAACATCCTTTTTGTGATGTTAAATAGTTGATTGCTGATAATTTCTCCGTGAAAAGTCGGTTTTCTTGCACCTGGTTCACCAAAGCGCAATAGGAACTGATTACAGATACTTTTTCATATTATGCCTTTGTTCAAGCAATGAGAAAGCTCACGGACGACACCATCATGACTGGGCTCGACTTTGCATGTCACAGGGTTGTCCATCCCCTTTCTTGAACCAGTACGTCTGGAACGCGAGCCACAGGTAGAGCTAGAATAACACTAGGGAATTTCCTTCTCAAACCTGGCGCATACCTTCTTTTCGTACCTTAGGGCCAGGTGAAGAGTTTTTGTCCTGTTCATAACAAAGGATAAGGACGAATGCAATGTTTCATTAAAACTGGAACTATCTGAATGAACATAACGTTATTTTATATCATTTATTTATTTGTGTCAAATAACTGAAGAAGAAAGCCCATATCTCACAGGCAATTGGTTACCGACCAGTAACTTCTATTTCTGTCTTTCTTATTCCTTTTTAGTTCCCCATCACACTATAGGTATGGGGAACTTAGGTAATCGTGAAAATTTTGGACCTCGGTTTTTTTACTTTTTTACATGTTTTCAGGTGTGAGGAATCCGAAAATGACAAAATTTGTATGGTGTCCGTCTGTAGGGTGTCTGTTAGTTTTTTAGTCCGTTAGTGAGTCCGTTAGTGAGTTTGATAGACTGTGTACACGATATCTCAAGAACAAATTGTCGCATAGTCGCAGAGAAGTCAGATCAGTTTTAAAATATTACTTTCGACACTGGCAAGAACCCTATTCATCTGCAACATTCTAATTAAAAACTTTGTAAGTTATTATAAATTTAAGATTTTCTTAACATGGGAGAATAGGGCAAAATTTCACTTAAACGGGCATTAAATGGAAAAGTTTTGCTGTAAAATATTGTCAGACCAGTTTTAAAATAACAGTTTTGATGCCAGAATGAACATCATTTACGATAAACATGCTACTTTAAAAATTTCGCAAGTTATTGGAAATTTATGAATTTCTTAACATGGCATTATAGGGCAAAATTTCACATAAACGTCAATTTTTAGAGATATTTTTATCGTAAAGATGTCAGATTACTTTTGAAATATTATTTAGGACACTGGCATAAATATTAATGACTATGAATTTTCCAATATAAAAATTTCGTAAGTTATTGGAAATTTACGAATTTCTTAACACGGCAAGATAGGGCAAAATTTCACATAAACGTCAAATTTGAGGGATATTTTCATCGTAAGACCACTTTTGAAATATTATTTAGGATACTTGCATGAATATCATAGACTATGAATTTTCCAATTTAAAAAATTCGTAAGTTATTTGGAATTTATGATTTACTTAACATGGCAGAATATTGTAAAATTAAGCATAAACTTCCATTCTGAGAATCATAAATATATCAGACAACTTCAAAATAACATTTATGATACTTTTTTGAACATGATTGACTACAAATATTCTATTAGGAAAATTTCGTAAGTTATTCGTAATTTAAGGTTTTATCAACATAGCAAAATTGAAAAGTTTTCATATAAATAGGAATTTTGAGGCTTGTTGCATTGGAAATAGTAGCATGAAAACTAAACTACGAAATTGATCCTAATAAAATAAATTAATAGATTAGAATAAGATAAATATATCGAAGTGAACGGTGGATAGACTATAAGGCGGGGATTTCGTTCTGTCACTGTGTCAAGACTTTGGTCAAATTCATTTCTCTTAACAGGATTATAATATGTCTCGCACTAGAAATTTATGAGAACATATATATGATGGGGAACTGAGCAGAGTCCACCTATGCCAACTAGTTTATTTTCCTTGTCCCAACAGTAAGTGCTTCCAGCGATACAACTTTTATTAAAATCTAGAACTTACAGTCAGTATTCTTTCCTATTCAGATATTTGACTTTAAACACTTTACAATACCTTGACAAAAGTTGTCAACTGGCAAAAACCGTATCACTAGATCGCATTTAAGGGGGTCACATACAAATTACAAATATTGTTTGTTTCCATCTAGCATTCGCTTAAGCGCCATTGAAAATACGCTTGTATTCCTGTGATTTTATTTAAATAGAGTGTGAAGTGAAGATACATCCTACCTAAAAGGAGCATGTTTACTTCTTATTAACTGCGTACTTTCTGCGCCGGCATATTCTTAGTTGTTAACCTTTTCGGAGTACAATTTTCTCCTGCGTTGTACACTGTTAAAAAGTTTGTGCTAGGTGGAACCAAAGCATAGTACTACAGAAGCTAAAGCCACAAGACAGTGAAAACTTTTTCTATGACTTGGTACTTGTTTGAGCTAAATATTTGTAGTACAATAACTGCAATCATTAGATAGATAAATCTTTTACCATGATTTTGGTTTCAACAAGAAGCACTATATTACAGTAGTAGGGTTTCGCTAACTGTGCTTGCATTATTACAGTATCAAATTTTGCGTCAACTTAGAACGTTGCAGCTTCTGTAGTACCAAATTTTGATTTCATCTAGAACCCAAATTTGTAACAATGCATATGATACGTAGCAATAATCAACCGTCAGACAATAAGGTAAATAAACTCATAATATACGTGCATGGATGAGGCTGAAAAATTCCTGGCTTTACACAGATAGAAAAAGAGTCAGAGTTATGAAATTATTATATTTATTCAACATAGAATTTTCGGAGACTGATACACTTTTTACAGCGTTGTTCTAACTTTCTACACCATTAAAATAAAATGCATATGGTTAGTACTGAAACCAGTTTTCAACATCTTGGATGTTAGAAATGTCCTCGAAACATTGTTTTTTTTCAAGTTAGGAAGCAAGAAATAATCAGAAGGGGATAGATTAGGTGAATAGGTAGGATGTTGGACCAACTGGCAAACCAGGGTATTCACTTTAACCCGGATAACGTTGGAAGTGTGCACAGGTGCATTGTCATGCAAAAATAGAATTTCTTACGTCAACTTCCACCTGCTTTTCTTCTTAATTGTTTCTTTCAGTTGGCCTAGAAGGTCCAGTTATACTGGATCCCTGATGTAAGAAGTCTACCAGCAGAATCCCATCTTTGTTCCAGGGAACGGGCGCCATGACTTTCTTGGCCGATTTCTGAAGGCGGAATTCTTTCTTACGCGGATAATCCATTGGCACCATTCTTTTGATTATACCTTTGTTTCAGTAATATAAATGTGGAGCCAAGTTTGGTTTTGTGTTGCTAACCTGATCACAAACTCCCACGAAGTTTCAAATGGGCTAAAATAGCTTTGGATGTTTCAACTTGTTCCTTTTTCTAATTATTGTTAAAGCATTTTGTCACAAATTAAAAAAAAAAAAAAAAAAGTAAAAAATCAGAATGAATATTTGTACAGTTATATATCAAGACATTTAGCTTTCATTTGCCACCAAATTTATTATTCTATTTCAACTCGAAGGCAGCAAATCCAGGAACTTTTCAGTCTCTCCTCTTATTTACATTTTAATTTGCCACTAATCTGTCTGTAACTTTGCTTAATATACATATAAGACTTATGATACAATGCTGAAATTTTGTATATCGTTTAATTAGGGTGCAAGGTACTATTTATTCACTGAACCTTTTCTTTCTTTCTTTTTTTTTTTGATACGACTGCCTTATAAATATTAAAAATTTGTAATTTTTAAAATAAACTAACTGGATGTTTTAATGGATTTTAAGAAATTCTCTACCATTTTTAATATTTTTGTAACTAGTTGTCTATACCTATGATTGAATTTTAATGATTTAAAAATGAAGATCACAGTTTTGCAAGCGTCCTGTATACATAAAACTGAATTAATATTTTAAATAAGCACATGTTGCGTAATACTTTTTATTTGGTTATACATATTAGAAGGTTTTTATATGAAATTGACTTTGTCATCGTGTCTTCGTGCCACGCTAATAAAAAAAAAGGAGCCTCCATTTTAACGTAAATATAATAGTCTAAGATCCCGCTGCAAAATTGCTACATTCATCGAGTATGTAATCAAAATCAGATTTTTATATTCAATTATAAAAGGGACAATATGTTTTGGTTGGGTTGCCTAATAAAATGTGGCCGCTAGTATTTTTAATTAAATTAATATTAATTGACTTTTTGGAGAGAAATTTCATTCATTTGTTATTGAAATAAACTGTACTCCACATCACAGACATATACATAGTGAACTTGAAAAGTAATGGTTGCCGTTGCGCGTTTGGCCGCTACCTCTTCGCAGCCAGGTGCAAACAGGTAGTTTTTTGGGGCGTTTATACGTTCATGGCGTATATTTATCATTTATATATCAAATTAAAGCTAATTCTTTTCTGCACATGGTAAACTTCATCTGCCAATGTAAAAGTGGCCGTAAGTAGGGGTTGCCAGCTGTTAAAGATTGCTTAGAATGAAAATTAGCGCGCTACATCGTTCGTCAGACAAGGATGGCGATAGCCAATTGTACGCGTTTTTGAAGCTTTTGCGCATGCGTCGATTGATAGTATTCGCAACCAATGGCACAAACAGTTGTAGAAAAGAATTTCAGAACTCCAAAAGAAATATAATTAATAAATTTTTGTGTGGTTACATTTAAAATTCCTTATAAATATAAAACATTTATTTCTCAATAAATAATCAAATTGTCTTTTATCTATATAATTAGAACATAAATTAAGTATTTGTGAAAAATAATAACCCTGGTTATTCATGTAGACGAAGTTTATATTATACCTGTAATGTTTTAGGACATATTTGATTTTTTTTTTTTTTTTTTAATAGATTACATATTAATTAAATATTCAGTAAATAGGACAAATATCTTGAGGTATACAAATTAAACGGAACATTGAAAAAAGGATTAAATATTTAATGAAACCTATATTACATTTTTATATAATTTATTCAAAATCTGAATCATCGCTACTCTCACTTTCATTGCAGCCATCACTTTCATCGTCACAAATATCAAAATCCTCTTCATTATCAGTACGAATGATAATAGAATTATATAGCACACTTTCAACATGCATTGGCGCTGAATCTCCTAAGAACCATGTTGGTTTGATAAAACCATCTAGGATCCACCCATTATTTTCTGCGTTAAACTTAATACAATTCGGCTCAGTAGCATTTAGCCACATCGAATTAATAAAGATCGTCCGCAACAATTTTTGCTTTAAAGATTTCCAGCAAGGTAGAATATGAGTTGAGTTGAAGCCCTTAAGTTTTTTCAAAAACTTTTCATTGTTTTTTTTTTTTTTTTTTTTTTTTTTGTAGCATACGTCTTATTGAACAAAGTGAATCTTCCAGTATTAACACTTTGGCAATCAACGATACCATACATTAGGCACGTAAACTCTTGGACTACAGCAGTTTTACTTTCGTCAAAAATGTTATTAGGGTCAGTCAAAGATGCGAAAACTGGTTGAATTCTCGGGTGTTTAACAAATATGTTATAGGGCCTTACTTTCCCTTTATTGAAGAATGCAGTCGTATAGTCACAACCTGTGAATGCGTGAAACGCTGGCAACGCAATACATAAAGTTGGGCTCAATTTTTTGATAATTCCGTACAATTTATACATATTTTGTCTTTACTATTCTTTTTTTTTTTTGGATGTATTATTTGCCAACCAAATTTGTAAATGAGGAAATTTCTGCAGATTACCTAGTAGAATTATTAAAATATCAGTGTCACTTGCTTTCACCAATATTTTAGACTCTTTACCTACTTTGCTTATATGAAATATTATTCTCGTATCTGCTTCCTCATGTTGGCATTCTAATTCAGTTTCCTCTTGTTTCACAACGCAATTTCCAGAAGAGCAATATGAAAAACATTGTTCTCCAACAGTAATAGTTTTTTTTTTGTTTCCTAATACTGAAACAAAAGAGTTGTTCTCCCAGTGAGAAGCTAAAAATTTAACTAGAGCTTCTTTAAAACGAAAATTCTTTAAGCTTTTTGTAAAATCACTGGGTCTCGTTTGTAACGGACCATTAATTGTATATGCAGAGCTGCCAACCTAATCCGGCAAATTGTTAGTAACGCCCCTTTTTCTACACCAGTTCATTTCTTAGAGTTTTTTTCTTCTGAATTCATCGCAAATATATTTGAAGAAAATTACTTTAAAAATTAAGTGGTGTAGAAAAATGGGTGGTACTAACAATTTGCCGGATTAGGTTGGCAGCTCTGTATATGAAATATCAATTTCCTGTCGATCTTGTCTTTCACAATCTTTGATTGAAGGCGTTAAATATCTATCAAATATGATATGTACTTCGCGAGCGCTTTTTGAACAAAGCTTCACCAATATCGATTCAGCTAGCTTTCCAAATGTTTGCGGCCAATCTGATACAAATAGTAGAAACCATCAATAATTTCTATATCAATTTGTCCGGGATTGGCTGATACAATCTGTGATGTTAATTGTTTACTTAAAGCAGACTTGTCCGTTTTGAGCATGTAGCCTGAACAATGGAATAGTGCAGGCGGTATTGGTGCAAGAGGATATGACAAACAGTACTCAATGTCAATCTTGTTATCTATAGCTATTGCCAACAGCCGTCCAAAAATGTCTCGTTCCATTTTAATTAAAGCTTTGTTGTCTCCGGTGTTACTCTTGATCCTTTTTTTTACACAATCAGATGCAAAATTATGTATTTTATTACGTCTAATTGATTTCACAAATCTTGTAGGATCTTCAAAACATTCAAAGCAATTTATGCTAAAAATGGAAAAAAAAAAAAAAAAAAAAAAAAAAGAAATTAAAGAATATTTAATAAAGTTAAGCTCACATTTTTTCCCCAAATAAAGCTATTTTTTGAAAAAAAAAAAAAAAATCTTCCAACACATTACTTTACTATTTCAGAAATAGAATCCAGAATCAATGCATTATCATCTGATACATTTTTTTTTTCCGGTGCGGATTTTAAGTAAAAGTAATTGCCAATTTTAAAGAAAGCCCCATATCCCCCCCCCCCAAAAAAAAAATCATTTCCCATAACTACGCCCCACGAAATCTCTGCCCCCAAACATTTTCCCCGAAGCTTCAGAAATCCCCGAAATCGAGAAAAATCCCCAAGTCTGGCAACACTGATGAAAATGAAGCTGAATAGTTGCGAATACTATCAATCGACGCATGCGCAAAAGCTTCAAAAACGCGTACAATTGGCTATCGCCATCCTTGTCTGACGAACGATGTAGCGCGCTAATTTTCATTCTAAGCAATCTTTAACAGCTGGCAACCCCTACTTGCGGCCACTTTTACATTGGCAGACGAAGTTTACCATGTGCAGAAAAGAATTGGCTTTAATTTGATATATAAATGATGAATATACGCCATGAACATATAAACGCCCCAAAAAACTACCTGCTTGCACCTGGCTGCGAAGAGGTAGCGGCCAAACGCGCAACGGCAACCATTACTTTTCAAGTTCACTATGTATATGTCTATGATGTGGAGTACAGTTTATTTCAATAACAAATGAATGAAATTTCTCTCCAAAAAGTCAATTAATATTAATTTAATTAAAAATACTAGCGGCCACATTTTATTAGGCAACCCGGCCAAAACATATTGTCCCTTTTATAATTGAATATAAAAATCTGATTTTGATTACATACTCGATGAATGTAGCAATTTTGCAGCCGGATCTCAGACTATAAGCTGTTCAGTTTGTCGCTCCATGGTTTAGTTGGTAAGAGCGTCACGTTAATAACGCGGTGAGTGAGAGTTCGATTCCCGAAGGTTCGGCGTGTCAATTCTTGCAGATAATTCGAAGGAAAAGGTGTCAATTGAGAACAGAAAATTTTTCGCTGACTACACAATATCTTAAGAATTTTTGAAGAGTCTTTTTTTAAGAAGATTTTTTCTTTTTTTAGATATTAGAAAGCACAAAATATTTTAGATATTAAAAAAGCTCAAAATAAAACGTTTCAAGTAAAAAATACATAAATAAATATTTTTAGAAGCTTTATATATATATATATATATTATTATATGAAATGGAATTCGTCATCGCGTTTTCTGTCACGCTAAAAAAACAAGACGCTTCCACTAAAAAAAAATAAATAAATAAATAAATAAGTAAATAAAATGTAAGCAATACTGTATCTCTTAATGGCGACATGTAATTTTTGCAAACAATTAATAGAAAAGGTGTCAGTTGACAAAAGGAAATATTTCGTTATGTACACAGTACCCTAATAATCTTTGAAGAATTTTTTAAATAGCTTTTTATCTAGTTACTAAAAAGCACAAAATAAAAATTTTAGTAAAAATAAAAAATAAATAAATTTTTAGAAGCTTTTTATTGAAATTGGATTTCGTTATCGTGTCTTCGTGTCACGCTAATAAATAAGGCACCTCAACTTTAATGTAAATGTCAACAAGTCTTATCGTCGCTCACTAGCTCAGTTGGTTAGAGCATCAAGTTGCTAATGAGATGGTGATGAGTTCCATCCCCCGAAGGATCGATGTGTTAAATTTTGCAGATAAATAATAGAAAATGTGTCAATTGATAAAAGAAAATCTTTCATTGTCTACACAGTATTCTAAGAATCTTTGAAGAGTTTTTTTTTTTTAAAGAAGCTTTTTTTAGATACTAAAAAGCACAAAAGTTAAGTAAATAAATAAATATTCTTTTAGAAGCTTTTTATTCAAATTGGATATTTATCATCGTGTCATTCTGAAAAAGAAGGCGCCTCTACTTTCATGTAAATTTAAACCTCTTTTCGTCGCTCGTTAGAGCATTTGGTTAGAGCGTCATGGTGATAACGCAATGCTCGTGGGTTCGATCCTCGCAAGCCGATGTGTTACTTTTTTTTTTTTTTTTTTTTATAATTAAAAGAAATGATGAAAAAAAAATCTTTCATTGTCTACACAGTATCCTAAGAAATTTTGATAGTTTTTTAAGAAGCTTTTTTTTTTTTTTTTTTTTTTTTTTTTTGAGTTACTAAAAACGAACAAAATAAAAATTTCAGTAAAAATATAAATAAAAATAAAAAATTAATTCATTAATAAATTAATAAAATAAAATAAGTTACTTAATTAAAATAACACTGAATGTCTTTTGTTATTGTGGAGCCCTAAAAGCCTAAAATAAAAAATATTCTAGCAGAGAGATGCGATAAAATCATAAAAGTTTAAACAACCAGAGATGTTTAAAGAAAAATATAGATATTTAACTTTTGCAAAAAAGGAAAAATTTTAAATATTCCAAATATTTCAAAAAGCTTTCGAGAACAATATTCCTTTTGTATAAGTATTTGCTAGATTTTTCTAGAATATTCTATGATTTTTCTTGGCAATTCTTAGACTTTTGGCTAGATCGTCAAGCTGATAACGCAATAGTCCCGGATTCAGTTCTAGAAAGACGATATAGTACTTTTTTGCAGATAAATAATAGAAAAAAAAATGTCAATTGATAAAAGAAAATCTTCCGTTGTCTACACAATATCCTAAGAAATTTTAATTAGTTTTTTTTAAGAAGCTTTTTCCTTTTTTTTTTTTTTTTTTTTTTTTTTTGTAACTAAAAAGCACAAAATAAAATTTAAGTAAAAAATCATTTTTTAAAGTTAGAAGCTTTTTATTGTGAACCCCTAAAAAGCATAAAATAAAATTTATTCTGGCAAAGACATGCTGCAAAGAAATGAAAGTTTCAACACTAAGAAAATTTTAGAGAAAAATATTGGTACTTTCCTTTTGCAATAAATGAAAATTTTTTAATGTTCAAAATATTTTAAAAAGCTTTCGAGACATTTCAAATTTGTGGCCTAATGAATGATTATATAAAAACTAATAACTAAGAATATTGGTCTCGAAAGCTTTTTAAAATATTTTGAACATTAAATAAATTTCATTTCTTGCAAAAGGAAAGTACCCATATTTTTTTCTAAAATTTTCTTAGTGTTGAAACTTTCATTTCTTTGCAGCATGTCTTTGCTAGAATAAATTTTATTTTATGCTTTTTAGGGGTTCACAATAAAAAGCTTCTAACTTTAAAAAATGATTTTTTATTTAATTTTTTTTTTTTTTCATATTTTTTTTTTTTTTTCACTTCTGCCTAATCAACCGAAGTGGCTTTAACATCACGTGAAAGTGTTTTTATCCTAATCGAGGATCAACTCGATTTTTTACTAGATATCGATGTAAAGGTGATAAGTTATACGCTTTAATGACAGAACGGGTTGTTCTGATTATTAAGAAGCAGGAATCGGGATGGAAAAGGAAATATTAAAAAGATGTGTTGTGGCGGCTTATCGTTCTCTTTTTCTCGACTTTACGGAACAGATTAAAAACTAAGTTGCGCTATGGGAAAGTAGAAAGTTAGCGATTAAGTTTCCTTCTCAATGAATGAGGTATTTTTAACAATCAGATTCTTATCTCTATTCCACGCAATTTAAAGTGCGAAGAAGGAAAAATGTATTCGCAGGCAACAAATAATACTTGGCTTTACTTTATTAGTTGTAAAGATACTTTTTTTTTTTTTTTTTTTTTAAATCTGCAATTCTGAGTCGTCACCAATTTTATATCCAGATTAAAAAAAAAGTAAAATAATAATAATAATAATAATAATAATAATAGTATACACTGAACGTTGAGAGAAAATTTATGTCCTACAGACAACATATCTGAAAAAAATGTATTTTTTCAGGATTTTTATTTATTTATTTATTTTATGTGATAAAAGTAGACAACTTTGTTTGAAATTATCACAGGTCCATGATTTAACCAATCGTCTTAAAGGTACAGACGAGTCTTAAAAAAAAAAAAAAAAAAAAAAAAAAAAAAAAAAAACTCCCATTAAAAAGTTATACCCTGGGAAGGAACGACAAATCTACATATTCAATTTTTTGCTTTCACTTACCTTTATTAAGCATTGTTTTTAGGTAAAATTTTCGAAATTCAGTTATAATTGTATTTACAAGTTTTGAAGGCCCCCTGAATCCGGAAATCATGTTTTCAGCAGTCGATCTGTGTGTTTGTCTGTTAACATCATATCTCAAGAAGAAATAGTAGCAGGACGTTCAAACTCGGTATTCTGAATAGGTATTGTATAGTGATGTTAAACTAAACTTTTTGTTAAAATCAAGCAAATGGTTCGTGTACAGATATATCGAAGATAATTTAAATACATTATATTTTGGGGCACATTTTGGTAAGTACAGTGTAACATCTATAGGTTGTCTCAAACAAAATATATATTATGCATAGAAACATGTATGTGTAGATTTTGGCATGGAAATTATTTATTATTCTTTACAGGGCCGCACAAAGCATTTGGCAGGCCTCGCAGCGTTCCTAAAATTTTACTCGTGTTTTATTATACTGACACCACTATCATTAAAAACTTTTTTCTTGAAGTTTTTAATGTCAAAATATTAGGTAAATAAGTGTTCTTTTAAAATAGTGGTGACAATGTAGTAAAATGATTCCTAAAACTCCTAAAATTTTAGGAGCGCTGCGAGGCCTGTATTTGGATATATTAGGGCTAAAATTGGAAATTGCTGGAAGTGCATTTCATTTTGTGTCAGGTGTTTTCCATATAAAACTCCAAGTACACAATGTGACATGCATATAGTTTATAGACAATATACACGGCTACTGAAAAATTAAGCTAAATGTCCTTTTCTGTTTAATATAATTGACTGAAATGTTTTGCTAAATTTATTATGATCACGAACACTGCTCAGGAACGAAAATTAATTTTTCACAATCATACTGTAAACAGAATATTTTTTTGAAGTTATGTTTTCAACTCTGGTTTTTTATATAATATCATGTTCTCAGGTGCCTTGTATACGAAAGTCCAATTCTTAGCTGTTGATCTGTATCTATATCTGTTATCAGCTTGATTTAAAAAAATTAATGCAGGAAACTAAAATTCGATATCTTGAAGTTCGTATTAGTTTGCCACTTGAAAAATTTGGTAAAGATTCCCATATTTGAAGTCAAATTAATAATAGTATTGATTTTTAAAAAATAAATGTAGGCAGTATAATAGAACATCGGCCGCTCTGACACAGAATTATATGTCAAATAAGACTGTATCTAAACCTGTATTAGATTTTTTTAAAAATGTAGCTTGAACTTTATTATCTTACTTATTGATCTTACGACTTTATCTGCAACCTGCCTTTATAGTATTGATATGCGAAAAAGTCCTGTGAGTGACACACCACATTATTTTTCTTGGTTGACTATATTACTATTAAAAATAATATTCATTAATTTCATAATGAAGAGTTAAAAAGTATTCTTATTGAGTACATTTATACGAAATTTTGTAAAATATGTAAAAAACAGTCATGTTGCTGAAGAACATGGACCAAAAGTTAATCAACACCTCTCTATGTCCAGATCCAACCAGATATCAACTCTTCTTAAATTTCATCGATTGACTTGTGAGATACAGCGTTCACAAAATTGTTATAATACATACAAACTCACAGACACAGAGACAGACAGGCATTCTCTAAATATGGTCGAATCGTGTTCAGGACATTTCAAAACCTACAAAACTATGGAAAGTTATACGTCCCAATTTTTCACAAATCCAGAACTTTCTCCTTATGTATGTAGAATAAGCTTTGTAGAATGACGTATGAAGATTAAACTACTCAAATATATATACAGTAAAAATTTCATTTTATAATATATATATATAAGGACACATACCCGACCCGAACCCGAAAAGTGAATTTTGAAGTGACCCGAACCCGACAAATAAATTTTATTCGACCCAAAATCCGACCCGAACCCACACTAAAGAGTTTTTGGCGACCTGAACACAACTTATTTATACCCAAACCCAACCCGAAACTCGATTTTTTTTACCCGAACCCGACCCGAAACCCGAATCTAAATGAAAATTAATAATTCATCTAAAAATCATGGAAAACATTTTTAATTTATAAAATAAAGTAAATTTTAACTGTCACACTGCTGTGTGTGTGTAGTAAATAATTTAAAAAAAAGATTTAAAAATGTAATTACTAAGTTATAACTAAGTTAAAAATTAAAAAATCTGATTAATAAAATTTTTAACTATTTATGTGTGTTGTGAACTTCGAAAAAAAAATGGGTTTTAAACTTAGTGTTTGTACTTTTATTGTTTAATGCTTATCACACACAAAATAATGTTAAAATAATACAGTGTTACAGACGCCAACTAAACGTCCACTAAACTCATCTAAATCTACATTCCTATAACTTTTTAAAAACATCTGCAAGGGAAAAAATATTAATTATCAGTTTAAATTCACCATCTAATTTAAAAGGACGTATAAGTAATCAAAATACATGAATCATACATCTGGTTACTGTGGGAGAAGTAGCCTGTTTTCAACAGCTTATATTCTAAAATATTCGTCTTGGGTGCATAGAGCAAACAAATTTGTACTTTATTAAGATAATTTTTTTTTGAAAGATGTTCGCAAGTTGAGCCGATTCATTGAAAACTAAACTCGAGCCGAACCCAAACCCGACCCGCAGTAAAAAAAATCCAGTCAACCCGACCCGAAACTGATCTCACGAAAACTAAATCAGTCAACTCGATCCGAACCCTACCCGCAAGAGAAAAAAAAATGTAGTCGACCCAGTCCGAACCCGAACAGCGGGTCGGGTTTGGGTAAAATCGAGGTACCCGACCCGATGCAGGACTCTAAGTCATAAAGTTTTTCACTGTTAATGTAACAGTATCATCAAGTGTATTCTTAAGTTTTTTAACATTCAACAAGCATATATGCTACACTGTTAAAACTACAGGTGACACATAGCACCCTCTGGGGGTGAAAAGCTTGTCTCACTGGTGACATAGAAAAAATGGCACCCCTGATTCACGGTGCCTTAAAGGCTGAAAGATGGCACTCCTATTTCAGGGTGCTTCAAGGGGTGAAAGATGACACCACAAATTAGAATAACGGCACCCTTACTCCAAAGTGCTCCAGGACTGACAGAATAGTAAGGAAAAGACCTAAGGGAGAATAATTTCACCTCACATGTAAAAAAATTCTTATTCCATGGTATACATTGTATTTCCTCCCCTCCTATTCTGTTGCAATTTTATTTATTGGTTCGAATCGTGAAATGCAAGGTGTTTATCCATTTTTATATTGAGATTACTAAGGTAAATAATCAAAATTTTATGATCGTTCAGTATTGTAATTTTGTTCTGACATTTTATCAGATGTGCACTTTTCTAATACTTAAAACAAACAAACAAACAAACAAAAAAAAATAATAATAATAATAAAAAGGTAAAAGTGTGTAGGACTTCGTCTTATTTAGCCGTCCGGTCATGCTCTAACGGTTAAAAATACATTCGGATTGTTCTAATTTTGTTACGTCATTGACATTTACTAGAGCTTCATCCCTGTTTGAAATGTAACATGTAGTATTTATAGTTTATTAACTATTTAGTAGTTACTAGTTGGTTTGATTCGCCGCCCATCCCTTCAGTGTTTAATCAAGAGCCAACAAAAATTTTTAGAAGTGACATTTGATTTACATAAAAGGCGAATGCGGCGAATCGACCAACTAGCGACTACTAACGGGTTAAAAGAGACAGCCAAACGTATTGTTACATTACGATGAATAGGCAAAAAAATATTTTACGTGCATTTTAATGGCGTTATAACTTTTCAAGTATAATATCCATATGCATTAATAAAGTGTATTAATACATAAATTCTGTGAAATATGGGAGTTTAAATAATTTATTATTCATTTACAGAGCCACACAAGAGTTTCAAAGCATAATTCTCTATGGAAAACTGTTTGCATCATATTTGAATTGTGTTATACTCTTTAATATATAATGTTTATCATTTATAGCTTTCTTTCTTTTTTTCTTAAAAAAAAAAAAAAAAAAAAACAGATTTACAAAACAGTTTGGATACAGTACTGTATCCGAAGTAATGTCTCTCAGCGATAATCGTTGGATGTGCATTTTGAGTTATGATATGCGTTTTTAACTAATTTTGCATATTATAGGTTATGTATAAACGCTCTATATTATGTACAGGATTACACAAAAGAATAGACAATTTGCACGTTTTCTGATTTTATTCTTATATAGTAGAAAATGAAAAGGTAAGAAAATAAATACATACATTTTCTTTATTTGAAATCCAATGACTGATTTATAACAATTTTAACATCGCACTATTTACTCTATCAAGAAAACGCAATATAATATATCGTGATGTCACTCTTTATGACAACAAACGGAAGTAATCGTTGTTTACATTCGATTTCGCACTTTGTTTTGCTCCTTGAATCAATGAAATAGGTTTTGTATGTTATAATAATGACAGATATTAAAAAATTGTAGTATAAATATTGTATTGTACCATTTTGCACTAATACAACGGCTAATGCTTCTCAAAAGTTATTTTCGCCTCTGACTTTTGAAATGATGTAATTTTTTTCATGATTTTCTAAAGTTACAAGATTTTAGTTTCCTTTACATTGATTTCTTTGTTGTCAGCAAACTTCTTCAAGAATTGTGAATTTACATCATTTCATTTCCCTCCTAATATATGATTTCTTGTTTATAATTGTGTTTTATCTGCAACCGTGTCAAGACTTCAGCCAGTCTATTTGTTGATTGTTCAGCAATTTACAATTATGCCTGATTATGCTGGTACGATAACAGCTTGTTGTGTTCTAATTCGTAATTTTTTTAAATAAAGACATCTTTATGCTAAGAGCTTATCTTTATAAAAATTCATTATATATTTTAATACGGATATGTTATGGAGTTGGATACAATCTGAAATCCGTGTGATACAAAAAAATTAAGTGCTCGTCAGTGATCATTGCTGGTTGACGAAAGCAACGATCGCTGTTAGGTGTTCTAGTTGATAAAGCAGAAATCTAGACTATTAACCCCCACATATGGATTTAAATATAAATATATATATATATATATATATACAAACACATGCATTATACATTCATATAACACTTGAGTTTATTGTGTAGTAATGTCAGTGTGACACATTTTAGCAACACATACTTCTATATATATTAACACACAACATATAATTTTATATATACACACACACGCGTATTATTCATAGATATAGGCATATTTATTTTAATAATATTTCACACACAATTTGAACATACATATTTGCACAAACACATGCACGCATTTTATGCGCGTGCAAATGTACGCACGTATGCATTATCGATTCGTATTGCACTCTCTTTCGGGGCTTCAACATATTCAATGATTGAATGTTTCGGTTTAAAAATTATTTTTTGCTTTTCCTGCTGTTTATACTGCGAGGATATGAATGAAAGACGATTTGTATATAAATAATCCTGGGGCAGTTTTTTTTTTCATTTGGAATCACTTTCGATTTCTTGAATCTCCCCAGCGGGCAGAGAAGCGATAACGCATCACGCATAAAATAGATTCATCTTCGTGTTGGTTCGAGAAGGAAAAAATATGTAAATAGAACAGGCTTGAAAGGCTGACAAACTCTTTCGGTCAAGCATTATACCCACCGTTTTGAACAAGCACAAGGTCGGATTTAATAGTACTCCAGGCGAATTTCCATAGAGTGCCTTCCTTCTATTGAAATTATGAATATAAGTATCAAAAAATGTAATGTACTTTAAAAAAAAATGCAGATAAGTTCACGCCGGCATGACGACATAGTGATAATTGTCCTCAAAAAGAATCACACATATAGACGACAAAGTTGCCTAAAATATTTATTATAAAGCTATTTGTTTTTCGTTGTATCACATAAAATAAATTGGTGGGGCATTTACACTATTTTCTCTCACTCTACATTACTATAAACTTGGGTTTCGAGGACAGGCCGTTTCTTGAAACCATTTTTTTAGGTTTTGAAAAACTGTATCAAGGAAATTATATAACATAATTATCCTCTTTTTTTTTGGTCCTCATTTACCTCATTCTAATATGATCATCATATATTTAAAACAACAGTTTGAAAGAGTTTTCATTTTATTTCACTAGTTTTCTCTGTAAGAAGGTTACTGTTCCCACTCAGTCCTACCACCTTTCGTTAAATATTGTACATACACTCATAAAATATTCAAAACTTTAATTAAATTAAGTATATTTCAAATTAATTTTCACCCACATGACTTTTTAAAACTTATTTGACTAATTTTGAGTACTCCTGTATATTACCTATGAATTGTATATGCACCAAATGACGTACTTAAATGTAGCACAACCATTTCCAAACTATAGTATTAATACACTACATATTCTTTTTTGGGCCCTGAAAATGGAGGACTTTCCATACTCTATTATGTGTGAAATCCTTTTTGTTTATATGAAAATACATGTTATTTTCATTCATTTTTTTTTAAGTGTAATCTATAAATGTTAAACTTAAACTGTACCAATCAAAAATTTCTCCCATAAACACAACGTATTTACTTATTTTTATTTCTATTTTTCCGTACATCTACCATAGTTATGCAAACTCATTAAAACAATAATATCCCCCACTTGATATATATTTAGAATATTTACATACGTTCATACACACGGGTAAACTGAAAAACCTAATTTTTAATGTTTGAACTCAGGGTACTTCAAAATGTGGAACTATAGCAATTACACAATTTCGAAAACTTGTCTCAAATGCGTCACTTTCTGTATCATACCAATATATCGTTAAAAAAAAATTGAATCTCCCATATTTTGATATTTACAAAGTGTTTAAAATAATTGCAGAAATTAGACTTTTTTTATCTTTACAGAATTTTGTACCATGAAACAAAAATACATAGATAACTTAATTATTTCGCATAAAGTGCGGTTGCATGGAGTAAAATATGTATGGAAAAGTGTGCAATTGTACATGTTTGTCTACCATTTTATATTTTAAAACACAGACTTAAATTGTTTTTTAGACCATACGTTTTTAATGCTTAAGGGAATCCTAAATATAGTCCAGGCAATAGAGACCGTATTGGGACCTTACCAGAAAATAAAATCACAATAGTTCTAGGAATTGACTTACTTTAGGTTTTTGGGGTCACTGAATCCAAACTTGCAACAACGCACCAAAATTTCTTCCTATGTTTCTCCAAAATTGAAAAAAAAATGTTCCTCCAAAATCGGTTTTCTGAAAAAAAAAAATGAACTTCTAGTGTTTGTTGACGAAAATAAAAATTCTGAAAGTAGACAAAATTTGCAACAAAATAGGCAAGAATAAAAGGTATGCAATGAACGTTACAAAATTTTGACAATATTCCTTCTGTTCTATATTTAATTATTATGATTATAATTTTTTTCTCTTATCATACATGGGTCGCGCTCGTGAACCTAGCCGTTTGGAGTTTACAGTGGTTTTCTCCGAAACTGGCGGGTATGCGGGCTATGACCCCTTAGGAAGATCCCACAGAGGGCACATTACCCCAGGCCTAGTAACCCCTTGTTAAAAATCGGCCTTAATTCCAAGTAAGTTCAAAATGCATTGCACGAGAAGGTATTAGCTTGAACTAAAATTTTCAAAACATATATATATATATATATATATATTTGCATAATTTTATGTTTTGTGGCTCCCTGATTCCGAAAAGTTAGGTATTTTATTGCTTGGTGTATATATTTGCCTTTTAGGATATTTATTACAGTATAACTCACAAGTAGATATTGGCAGGTAATTTAAATTCGTTACTGTAAATCTGAATCATATGAGGATAGCACTTGAAACATTTTACTGAGATCGTAAAAAGAAACCGTGTATAGGAACTAATAAAAGAATTCAAATACATTACGATTAAGAGGCAAAATGTCTCCAGGTACATTTTAACATATTTAGGCTCACTAATCATAATAAAATAACCATACGTTTTTCATATATACAAAAGCAAGTATTTTTCCGATAGGTTTTATAAAAAGCAAACATTTTTCCTATACATTATGATATCAAAAGCATTATATATCGTTGTTTTACAGGGCTCCCAAAAAGTCTTGGATATTGCTGGAAAACACATTTAATTCTAAAAGCTCAGTTGTGCCAATTTTTTTTTTTTTTTTTTTTTTTACTGTGTAAAATTTAAATACACTTTGATGGCTGCTTTTTTCATCTATGATTTTAAAATCTGTAGAAAAAACATTTTTTGATCGAGTAAAGACATTTATTCAATACAATTTCCTACTCGTACAAGAAACAGGAAGAAAGAAAGAAAGAAAAAATAGAATCTCATTAAAATTCCATAATTTTGTATGTATAATTTTTAACCTCGCAATAAAAACGATTTGATTGTTACTTCTAATAAAATTTACATTTGTTAAAGTAACCAACATATCCTCAACAAATATACCTATAGTTTTAATCGATTCCTTTCCCTGGGTGCATTTAAAAAGCAAAATTTACCGAATTATTTTCGAAAAACATTTAGTCTTCGATCAAACCGAACAATATTAGTTTAATGAGCAGTTATCTCAGTTGTTTGACAAGGAAAAAAAAAAAAAAAAGGTGGTGGGGGAGGTGGGAGGTTAGAAAAGTTTTGATTCCAATTACATCTAACACTAAAGGAGAGATGTGAGAGGAAAGAAATAAGTTATGATGCGCTTACTCGCTTCCCTTCCTTTCGATTTGTCCTACATCAAAATGTAATAAGAGCTATTTCTTACAAATTTTGTCTGCTTTCGTTATTTAAAACTTTTTTTTTTTTTTCAAAAACGAAAACAATAAATTGGAGACCTTTATTTTTTATTTATTTATTTTTATTTTTTTGAAATTTGAGGGAACATAATAAGGAAATTTTGGTGGGAAGTTGAAAATTCGGATTCAGCCACCCAAAAACATACCTTGATTTTTTTTTTGGTAAAATTCCCTATTGTCTGGGGGGGCCACGGCAGCCCAGTCGGTAGAGCGCCGGCCTCGTAATTGGAAGATTGCGGATTCGGTACTCGAGCCGGCCAAAGACCGTCGTGTACACTAATGGTGGCTGGTGCACGTAAAATCTGTCGTGACCGCAATGTCCTCCATGTTCCCATCAAAAGTTATACCTCTGGGGGTCACCGGAGCGGGAGAGCCATCCCTTCCGTGGAGGATCAAAATTGTGATGGCATGTGTCCGGACCACCTCTAGGGGTGTATCCCAGACCGTCGCCAATTGCCCCTCTGCGCAGCACTAGTGCGGCGTAAGACCCATCTATCCATCCATCCCCATTGTCTGGACTACTAATAAAGT
Organism: Salticus scenicus; assembly: GCA_963930645.1. NCBI lineage: Eukaryota > Metazoa > Arthropoda > Arachnida > Araneae > Salticidae > Salticus > Salticus scenicus. The sequence continues at coordinate 332,630,971 of OZ005654.1, read as the reverse complement.
TGTATTTTAATAAGGTCTTTAAATAAAATAAATAAGTCATTTTAGAATGATGCTTGATAAAGTGTTATAAGTGTTTTCTACTTGAACAGCGTGCTTAAATTTTAAAGAAAAATGTATAATCTTCTGCACACTAGAGACTAACAGAGATTACCGAAAAATACTTAGCTTCGAATAATCAGAATCCTGCAAATTTTGAAGCAAAGAAATTCAAGTAATCTGGTATTTCACTCACAACACTATCTCTAACGTATTGTAAAGATATTATTGTAGTTTAAGGTATTAGATATGAAGTATCTGCGCATTATCCAGCTTACTTTAAACAACGGTACAAAATAAATTTACAACTTTATTTGGAACAAACTACTCTGTGAGACGAACTCCAACTACCTTTACCCCCCCCCCCCACCCCCCTCGTTTGAATACCGTAGTTGCATCCATAAAACATTTAAGGGTGTTAAATAATTTTTTTAATTTATCTAAAATTATGCAGAAAACTAAAAAATTCGTTAAAGTTCATTCAACTAATTTTAAGAAGCCCTTAATATTTTCAATAAATTTCACACTCACCAAACAACGTACTTAAACTTATAACAGCAGGAAAAAAGTATGACAATTTGAAATGGATATCGAGTGACTTCCAAAAATACTACAAACACATAAAACTTTTTTGTATGGCCATGTAAACGAAAAATAAATACTTTTCATACCTGTGAAACATGTTCTGTGCGTATAAGGGATATATGTCAACTTTATTTTGTTTAGTGATGTCTAAAATTGTTAAACTGTATCAACCAGAAATTTCTCCCTAATACGTAATGCATTTGAATATTTTTGATTGGAACTGTACATATTTCATTTGTTCGATATCAATATAAAGTTTCAAGTAGCATTTCTATATAGTACAGATTTAGAATACCCAGTTTGACTTACTTACTGAACTTTGTTCTCGAATTATGACTAATAAAAGACTCACAGATACAATAACAGACAAACGCACAGACTAACTGCTAAAAACCTGATTTTTGGATTCAAGGGACTTCATAACATGTAAATATAGTGAAATCTCAATTTTGAAAATTTGACTCCAAATCAATACTTTCTCGGTTATATGGTTCAACAGGAAATAAAAAGTATAATCAAAATGTAAATTTAAGCATTAATACAGAGGCTGTTCGCACATTTTTTAGACGATTTTGATGGAGTGTACTGAAACAATTTCACTCATATTTCATGTTTTATTTGTTCAGTTTGATAGCCCTTATTCTTAACTATCATTCTACATCGTAATTTCTATGATAATAATGCTTTTTAGAATATCGGAAGAGGTATATTTTTCTACTCCTCTTGAACGGCTTTCCAGAGTCCACAAAGCGTTGTAGGTCGGTGTTTGGCTAATGCTGATTTTAAGAGTCGAAAAACACAAAAATCCAACACTGATACATCAGGAGATTTAGCAAGAATATCAGTGAAGGGTATGGTTTTAATTCCTGTTTTTTGTTCCATTTTTTTCTAGAAAAGCAATTGCGGATTGTGATGTGCGGCTGCTTGTTTTGTCTTGATACAGTTCAACGTATTGATAGCATTGTGGATAAAGATCTGGATTTTCATTTTTAAAAATTGGAATTAAAATATGTTTTTGAGAGTATTTAGAGCTGATTTTGACATTTTTGTCACCTTTTTTTTTTGCTTTTATCTTGCGCTTGTATGAAAAACCAGTGACAATCATAAATACTTTAGAAAAACTTTCTTTTGATTCTCTGAGCCATGTAGCAAAAAAATTTTTCTCCACTTTTGTGATAATAAATTGATCTTTTTTTATTACAACCACTTAAATAGACCCAAGATTCATCTATTGTTGCGACATTTTTCCATTTTTCTCCTGATAAATGCTTTTCATAACGATTTCACTAAAAACTCTCTTTGGAAAAAGCGGAAACGTATCCTTCCATCCACTGTCTTTTTAAAAGCGCATTTTTGCATCTAAACAAAAATTCTATATATCAGAAGATAAATAAAACTTCCAAAAATGTAACTGTTTTGAAAAAAAAATTCTCCATCCAAACGATTTTTTCTTACTGCGAAATAAAATCGTCTAAAAAATGTGCGAACAGCCTCTGTATATTTATCTGTGGTCCTTTTATGATATCCCTTTATGATTTAGAAACAATCGCGCTTTTAAAGATTTTTCGTGAAAAATATACGTACAACGTAAAAACATACATACGTACGTACGTTGTAAGTGTGTGTGTGTGTGTGTGTGTGTGTGTGTATCTCAAATACCGCATACACGGTTAAAAGTAAACAGTGGAAAATTAATATTGAGGAATACATAGCATCTAGTTATGTACCTCAGTTTCTGGTCATTATAGACCTTCCGAGTTCCGATATTAGAGTTATCTAAAGATAATCGAAAAACGGTTAGCTGTAGAAGGTCGAAATTCAGTATTTGGTGTTTAGTTATGCCCCTCCCTTCTGGTCACTCTATAACCTCTATCTTCTATTTTAAGTTTGTAAATAATATTTTACATTTTCGTTAAAATAAACAAATAAGTAAATAAATAAATAAAGATTGTATAGTTTATCAGATGTTCAAGGATTTCTTGTGGTGCCTACAATAGATTTTTTTTTTTTTTAATGGAAAACTGTAGTCTAAATATAGTATTTTATGTCCAGCCTCTTCGCTTGCAGAAAGTTGCTTCTATTTTTATAGATTCTTCCTGGACCAAAAGAAGATTCCGGTTCGGCACGTTTCACCCTTCACCTACACCCCCGACGGAAAGTAGGACGTTTCTATTTTGATATAATTAAAACAAAACTCGTTCTGTTCGTCACTTTCACTTTTTCGCATAGATGGTTATTTTTAAATCCGTTTCTCGATCTGACGGGAATAAGAAAGAGACAAAGGGTTATTGCAGCCACCCGGCCACTTCCTCGATTCCTCATACTCGACTCCTTCCTTTTATATAGAATTCTACGTTGCTTGCATTTCATCCGTGATAAACATTTGATGCTTTCCTGTATTTAGAACTCATTTTAGCTTCCACCCGCTCTAATACTCTAATCTGATAATTTATGTGTGGCCCTATCATGAATGTGCATCATACGAAAGATGCTTTTGTGTATTGAAACTGAATAATGTATGTTAATTTTGGCCATGTTTCGAGCAGCACAAAGATATTGAAATAAGCTTTATAGAAATCTTTCACATGGACAATAATTTATCTAAATTATGTTGTGAATTACTGTATACAAACCATTTGTATTATTTATACCATTTTCAGCTGGGAAAATGCTGTAGCGAGCACGGATATCATTTTCGAGAAAAAATTATAGAAAATAGATCGTGGACACCCAGACGAAACAAAGCCACACACTTTTTTCAACTTTGCTAAAAATTGTCAAAATTTGAAATGCCTTAAAAAATAAATAAAAATTATATAAATGAGTAAATAAATACAATGTGCCTTGAGGGGGAAATAGATTTAAGATCGCCGAGATCTTAAAATTGTTACAATGTTGCAAGAAAATTGCGTTTCCAAATCATCATTTGCGAGTGTGACCATCCGCGACTCATTCGAACGAGTTACGCTGTCAAAGGCGAGTGAGTACGCTAATGAAGAGACTTTTTATAGAAAGCTTTATCTGTTTATTTTTTCTTCTTTAAAGAGTCCTCCTTCGAAAAATTAAATCTCTTTCAAATAGATTTTTTTTCTCCCGTCCAGTCAGATTCGCCAAAAATAAATAGTAAGTCTTAGAATTTGAGCACTAGAACTAATTGTTCTCCCTATTTAGAATTTATTTTGTGTCATCCGTTCTAATAACGAGACGTATCGCGAATGTAATGGTCATTCTTTTTTCTTTTAATGACTCAGAAGGCTTTTCGAAAAGTGCATATGGCATGATACACACAAACAGTCATGTCATGATTGCTACGTTTGTAAGCGTGTGCCATGCCAATGAGTAGTTAATAGAGACCCTTAAATAAAATAATAGGCCGGCGCATCACCGCCATTTTTTTGCCTCTGAAGAGGACAGCATTCCCGTTTGGCGTCCTTATCGCTTCCCGAATGAATTTAAGAAATCGTGATCTGAAGCTAATCCGGTCAAGATAAGAGCAATAAGCAACAACAATATTCCTAAAAACACATTTTTTTCACATCAGGATGTAATTTTATTCTGAGGATATCCTATGGATGTACTGGGGTAAGATGTGTTGTTAGGGCGGTTTCTGTTTCTTTTACAAAATGTCGTCAAAACTCAAATACACAGTAACAGAAGGTCTGTGAACACTTTATAATCACTTCTTGAATGATTATTGCAGTTTATCGTTAAACAAACTTCCATATCACAGTTTGCTTAGCTAAAATTATGAAATATAATAAAACAAGTTACTCTAAAGTAACGTAAGACGATAAAAAAATGTTTGTCGTTTGTTTATCAGAGAAACGCGCTGGGTACATGTGGCAACCCTAAGGCAACAAAATGCCTGATGCGCCAGCTCGTATATATAGGAGCCTTAGTAGTTAACTCTTCCAGTGACGATGTAAAATTACATACGTCACAGTCATTGTTTGCCTCAGACACAATTTGTTTTTCGGTAATTTATTTTCGTCAACATAGACCAAATATTGTTTTCAATCTGTGATAAAACCGTCATCAGCTGCAATCTGGAAATGTCGGAGGATTACCTCATTTCCAGGAGGCAGACTTATTATGAAAAAAATTCCCATGTTACAGCATACACGTACGCACACATACATATATGACGTACATATCCGCACATGCAAGCACAGGAATGCATTCACGCACTCACTTACAAACACACATACACTAAGCGACAAAAAAAAAAAAAAAAAGAAAAAGCCGCACTTGGATATTTTCCTTTTTGTCTTTTACAACCGCTAATTTTAGCGTTTAAAAAGCAAATTTTCGAATAGATTTTATTATGTTGTCCTCCACATACACTTTAGCTTTGAGTCCAGTGTTAAAAACAAAATGCAATTATCAGTAAAATTGTAATTTTAGAAATTATTTCAAAAAAAGGTAAGAATAAGGCAGTTCATGATGCCACAAAAAGTATTAATTTTTGAATGAAAATCAAAACACATTTTAATACATGAGATGGCAAAATTATTAAATGTTAACGAAATAATGGTAAAATGGATTTTACCAAGATATGAAATTTGTTGGCTCTTGAAACTGGAAATTTAGCTTTAGAAGTCCATGTTGCTCATACAAGCGAGATGACAGTAATTTAAAAAGCCATTGCTTATAAAATTGGTTTGTATTACATTTAGAACATAAAAGAGATTCAGAAAAAGTGTTTACCAGCATAATTTTTTAACTACAGTGCAGTAACTATTAAACAAAGCAGGTTTAAATGACAGAAATTTTGAAAAAATTCCATTCTTAGTGAAGAGAAATAGGAAAGCAAGACCTCAGTAGGCTAAAAAAATTAAAAAATGATTAGTTAATTATTGGGCTGAACAGATTCTCTTTGATGAGTCAAGTTTAACTTATTTCGAGCTAAAGAAAACAAGCAGATCTGACAAAGAAAATATGACCGACTTAATGAAAATCGCATTTTTAAAACAGTAGCACATTCTCCGTACATTATGGTACGGAGGTGCATAATTTTTCGAACATTCGGGAAAATTTTTATGCTGAACGGATCAATTAACTCGAAATAAAACCCAATCTTCATAAAAGTGGTACCTGACCGACTATTTTGGAGGTATCTTGGACATTTCCGCAAACAGTTTTTCAAGATGATAATGCACCTTACTACACAGCGTCTGTGGTAAGTTTATTCACTCCAAATTGTCAAAATTTCCTATCCATTCCATGAGAATTTATAATTCTCTAAGTAATCATATCTTTTTTAACTTTAAGTTAAATCCTACAAAGGATATAATAGAATTTCTTCTTTACCTGACATGGAAATAGTCCTAATCGCGATTCGTTCGAATATGTTTCGTCTATAAAAAGGCGGGAGGAGAGGGGAGAGGATTCGAAATTTGCAGCATATAACTCTGCCAGAACTAGAAAAAATTATTTGTGATATTTGGCACATTGAAATTTCTGAGATTTATATTAAAACTCTGTATAAAACTATGCCATTGCGCATTAAAGCAATAATTCCACATAAAGGTGGAATTAACCCAATGCAAAATAGATATTTTTAATAAAAAATTGCTTGGATCTAACAAATAAATAGTTTTATTTCATATATTAAAATATAACTTATTTATTTCATATAATAAATCATAATAGAATACAAAGTGTATGCGTTATTGCATTATGTTCAAAGAGAAAGTTTTATGCAGATTTTTAAAAAGTACTTCGTAGAGTGAAATAAAGCGAATTATTAAATCGAGAATGTACATAGATATCATTTTATCCCTTTGGTATTATGCAAACAAGACAGTTTTATTTGTTTCAAACATTAATTTTAAAGTTATTACAAATAAAACAAGTCCTTCCGACTTATTTGGAAGGGTAGGTTGATTTCTTTTCCCTTATCAAGTAGCTGTCACTCTATTTCAAAATGGCTGCTACAAATTATTAATGCACTTGGTTGAAATATTCATGTAGGCTATGCACATATGGAGTTTTAAGCAAATCGGTTCATAAATATCTTTTTATGTGAATTTAAAATTTTCAAGTGGCCGACGCTTGGAAACAAAATGGTGAGTTAAGTTGACAAATATATGAAATGTATTTGTGAGATAAGTCTATTGTACACATATAGTTCGAATTAATTCAAAATCTCAAAAGTCATCGTGTTGAAAAATTAAGTGGCGGGCACTTCGATCAAAATGACATAGAAAGTTCCTCATCTAAGATATCGCTGCAAATTTGAAAATAAGTTTTTTTTGTAGAAATTCTTTCAAAGAGGCTATGTAAATTTATAAAATGTCAGTTTTCTGAATTTCTAGTTTGTTTTAGCATTAAAATAGCCTAATTTTTCCTTAAAAACGCATTAAAGATATCCAATAAGGCAGGTAATGGATTTGGCGCCAAATTTGGCGACTTTTCCCCTATGGCGACATTTTTAGCGACTTTTGGCGAGAAAATACTTATTATCGATATACCAAAGATGGACGCAATAACGTGATTGGTTCACGAGTTACGTGAATATTCTAGATTTTTATTGTTTGAATGATAAATCCATTTTTCAACTTTGATTTGAATTGATTAAGTATTTCTAAAGTTACCGTGATAACAAATTTTCAAGTGGTCGCCAGTTGGAAACAATACAGTGGAACAAAATGCCCAGTAAACACATCCAAGATATTTGAAGCATAGGTTCACTGTCCAACTGTGGTTTAAATCAGTGCCGTGTTTCAAAAGTTAATTTTATGGCAAATTTTCAAGTAGCAGTCTAAGTTGTTGCAACTTGGAAACAAAATGGCAAAACAACTTGCCCAGCAAAATCATCCAGTATATTTGTATGATAAGTTCATTGTCCAGTTCTAGTTTAAATTAAATCAGTATTTCAAAAATTATCGTCATAAGAAATTTTCAGGTGGCACCACTTGTAAAGAGATGCCCAGCGAACTTATCTCAGATATTTGAAGGGTAAATCCACTACCCAAATTTGATGCGAATTGATTCTGTATTACTAAAGTTTCCATAATAACAAGTTTTCAAGTGGCCGCCACTTGGAAATAAAATTGCAGATCAAGTCACCAAGTCAACTTATCCTAGATATTTGAACCATAAGTTCACTATCCAACTTTTATTTGAATCAGTTTAGTATTTTAAAAGTTATCGTGATGGCATATTTTCAAGTTGCAGTGTGATTTCAAGTGGCTGGAACTTAGAAACAAGATGTCGGGACAAGTTGCCCAGTGAAAACATTCAAGATAATTATATGATAATATCACTTTCCAAATTTGGTTCAATTTGGAGTATTATTTCAAAACTTATCGTGATTTTAAATTTTCAAGTGGGAGCCTGATTTCAAGTGGTCCCGCTTAACTTAAGATATCTGCCACTATATTAAAAATGGCGGATATAGTTTACTAATAAACATCATTGAGATCCTTATGTGATTTATATTTACATCAAAATTCAAACTATTTCTGAATACGCTTTTTACAATTTAAATTTGAAATTTTCAAGTGGTTTCCACTTGAAAACAAAATGGCGGAGCAGCTTGGTTAACAAACTCATCTAAGATATTTATAAGATAAATTAAGACACTGTTCAAATTTGGCTACATTTGGAGTATTATTTCGGAAGTTATCATGGTTTTAAATTTTCAAGTGGTAGCCTGATTTCAAGTGGTCCCGCTTAACTTAAGATATCCGCCACTTTATTAAAAATGGCGGATAAAGTTCATTAATAAAGTTATTTGAGACACTTGTATAATCTATGTATGAATCAAAATTAAAAAAAAAATCGGAATACGCTTTTTGCAATTTGAATTTGAAATTTTGAAGTGGTCTCCACTTGAAAACAAAATGGCGGAGCAACTTAGTTAACAAATTCATCTAAGTTATTTATAAGATAAATTAAGACACTGTCCAAATTTGGTTCGATTTGGAGTATTATTTCAGAAGTTATTGTGATTTTAAATTTTCAAGTGGTAGCGTGATTTCAAGTGGCCCTGCTTAACTTAAGATATCTACCACTTTATTAAAAATGACGGATAAATTTCATTAATAAACTTCATTGAGACACTTATGTGGTTTATATTTACATCAAATTTCAAACAAATTCGGAATACGCTTTTTACAATTTGAATTTGAAATTTTCAAGTGGTGTCCACTTGAAAACAAAATGGCGGAGCAACTTGGTTATTAAACTCACCTAAGATATTTATAAGATAAGTTAAGACACTGTCTAAATTTAGTTCGATTTGGAGTATTATTTCGGAAGTTATAGTGATTTTAAATTTTCAAGTGGTAGCGTGATTTCAAGTGGTCCCACTTAACTTAAAATATCTGCCACTTTATTAAAAATGGCGGATAAACTTCATTAATAAACTTTATTGAGACCCTTATGTGACCTGTATTTACCACAAAATTCAAGCAAATCTTGCTTTAAATATGCTGTTTACAATGTCGGTTTGAAATTTTCAAGTGGCTGCCACTTGAAAACAAAAAGTCGGAGCAACTTGGTTAACGAACTCATCCAAGATATTTATAAGATCAGTTCACTGTCCAAATTTGGTTCCATTTGTAGTATTATTTCGGGAGTTATCGTGATGACAAAATTTTCATTATAGATAGATAGATAGATAGATAGATAGATAGATAGATAGATAGATAAACGAAGTGATTGCAATAGGTGGATTTCTAAAGAAATCAACCTAAAAGGTATAAGACATTTTTTCTGCAATGCGACTTTTTTTTTTTTTTTTTTTTTTTTTTTTTCTTGTCGCTTAGTATACATATATGCCTGTCCGCGTTACTTTAAAAGTTTGACTATGTAAACCTACGTTTACTCCCGGGCTCACTTACTGACTGACTTACATCCTGAAGCAAAAAATATTTTTAGTAAAAATGAATTATTTACTATCCGCGTTTGTAATGATCGATAGATGACGTTTTCTCAACTGCAGTTGTTAGTAAATATTGCCACGTGTAATAATTGCCACGTGTATTTCTATCATTGTTTCAGCGTGAAAGCTATCAGTGGTATGATAATTTCACCTTAGCTCACCAGAGGGCGAGCATTTCATTACAATCGCGGTCTATCTCTAAAAAAATGAATAAGCTGAGATAAAAGCAGGAATTTTCACTTATTTATTTTCCCCCCAAATATTATGCAAATTTCACAAAACGTTTTTTACATTCATTTTTCATATGCAAATAAATATTGCCTCTCAATCAGGATGTCATTTTTCATAGATCTGAGAAAAAAAGAAAAAAAAAAAAGCAAATAGGACGCCAATTTTACAAGGTCTTTTAAACCATGTTTTGCTAAGGCTCCTGCCAAAGAAAAAAAAAAAAAAAAAAAAAAAAACGGTTAAATTTGAAAACAAAATAACACAGAAATAAAATCGAAAATCAGGCTTCATACATTAGGTCTTGTAAAAGTACACATGTGTACAACATTTGGTTGATCTAGGTCACCACTTTCTATATGAAAACGTGCTGAAAAATATTCACATAATTCTTATTAGATGAAAATAATTCTCTAAGCACATTTTTGTGAAATTTTACCTTATTCTAATTTATTAAAATTAAGAAAGTCTCAAATTTAGAATAATTAACGAACTTCTAAAATTAGAAATTTGAAATTTGAAAGGGCTCTTGCTTTTGTTATAAATGATATTTTAAAACTGGTCCGATTCCTTTATGATGATTCATTCTTAAGATAATATCTACACAGACTAACAAATTAACAAACACACTGATTAACAAACAAATAAACTGACTAACCTACGATTAATTTTGTAATATTCGAATACTCAAACCTTCTTCTATCATCTCCTACCTTAAAAAACCGATGGAGCCTCAGTTGCCTGGCTGGTTGAACGTCGAACTCGTAATTGGAAGACTGCAGGTTCGACATTCGCGCCAGCCAGACCACCGTATACACTAATGGTGGCTGGTGCAAGTGATATACGTCGTGGCTGCAATTTTCAATCCCCACCATCTTCCGAAATTAAAACATTTGTGGGTTACCGAAGCAGAGAAGCAATCCCTCCGCAGGGATTAAATTTGTGTTGGCATATCTCCTCAGCACCCCTAGGGGTGAGTCCCAGATCTTCGCCAACTACCCACAGCGTAGCTAGAGTGCGACATCATATTCACTCATCCTACTCATCCCAAAAAACCGAGATCGAAAATTTTCTAGACTACCAAATTACCTCATATCTATAAGTATCATAAGAAACCAAAAACTTCCTTTTATTTTTCAATAATAGGGATGCCTAAGGTTTCAAGACTAATTCGAAACCTCATCATGGATAAATCTTAAAGATAAATAAGTGAAATTTGAATATAAATAAGCGGAAAACTATCAAAGCATATGAATCTGAAATGTTCATTGTTTACGCATCAATGGTCAAAAGTTATTATGGTTACGTGATACGTTTCAACCATAACCTTAACATTGAACAACGTTAGCATTAAAATGCAATTTACTGTTATTACTTTATGAACCTATATAAAATGAAAAACATTCTAGTGTGGTACTCAAATTACATGCTGTTATCCTTTATTGCTATAAAAACAAGTTATTACAGTTTCAGGTGTAAGAAAGATATGAGGTTACTATATCTGAACATTTACAGTGTACTTTAAACAATGATTCTAAATAATTTTAGAAAAACTATTATTAGTAATTAATGGTGGTAGAAATTAAGGAAATTTTGTGCAGTAGAAGTATTAATTAATTTATAAAGAAAAATGGAAATTTTGAATTTTTAGCATTTTTAGTTTATGATCTAGGATCTTTTAAAAAAGCAAAAATTGCAGAAATCTAAGGACGTTTTGACATCTGTAAACTTGCAATTTTAAAAGCATATAGAATTCTATTTCATGTGATTCTCTTCTGTATTTTATACCTTTTAAATTGATATTTGCAACAGAACTGTGGTTTTATACCTTTTTTAAAGACAATTTAAGATATATATTTTGAACTTAAAAGTCTCAAAAGCACGACTTAAATAATACATTTCTATATATAAAAATGCTTTATTTAATCGTATGCTTTGCAAGCAATAAACATTTAATTTACAGGGTTACACAAAAAATTTCATCGCGTTAGGAATTCATTTGATTTACTAAAAATCTGATACAAATATTTATAAGTTTCATGGAATCAGCAACAAATTGCTTTTGTTGTGTATAACTTTTTAAACTTGTACAAATACACACAAAATAACTTTCGTTCATTTCGGTCCATAGATAGCACTTGTTTTATTTGCGTTTGATCATCGTTACACAGTACTCAAAAAATTATTTTACATATATTATTAAATGCTTAAAATCAAGGCTTCTGTTGAATAAGTGCGTATACTAAAAATAATTTATTGGGCTACACAAAAGAATTTCTATAATTTATGTATTATGTGCGGTAAATGAAAGTGTGTTTACAGTAGGTATATTACGTATTTAGGTTTAAAAAGGGGGAGAGAGTAAAAGGAATAAATTTAGCAGGACATTCAGAGAGAATGACACCCTTTACACCAATACATTTAATTACAGCAGACCCAACAGAAATGTATCGCATTATGAAATTAGTTAATCATATACAATATTAACAAACAAAAATGAAGGACTTATTACTGAGTAATGGAAATGGGATATTATTGAGGCTTCTGATCAAAAGATTTATCTTGATTGTTAAATGAACAGACATGTTAATAAGAAGAACCCCACAGAAATGGCATTTTAAATTATTACTTACAAAACTTTGAGTAAACACCATAAAACGCAATAAACTTGCAACAATTGCTTGGTCGAAAGAGCACACGACCCTTCATCAGGCGAACAAAGTAGGCACGAGTGCTGCAGTCAAAGCGGCTCGTGCCTACTTTGTTCGCCTGATATAGGGTCGTGTGCTCTTTCGACCAAGCAATTGTTGCGAGTTTATTGCATTTTATGGTGTTTATTCAAAGTTTTGTAAGTAATAACAGACATGTTGTTTAAACGAACTGGGATATGTTGTTTGTTAAATGAAAAGACACAACAAAAATGTATCTTACAATGAAACAAATGAAACATATATAATATTAATAAATAAAAATTAATTACTTAGTAAAGAATAATGCACATGAGACGTAGTTGAGGCTCCTAGTCTGTAGATACTGCCTTGGTTGTTTGTTAAATGAACAGACGCAGCAGAAATGTATCTCATTATGAAACGAGTAAATCGTATATAATAATAAAAAAGGAAAATGTAATACCTAATAATATGTAAAGCAAATAATGCGTTGTTGAGTTTCTAGATCTGTAGATAACTAGCTCTGTTGTTTATTAAATAAAAAAGCCCAACAGAAATGTATATTTTTATGACACGAGTTAAACATATATAATATTAGTAATTGAAACTGAAATAATTAGCCATGAGTAATGCGAATGACACGTTGTTGACGCTCCTGATCTGTAGATACATTGGCTCTATTGTTTGTTAAATGAACAGCCCCAATAAATATGCATCTAAATGAAACGAATTAATTCAATATAATTTTAGTAAATGAAAATGAATTGCTTAGAAATGAGTAATATCAATGGAACATTGCTAAGGCTTCTGATCTGTTGATAGACTAGCTCAGTTGTTTGTTAAATTAACAGACACAACTGAAATGTATCTTATTATCACACCAGTTAAACATGTATACAGTTAATAAATAAAAATAAACTGCATTGTAATAAGTAATGCAAATGGAAGGTTGTTGAGGCTTTGAACTGTTGATACATCGGGTATGTAGTTTGTTAAATGAACAGACCCAACAGAAATACATCTAAATGAAACGAGTTAATTCAATATAACATTAGTAATTTAAAAATATTTAGCGATGAGAAGTGCAAATAGGGCGTTGTTGAGGCACATTACACAGACCTACGATGAAAAAATACAAAAGAAATGATAACTGTACGTACTTTTTAGTGCTGATTTCAAAAAGAATAATAAACAATTTCTATCACGTCGCGTTTTATTGAAAAATTCAATTTTATTTAGATTTTTATGAACATTTACCATAAAAAAGTTAAAAAAATGGCAGAAAAGATAAAATCTTCAATCAGGCACGAAGAATGTGATTATTCACAGTTTAGTTGAGCCAAAAAAAAAAAAAAAAGTTGTCTCCTCTGCACATAAAACTAGTGGATCTGCAGATAGGAGCCTCAACGTCCTATTTGCATCACAGATAGGTTCCTGAGGGGGGGCTACCGGCCTTCTCAACCCCCCACCCCCCGCTGTATCTCACTTTCTATACCTACCTGCATATCAATATGTATTCTTATTAACTGACAGTCTTGTAGTACTTCCCTGAAATTCATAAATATTTGTACCAAATTTCATGCAAAAAGATTACATAGCATATCGGAATTATTTTGCGTAACCCTGTAAACTAATTACCAATTCTATGTCTACACTTTTCAACAGAAAAACATGGTTTTAAAATTCTAATAAAATTTCATTATATTAAACGGGGTGTAACCCTGTTAAAATACACGTTAAATACGTGTGAAATATCGATAATGGACCGTGATAGTACGAAATTCTTTTATGTTTCCCAGAAAAGGAGCCACAGTTATAATATACGCCAATAATAAGAATGCACCTAATTAATTATAACTCATTACTTTTTCAAACTAATTTGACATCATTTGGATAATTACAGTACGCCATCGAAATTATTTTGTGTGGTCCCATAAATAAATTATTTAGTCTATACATGCCTTTTTTTCTACAGAAAACATGCTTTTAAGCATCTTTATAATGTATGTTAAATCCATTATGTAAAATGCAGCGTAAACGCATTAAAGTGCGCTTAAATAAAAATCTATTTGTAGGCTCTAATATCACGAAATTCTTTTGTGTGTCTCTGCAAACGAACCATAAATATTTTAAACTACCAGTAAAAACTATTCAGCTCATTCTACGTTTCTCCTGAATAATTGTTCGAAATTTGACATAATTTGGATGATTACGTGACATTTACGACACTTTTGTAAGGTCCTGTACATTATTTAGGAAGCCTAAGAGCACATACTTTCTGCAGAAAACATAAGTTTAAGCATCTCAGTAATGTACACTAATTTCATTTGATAAGAATTTTGAATCATGATAAGAATTTTGACGCGTCCTTGTACACAATCCATAAAAAATATAGTCATAAAAATTTATATAGCTATTTCTATACAGAGCCTGAATATGAGTGCCAATTTGCAAGTGAATCGGAGGATTTTTGCGGCCGCTATTGCAGTACATACAAATTCTGCCCATAGGCCGTCATGATAAGAACATTTTTGGTGCGTCCCTGTACACGAACTACAAACGGAATGCACACCCAAAACTTTACAGCTAATTTCGTGGGGATCATGAACATGTGTATCAAATTTTAAGTCAATAGCGTGATTTTTGCGGCCGCCATCGTGCGACAGACAGACAGACGGAAACCAAAATCTCTTTGAGTCTCAACAGAGGGCCACCACTGATTTTTCGGCAAAAATTGGAAGTCCAATAGCTTGACTTTTGCGGTGGCTATCGCGATACATACAAATTCCCCCCTTAGGCCGTAACGATAAGAAAAACTTTGGCGTGTCCCTGTATACGAACTACAAATGGAATAACACCAAAAACTATACAGCTAATTCCGTTAGGCTCATGAACATATGTACCAAGCTGTAAGTTAATAACGGGATTTTTACGGCAGCTATCACGGTACATATATATTCTTCCCATAGGCCATAATGATAAGAAAAACTTTGGCGTGTTCCTGTATACGAACTACAAATGGAATTCACACCCAAAACTATACAGCTAATTCCGTGGGGTGTACCAAATGTGTACCAAATTGCAAATTAATAGCGTGATTTTTGCGGCCGCTATCGCACGACAAACAAACAGACAAACCGACACATAGACGGAACTTGTGAGTCTTTGTGAGTCTCAACAGGGAGACTTCCACTGACGTTTCGGCAATTAGATGTAATGAAGCAGTTTCTCAAAACTATTCCAAAGGATGGCGATTGTTTCAAATACCTGTGCAAAAAATTTCTAAGTTTATCCGACACCAAGTTGAAAGAGGGAATCTTTGTTGGTCCAGATATCTGCAAGCTTATGAAAACAAAAGAATTTGAGGCTAGCGTGACAACAAAGGAAAAATAAGCTTCGATTGCCTTCAAAGACGTCATCAGTAAATTTTTGGGTAATTACAAGGATCCTGACTATAAAGCAATTATAATGAATAATACTGGACAAAATTCAAGCATTGGGTCGCTCCATGAGTGTCAAAATACATTTCCTTCATTCACATGTGGAAAATTTAGGATCAGTCATCGAAGAACAGGATGAAAGGATTCACCAAGACATCAAAGGTATAGAGCGCAAATATTAAGGATAATGGGACAAGAACATGCTTGCTTTGTAGAGTTGGGTGTTAGCACGAGATAGACCTGAGATTGAACATAAAAGAAGAATGTCAAAAAAAGTTTCAAAGTGGAAAAAAAGTACGTACTTTAATAATTTGTTTTGCTCAGTTTGAATTTTGTTATAAATATTCATGTAGACATTCATAATAAATGTTTCGCTTAGCCAGTCGCCTATTTTATGCAAGTTACATTAATAAAAACAAAGTAAAATAATACGTTAATAATTTTCTTGTAGAAACTGCACTATAATTTGATGTAAAAAGGGAACTTTTTGTTTTTTCTCTCGACCAAAGGCGACTTGTGCGATCTGACAATAGTGGTTTTTTATCCATTTATATCGATAAAAAAAAAATAGATTGCTGAAAAATCAATTTGCTTCATCAAGACTCGATCATTTTACATAGATTTAAATAGATAAAAAGCACTGTTGCCAGATAGTACATGCTAAATTGTTCGAGAAAATTCCTTTTAAAATAGAATTTTACAAGAAATCCTGACGTGATGGAAAAAAATTGAGGTTATTTTCGAAATCAGCACAACAAATAACATAAAAATCAGTGAAAACATCTTGTGTATTTAAAAAAAAATTGAGTTTTGCAGGCCTGTATCATTAGATACATTAGTTCTGTTTTTTGTTAAATGAACTGACCCAAGAAAAATGTATCTATATAAAACGGGTTAATTCAATATAATATTAGAAAATAATAATGAACCACTTGTATTGGGAATGAGTAATGAAAATGGAGCATTGTTGAGGCTTCTGATATATTGATACATTGGTTCAGTTGTTTGTTAAATAAACGAACACATTAGAAATGTATCTAACTATGATAATAGAAATGATGATAGAATATTATGATAATAGAAATGATGATAGAATATTATGCTAATAGAAATGTATCTTTCATGGTTGGTTTGTTCCAAAAATAAAAGAACTTCTTGATATCGAAATTGCTCAAAGGCATCAAGACAAGATATGTGCAAAGACTGCAGCTCATAGGTAGTTTTAGAAGGTAAACAAGGTAGAAGAATGTCAGAGACAAATTTATAATATAACCAATGCAACTATCAACAAATCGACAATGACTGCCCCCTGTGCACGTGATCAAAGATTACGGGCAACGAAATACTAAACCATGCTCTTCTGACTTCGAGCAAATAGAGACCCTATATGATAAGAGACTGGTCATAGACCCGCCAGAAAATCCCCCATGTTTGTTCAGCCTATTACAGAGGCTGTTCGCATATTTTTTAGACGATTTTATTTCGCAGTAAGAAAAAATCGTTTGCATGGAAAATTTTATTTTCACAACAGTTATATTTTTGGAAGTTTTATTTATCTTCTGATATTTAGAATTTTTGTTTAGATGCAAAAATGCGCTTTTAAAATGGCAGTGGATGGAAGGATAGGTTTCCGCTCTTTCCAAAGATAGTTTTTAGTGAAATCTTTATGAAAAGCATTTATCAGGAGAAAAATGGAAAAATGTTGCAACAACAGATGAATCTTGGGTCTATTTAAGTGGTTGCAATAAAAAAAGGTCAATTTATTATCACAAAAGTGGAGAAAAAAAAATTTGCTACATGGCTCAAAGCATCAAAAGAAAGTTTTTCTAAAGGATTTATGATTGCCACTGGTTTTTCATACAAGCGCAAGATAAAAGCAAAAAAATGTGACAAAAATGTCAAAATCAACTCTAAATACTCTCAAGAACATATTTTAATTCCAATTTTTAAAAATGAAAATCCAGATCTTTATCTACAATGCTATCAATCCGTTGAACTGTATCAAGACAAAACAAGCAGCCACACATCATAATCCGCAATTGCTTTTCTAGAAAAAAATGGAACAAAAAACGGGAATTAAAACCATACCCTTCACTGACATTCCTGCTAAATTTTCTGATGTATCACTGTTGGATTTTTGTGTTTTTTGAGTCTTAAAATCAACATTATCCAAACACCGACCTACAACGCTTTGTGGACTCTGGAAAGCCATTCAAGAGGAGTAGAAAAATATATCTCTTCCAATATTATAAAAAGCATTATTATTGCCGAAACGTCAGTGGAGGCCCTCTGTTGAGACTCAAAACGGTTTTGGGCTGTGTCTGCATGTCTGTTTGTCTGTCGCGCGATAGCGGCCGCAAAAATAGCGCTATTGACTTGAAATTTGGTACACGTGTTCATGAGCCCCACGAAATCAGTTGTATAGTTTTTGGTATGTACTCCATTTGTAGTTCGTATACAGGGACACGCCAAAGTTTTTCTTATCATTACGGCCTATGGGAGGAATTTGTATGTATCGCGATAGCGGCCGCAAAAATAGCGCTATTGACTTGAAATTTGGTACACGAGTTCATGAGCCCCACGAAATCAGCTGTATAGTTTTTGGTATGTACTCCATTTGTAGTTCGTATACAGGGACACGCCAAAGTTTTTCTTATCATTACGGCCTATGGGAGGAATTTGTATGTATCACGATAGCGGCCACAAAAATCACGCTATTGACTTGCAATTTGGTACACGTGTTCATGTGCCCCACAAAATCAGCTGTATAGTTTTGGGTGTGTATTGCATTTGTAATTCGTGTACAGGGATAACTCCAAAGTTTTTCTTATCATTACGGCCTATGGGAGGAATTTGTATGTACCGCGATAGCAGCCACAAAAATCACGCTTTCGACTTGCAATTTGGTACACATGTTCATAAGCCCAATGGAATCATCTGTATAGTTTTAGGTGTGTATTCCATTTGTAGTTCGTGTACAGGGACACGCCAAATATTTTCTATCATTACGGCCTATGGGAAGAATCTGTATGTACCGCGATAGCCGCTGCAAAAATCAAGCTATTGACTTCAATTTTTGCCGAAACGTCAGTGGAGGCCCTCTGTTGAGACTCAAAAGGATTTTGGGTTCCGTCGGTCCGTCCGTCTGTCTGTCTGTCGTACGATAGCGGCCGTAAAAACCACGCTATTGACTTGAAACTTTGTACACATGTTCATGATCCCCACGAAATTAGCTGTATAGTTTTGGGTGTGCATTCCATTTGTAGTTCGTGTACAGTGACACGCCAAAGTTTTTTTTTATCATTACGGCCTATGTGAAGAATTTGTATGTACCGCGATAGCGGCCCCAAAAATAACGCTATAGACTTGCAATTTGGTACACATATTCACGAGCCCAACGGAATTAGCTGTAAAGTGTTAGGTGTGTATTCCCTTTGTTGTTCGTGTACAGGGACACGCCAAAATTTTTCTTATCCTTACGGCCTATGGGAAGAATTTGTATGTACCGCAATAGCGGCCGCAAAAATCCTTCGATTGACTTGCAAATTGGCGCACACATTCCAGATTTCCATATAAGTAGCTGTATAATTTTCATTGCTATATTTTTTATAAACTGTGACACGACAAAACAGGGACACGACAAAATTCTTAACATTACGGCGTATGGGGTGAATTTCGTTTAAACGCATTTTAATATCATTACTTTGCAATGAAGAAAATGAAACTAGAGTACGTGAGTAGGATGCTTAAACTTATGTTGCTTGAAGAAAATATGTGCTCTTAAGCTTTCTAATTAATGTACAGGACCTTACAAAAGTGTTCTGACAATGTCACTTAGTCATCCAAACGATGTTAAATTTGGAACAATTATTAATTTTAAACGCAAAATAAGCTGAATAGTTTTTACTGGTGTATACTATGTTTATGGTTCGTTTACAAAGACACTCGAAAGAATTTCGTAACATTAGAGCCTATGGACGAATTTTTAATTTAAGCGCGCACTTTAATGCGTTTATGCTGAATTGAACTTAATAAAGTTAACATACATTATAAAGATGCTTAAAATCATGTTAACTCTAAAAAAAGGTTATGTATAGACTAAATAATTTATGGGACCACACAAAATAATTCCGAGTATGTACTGTAATCATCCAAATGATGTCAAATTAGTTTGAAAGATTAATGAGTTATAATTAATTAGATTTATTCTTATTATTGGCGTTTATAATAACTGTGGCTACTTTTCCGGGATACATAAAGGAATTTCGTACTTTTATGGTGTATAGTCGGTATTTCTTAAAAGTGTATTTTAACATGGTTACACCCCATCAAATATAATGAAATTTTATTAGAATTTTAAAAGCCTGTTTTCATGTTGAAAATTGGGGGCATAGAATTGATAATTAGTTTAATGGTTACGCAAAATATTTCCGATATGCTATGTAATTTTTTTTTGTATGAAATTCGGTATTTATGAATTTCCGGGAAATAATACAAGACCGTCGTTTAATAAGATTGCATATTGTTGCGTACTTGGGGGATTGTAAGTTGTCCGAGAATGAAAGGCGAAACTTGCAAAAATTCAGTGATTTATTCACAGAAAGTTCCAGAAGAATACAGGTCTATAAACCAAGTATCAGCTTCAATTCAACCAGTAAATATAGCTTAAACAACAGCCGTTAACAGCAAAACAACAGTACAAACTGTTTAGCAATAACACATGAAGCAAGTCTCATTCAAAGAGGCTCAAAGCAAAGCAAGCATTTGACGAAATCGACACAGATCTGAGATTGGAAGCCTTGGCTAAAAAAATGCTCCTTTTATACTATTCTATCGAACACAGACTGTTCTGGAAAATTATCGTATCTCATCAGCCAATGAGATTAGAGCTTCCATATTTGGTATATCCCTAATAAGGATTTTCTCGCCAAGGTCGCCAAAAAATCGCCAAGGAGGGAAACAGTCGCCAAATTTGGCGCCAAATCCATTTCTTCCCTTATTGGAGCTTTTCAATTCGTTTTTAAAGGAAAATTACGCTATTTTAACGCTAAAACGACTAGAAATGTATAAAATTAGCATTTTATCGACTTACTAAGCCTCTTTGAAAAAATTTATACAAAAATAAATGCAATTATTTACAATTCCGTAACACTTTATATGATATACAAATAGGTATAGAAAGAGAGATACAGCGGGGGGTTGAGGGGGGGGGCGGCAGCCCCCCTCAGGAATGTATCTGATTATGGTAATAAGTCGATCGAATCAATATATACTATTATATAATAAGAAATAAATAAAAATGACCTATTGAAAAATGTCTGATGCAAATAGGACGTCGAGGCTCCTGATCTGCAGATCCACTAGTCATAGAAATTATGATGTAGAATGTTAGTTAAGAACAAGGGCTATCAAACTGAACAAATAAAACTCGAAATATGAGTGAAATTTCTTCAGTACACTCCATCAAAATAGTCTAAAAAATGTGCGAACAGCCTCTGCGTATATGCGTTATCATTACGTTGGGCGAAATTTCAAATGGCACTCTGCAAGGCTTTCTAGAGATAAACAAAAAAGTTTTAACGAGAAACCTTTTAAGAATTAAAAGAAAAGTATCAGACGCTGGTAAAAATAAATTATGTCCTACGGCGTTCGAGAGGTTTTTGAAAAAACGTCTGCCATATTTGTTCAATGACCAGTCTCTCTCTATTCAGGGTCCCTACGAGCAAATAGGTTCAAGCGCCATCTCTTCGATTTCGCTGAAATTAGTAACATTATTACTGGTTGTCCATATTACCTGCATTGACCATATTTCCATCACTTACTTTACATAAAAATAAACTGATTAACAATAAGTAATGCACATGGAACATTGCTGTGGCTCCTGGTCTGTAGATAAACTGGCTCTGTTGTTTGTTAAATGACTCTAAGAAACCTATCTCCTTAAGAAGCGAGTTAAGTATGTATAATAATATTATCAATGAAAAAGAATTACCTAGTAATGAATAATGCAAATGGGACTTCGTTGATACTCCTGATCTATATATACACATGCACAGTCTCTTTTGTATGTTAAATGAATAGTCGCAACAGAAATGTATCTTATTATGGAACGAGTTACTTATACATAATATTAAAAAAATAAACTTCAACTGTTTAGTAATATGTAGTGCAAATAGGGCGTTCTTTAGTTTCCTGATCTTTAGATACCCCAGCTGAGTTGTTTGTTAAATGAACACACCCAACAGAAACGTATTTTATTATGAACTAGCAGGCTACGTCCGCTTCGCTGGTCTCTATATTTAAATGACTTTTCAAAATAATTGAATAACTTTTTTTTTTTTTTTTTTTTTTTTAAATATAACAATATAAATAAAAACTTAAAAAAACAACAACAACCCTGCATTGAAATCGCCCTTAACCTTGCTTCGGGTACCTGCTGCCTACGGCAAGTCTTTTTCCGCCCGCGCTGCATCGGGTCAAGGTTACCACTGCCTGTAGAATAGTCTATTCCGGGTACTTCAATTTGGGTATTTATCGGCGAAAAGTAGATTTGTTATTATTTAGGAATTATGATTTCAAAGATGACTGTATCTCAATATCTATTAAATATTTTAGTTTAATTGTTCAGTAGCAAAATTTCATTATTCGCGTAAAAATATATTTCTTTCTTTCTTTTTTTTTTTTTTTTTTTTTTTTTTTTTGTCGAAAACAATGAACTGGAAAACATTTTTGGCAACAATTAAATTTAAAACTAATATTTAAATGGCTAATTTTCAAGCTATGATAAGGAAATTATTTTCATATTTTAATGAATCAAGAAAATTGCAAAAGTGAAACATCTATATTTTTCTTTAAAATTTACTTATTGATGAAATGTTGATTTTTTTATAGCCATATCTCTTCAAAAATAAATATTTATTTTCTGATTTTAGGTTATTTTTTATTTTTTTAAACTTTTTTTTTTCATTTAAATTTTTATTTTGTGCGTTTGAGTAACTAAAAAGAAAGCTTTTAAGAAAGTCTAATCGGAATTTCTTAGGATATTGTGTAGACAATGAAATGTTTTCTTTTACAATTGACATCTTATTTATTTATTATCTGCAAAAAAAAAAAAAAAAAAAAAAAAACGCGTCCGCTACCGAGTATCGAACCCACGACTATCGCATTATCAACTTGACGCTTTAACGGACTAAGCCATTGAGCAACTTAAGAAATGCTTCATATTTACTTTCAAATGGAAAGAACTTGTTTTTTTAGCGTGACACGGAAACACTATGGTAAAATCCAATTTCAATGTAACAAAAACTTCTAATTAAAAAAAACTAATCAGAAATTCGAAAATCGGGCTTCTAGGTGCATCAGGCGAGGTCCTTATGAACCCCCATGTAAATTTGTGTAGCTTTGCGATCAGCCGTTTTCCTAAAATGCTCCGGACAAACATACACAATGACACACACCCACAAACATCTATTTTACTATATATACAGACGAGTAAAACACAAACAATATTTATAAATAAGAGTAAACTTTTTAGCATGAATTAGGACAAACTGGATGATTTTAAATCTTCTGACCTGTTGGTAAACTGGTTTTGTTATTTGTTGAATGAACAGACCCAACAGAAGTATATCTTAAAAAAAATAATAATAAATAAAGAAACAGTTAATCCAATATAGTATTAGTTATTCAAAATGACTTACATAGAAAAAGAGTGATGAAAAGGTAACATTTTTGAGGCTTCTATAATCTGTTGATACACTGGCTCAATTGTTTGTTAAATCAAGCAACCCGACAGAAATGTATCTCATTATGAAACCAGTTATATATATATACTATATAATATTAATAAATTAAAATGAACTACTTCAAATTAGTAATGCAAATGGAACGTTGTTGAGGCTACTGATTTGTAGATGCACTGGCTCTGTCATTTATTAATTGAATGGATCTTGTGATGAATTGTGAACCCCGTGTAAATAATTGGCACCTTCGTCATTCGTAATTGAACCTGCTGTATGTGTAATAAAATAAAGACTAAACTTTATTGTTCCACTTAACAAATATTTAATTAAAGCTCTTCAAAGTAGGGAGAATGGGCCTACTTCTTAAACGTATAATAAAATATAATTGATATATAACTGCAATACAAATATAATAAATAGCTTGATATTACCCGTATACTTTTGGCAATATACCAGCGTGAAGCTTTACTGTACTTCTTTATATTATAATCTGAGCGATATTTGACTATCTCCTCTTCCTTCCAAAAACTCTCTCCTATCCTCACCAAAACTCTGTAAAACAATCTGAGTATCGTTTTAACCTGCTTTTTACACTTTGTAACATTAATTTGCATTTCCTACGTAACCTGCCTTCCGAAAAACTTAATCAATTTTTTCCGACCTGCTATATTTCGAAAAAGAAACTCGTAG
This sequence comes from Salticus scenicus, assembly GCA_963930645.1. Lineage (NCBI taxonomy): Eukaryota > Metazoa > Arthropoda > Arachnida > Araneae > Salticidae > Salticus > Salticus scenicus. Next base: position 332,606,694 of record OZ005654.1, on the reverse strand, counting down.
AATACCATCTTAAGTAGAGCAGTACCTCTTTACCAAACTAAGATTCCTCGGAACTGCGATTTGCGAATTTCTAACAAATTCTTACCCTAACCTTATAACCTAACAAAAATGTATCTTATTCTTAAGAAAAACGTATCTTTCCTTAATGTGTAATATTTATTAATCAATAAAAATTAGTAACTTAAGACTGAGTAATATAAATGAAACTCTTTTGAAGCGCCTGAGCACCTGACATTTAGATACACTGGCTCTTTTGTTAAAAGAACAGATGCAACAGAAATATTCTCATTGTGGAATGTGTTAAACATATATAATATTTACAAATGAAAATTAACTATTTAGAAATGAGTAATGCTAATGGAGAGTTTTTTCAGGCGCCTGACTTATAGATACCCATTCGCCGTTATTTATTAATTAAATAGACCAAACAAAAATGCATCACATTATGAAACGAGTTAATTATGTATAATATTAATCAATAAAAATTATTACGTAAGGCTAAATACTGAAAAGAAAACGTCGCTGAAGCTCCTGAGCACCTGCGCTCCAGATAAAATGGCTCTTTAGTTCGTTAAATGAACACATCCAACAGAAATGTTTTCCTTCTGAAACTAGTTAAACATATATAATATTTATAAATGAAAATGAACTACTTAGAAAAGAGTAAGGGAAACGGAACGTTTTTGATGTGCCTGATTTATAGATACACTAGTTCTGTCGTTTAAAGAATTGAACAGAACTAACAAAAATGTATCGCATTATGAAATGAGGTTATTATTTGTAATATATATTAATCAATGAAAATTAATTGCTTAAGATTCAATAATGCAAATGAAACGTTGTTGAAGCTCCTGAGCACCTGAGCTCCAGATAAAACGGTTCTTTTGTTCGTTAAATGAACGCATCCAACAGAAATGTTTTCCTTCTAAAACTAGTTAAACATATATAATATCGATAGATGAAAATAAACTACTTAGAAATGAGTAATGCAAACAGAACGTTCTGTTGTTTAAAGAATTGAACAGAACTAACAAAAATGTATCGCATTATGAAATGAGTTTATTATTTGTAATATATATTAATCAATTAAAATTAATTCCTTAAGATTCAATAATGCAAATGAAACGTTGTTGAAGCTCCTGAGCACCTGAGCTCCAGATAAAACGGTTCTTTTGTTCATTAAATGAACACATCCAACAGAAATGTTTTCCTTCTGAAACTAGTTAAACATATATAATATTAATAAATGAAAATGAATTACTTAGAAAAGAGTAAGGGAAACGGAACGTTTTTGATGTGCCTGATTTATAGATACACTAGTTCTGTTGTTTAAAGAATTGAACAGAACTAACAAAAATGTACCGCATTATGAAATGAGTTTATTATTTGTAATATAAATTAATCAATTAAAATTAGTTACTTAAGATTCAATAATGCAAATTAAACGTTGTTGAAGCTCCTGAGCACCTGAGCTCCAGATGAAACGGTTCTTTTGTTCGTTAAATGAACACATCCAACAGAAATGTTTTCCTTCTGAAACTAGTTAAACATATATAATATTGATAGATGAAAATAAACTACTTAGAAATGAGTAATGCAAACGGAACGTTCTGTTGTTTAAAGAATTGAACAGAACTAACAAAAATGTATCGCATTATGAAATGAGTTTATTATTTGTAATATACATTAATCAATTAAAATTAATTCCTTAAGATTCAATAATGCAAATTAAACGTTGTTGAAGCTCCTGAGCACCTGAGCTCCAGATGAAACGGTTCTTTTGTTCGTTAAATGAACACATCCAACAGAAATGTTTTCCTTCTGAAACTAGTTAAACATATATAATATTTATAGATGAAAATAAACTACTTAGAAATGAGTAATGCAAACGGAACGTTCTGTTATTTAAAGAATTGAACAGAACTAACAAAAATGTATCGCATTATGAAATAAGTTTATTATTTGTAATATTTATTAAACAATGAAAAATAATTACTTAAGATTCAATAATGCAAATGAAACGTTGTTGAAGCTCCTGAGCACTTGAGCTCCAGATAAAACGGTTCTTTCGTTCGTTAAATGAACACATCCAACAGAAATGTTTTCCTTCTGAAACTAGTTAAACATATATAATATTTATAAATGAAAATGAACTACTTAGAAAAGAGTAAGGGAAACGGAACGTTTTTGATGTGCCTGATTTATAGATACAATAGTTTGGTTGTTTAAAGAATTGAACAGAACTAACAAAAATGTACCGCATTATGAAATGAGTTTATTATTTGTAATATATATTAATGAATTAAAATTAATTACTTAAGATTCAATAATGTAAATGAAACGTTGTTGAAGCTCCTGAGCACCTGAGCTCCAGATAAAACAGTTCTTTTCTTCGTTAAATGAACACATCCAACAGAAATGTTTTCCTTCTAAAACTAGTTAAACATATATAATATTGATAGATGAAAATAAACTACTTAGAAATGAGTAATGCAAACGGAACGTTCTGTTGTTTAAACAATTGATCAGAACTAACAAAAATGTATCGCATTATGAAATGAGTTTATTATTTGTAATATATATTAATCAATTAAAATTAATTACTTAAGATTCAATTATGCAAATGAAACGTTGTTGAAGCTCCTGAGCACCTGAGCTCCAGATAAAACGGTTCTTTTGTTCGTTAAATGAACACATCCAATAGAAATGTTTTCCTTCTGAAACTAGTTAAACATATATAATATTTATAGATGAAAATAAACTACTTAGAAATGAGTAATGCAAACGGAACGTTCTGTTGTTTAAAGAATTGAACAGAACTAACAAAAATGTATCGCATTATGAAATGAGTTTATTATTTGTAATATATATTAATCAATTAAAATTAATTACTTAAGATTCAATAATACAAATGAAACGTTGTTGAAGCTCCTGAGCACCTGAGCTCCAGATAAAACGGTTCTTTTGTTCGTTAAATGAACACATCCAACAGAAATGTTTTCTTTCTGAAACTAGTTAAACATATATAATATTTATAGATGAAAATAAACTATTTAGAAATGAGTAATGCAAACGGAACGTTCTGTTATTTAAAGAATTGAACAGAACTAACAAAAATGTATCGCATTATGAAATAAGTTCATTATTTGTAATAGTTATTAAACAATGAAAAATAATTACTTAAGATTCAATGATGCAAATGAAACGTTGTTGAAGCTCCTGAGCACCTGAGCTCCAGATAAAACGGTTCTTTTGTTCGTTAAATGAACGCATCCAACAGAAATGTTTTCCTTCTAAAACTAGTTAAACATATATAATATCGATAGATGAAAATAAACTACTTAGAAATGAGTAAGGGAAACGGAACGTTTTTGATGTGCCTGATTTATAGATACACTAGTTCTGTTGTTTAAAGAATTGAACAGAACTAACAAAAATGTACCGCATTATGAAATGAGTTTATTGTTTGTAATATAAATTAATCAATTAAAATTAGTTACTTAAGATTCAATAATGCAAATTAAACGTTGTTGAAGCTCCTGAGCACCTGAGCTCCAGATGAAACGGTTCTTTTGTTCGTTAAATGAACACATCCAACAGAAATGTTTTCCTTCTGAAACTAGTTAAACATATATAATATTGATAGATGAAAATAAACTACTTAGAAATGAGTAAAGCAAACGGAACGTTCTGTTGTTTAAAGAATTGAACAGAACTAAAAAAAATGTATCGCATTATGAAATGAGTTTATTATTTGTAATATATATTAATCAATTAAAATTAATTACTTAAGATTCAATAATGCAAATTAAACGTTGTTGAAGCTCCGGAGCACCTGAGCTCCAGATAAAACGGTTCTTTTGTTCATTAAATGAACACATCCAACAGAAATGTTTTCCTTCTGAAACTAGTTAAACATATATAATATTAATAAATGAAAATGAATTACTTAGAAAAGAGTAAGGGAAACGGAACGTTTTTGATGTGCCTGATTTATAGATACACTAGTTCTGTTGTTTAAAGAATTGAACAGAACTAACAAAAATGTACCGCATTATGAAATGAGTTTATTATTTGTAATATAAATTAATCAATTAAAATTAGTTACTTAAGATTCAATAATGCAAATTAAACGTTGTTGAAGCTCCTGAGCACCTGAGCTCCAGATGAAACGGTTCTTTTGTTCGTTAAATGAACACATCCAACAGAAATGTTTTCCTTCTGAAACTAGTTAAACATATATAATATTGATAGATGAAAATAAACTATTTAGAAATGAGTAATGCAAACGGAACGTTCTGTTATTTAAAGAATTGAACAGAACTAACAAAAATGTATCGCAATATGAAATAAGTTCATTATTTGTAATAGTTATTAAACAATGAAAAATAATTACTTAAGATTCAATAATGCAAATGAAACGTTGTTGAAGCTCCTGAGCACCTGAGCTCCAGATAAAACGGTTCTTTTGTTCGTTAAATGAACACATCCAACAGAAATGTTTTCCTTCTGAAACTAGTTAAACATATATATATTATTTATAGATGAAAATAAACTATTTAGAAATGAGTAATGCAAACGGAACGTTCTGTTATTTAAAGAATTGAACAGAACTAACAAAAATGTATCGCATTATGAAATAAGTTCATTATTTGTAATAGTTATTAAACAATGAAAAATAATTACTTAAGATTCAATAATGCAAATGAAACGTTGTTGAAGCTCCTGAGCACCTGAGCTCCAGATAAAACGGTTCTTTTGTTCGTTAAATGAACACATCCAACAGAAATGTTTTCCTTCTGAAACTAGTTAAACATATACAATATTTATAGATGAAAATAAACTACTTAGAAATTAGTAATGCAAACGGAACGTTCTGTTATTTAAAGAATTGAACAGAACTAACAAAAATGTGTCGCATTATGAAATAAGTTCATTATTTGTAATAGTTATTAAACAATGAAAAATAATTACTTAAGATTCAATAATGCAAATGAAACGTTGTTGAAGCTCCTGAGCACCTGAGCTCCAGATAAAACGGTTATTTTGTTCGTTAAATGAACGCATCCAACAGAAATGTTTTCCTTCTAAAACTAGTTAAACATATATAATATCGATAGATGAAAATAAACTACTTAGAAATGAGTAATGCAAACGGAACGTTCTGTTGTTTAAAGAATTGAACAGAACTAACAAAAATGTATCGCATTATGAAATGAGTTTATTATTTGTAATATATATTAATCAATTAAAATTAATTCCTTAAGATTCAATAATGCAAATGAAACGTTGTTGAAGCTCCTGAGCACCTGAGCTCCAGATAAAACGGTTCTTTTGTTCATTAAATGAACACATCCAACAGAAATGTTTTCCTTCTGAAACTAGTTAAACATATATAATATTAATAAATGAAAATGAATTACTTAGAAAAGAGTAAGGGAAACGGAACGTTTTTGATGTGCCTGATTTATAGATACACTAGTTCTGTTGTTTAAAGAATTGAACAAAACTAACAAAAATGTACCGCATTATGAAATGAGTTTATTATTTGTAATATAAATTAATCAATTAAAATTAGTTACTTAAGATTCAATAATGCAAATTAAACGTTGTTGAAGCTCCTGAGCACCTGAGCTCCAGATGAAACGGTTCTTTTGTTCGTTAAATGAACACATCCAACAGAAATGTTTTCCTTCTGAAACTAGTTAAACATATATATATTGATAGATGAAAATAAACTACTTAGAAATGAGTAATGCAAACGGAACGTTCTGTTATTTAAAGAATTGAACAGAACTAACAAAAATGTATCGCATTATGAAATAAGTTTATTATTTGTAATATTTATTAAACAATGAAAAATAATTACTTAAGATTAAATAATGCAAATGAAACGTTGTTGAAGCTCCTGAGCACTTGAGCTCCAGATAAAACGGTTCTTTCGTTCGTTAAATGAACACATCCAACAGAAATGTTTTCCTTCTGAAACTAGTTAAACATATATAATATTTATAAATGAAAATGAACTACTTAGAAAAGAGTAAGGGAAACGGAACGTTTTTGATGTGCCTGATTTATAGATACAATAGTTTGGTTGTTTAAAGAATTGAACAGAACTAACAAAAATGTATCGCATTATGAAATAAGTTCATTATTTGTAATAGTTATTAAACAATGAAAAATAATTACTTAAGATTCAATAATGCAAATGAAACGTTGTTGAAGCTCCTGAGCACCTGAGCTCCAGATAAAACGGTTCTTTTGTTCGTTAAATGAACGCATCCAACAGAAATGTTTTCCTTCTAAAACTAGTTAAACATATATAATATCGATAGATGAAAATAAACTACTTAGAAATGAGTAATGCAAACGGAACGTTCTGTTGTTTAAAGAATTGAACAGAACTAACAAAAATGTATCGCATTATGAAATGAGTTTATTATTTGTAATATATATTAATCAATTAAAATTAATTCCTTAAGATTCAATAATGCAAATGAAACGTTGTTGAAGCTCCTGAGCACCTGAGCTCCAGATAAAACGGTTCTTTTGTTCATTAAATGAACACATCCAACAGAAATGTTTTCCTTCTGAAACTAGTTAAACATATATAATATTAATAAATGAAAATGAATTACTTAGAAAAGAGTAAGGGAAACGGAACGTTTTTGATGTGCCTGATTTATAGATACACTAGTTCTGTTGTTTAAAGAATTGAACAGAACTAACAAAAATGTACCGCATTATGAAATGAGTTTATTATTTGTAATATAAATTAATCAATTAAAATTAGTTACTTAAGATTCAATAATGCAAATTAAACGTTGTTGATGCTCCTGAGCACCTGAGCTCCAGATGAAACGGTTCTTTTGTTCGTTAAATGAACACATCCAACAGAAATGTTTTCCTTCTGAAACTAGTTAAACATATATATATTGATAGATGAAAATAAACTACTTAGAAATGAGTAATGCAAACGGAACGTTCTGTTATTTAAAGAATTGAACAGAACTAACAAAAATGTATCGCATTATGAAATAAGTTTATTATTTGTAATATTTATTAAACAATGAAAAATAATTACTTAAGATTAAATAATGCAAATGAAACGTTGTTGAAGCTCCTGAGCACCTGCGCTCCAGATAAAATGGCTCTTTAGTTCGTTAAATGAACACATCCAACAGAAATGTTTTCCTTCTGAAACTAGTTAAACATATATAATATTTATAAATGAAAATGAACTACTTAGAAAAGAGTAAGGGAAACGGAACGTTTTTGATGTGCCTGATTTATAGATACACTAGTTCTGTCGTTTAAAGAATTGAACAGAACTAACAAAAATGTATCGCATTATGAAATGAGGTTATTATTTGTAATATATATTAATCAATGAAAATTAATTGCTTAAGATTCAATAATGCAAATGAAACGTTGTTGAAGCTCCTGAGCACCTGAGCTCCAGATAAAACGGTTCTTTTGTTCGTTAAATGAACGCATCCAACAGAAATGTTTTCCTTCTAAAACTAGTTAAACATATATAATATCGATAGATGAAAATAAACTACTTAGAAATGAGTAATGCAAACAGAACGTTCTGTTGTTTAAAGAATTGAACAGAACTAACAAAAATGTATCGCATTATGAAATGAGTTTATTATTTGTAATATATATTAATCAATTAAAATTAATTCCTTAAGATTCAATAATGCAAATGAAACGTTGTTGAAGCTCCTGAGCACCTGAGCTCCAGATAAAACGGTTCTTTTGTTCATTAATTAACACATCCAACAGAAATGTTTTCCTTCTGAAACTAGTTAAACATATATAATATTAATAAATGAAAATGAATTACTTAGAAAAGAGTAAGGGAAACGGAACGTTTTTGATGTGCCTGATTTATAGATACACTAGTTCTGTTGTTTAAAGAATTGAACAGAACTAACAAAAATGTACCGCATTATGAAATGAGTTTATTATTTGTAATATAAATTAATCAATTAAAATTAGTTACTTAAGATTCAATAATGCAAATTAAACGTTGTTGAAGCTCCTGAGCACCTGAGCTCCAGATGAAACGGTTCTTTTGTTCGTTAAATGAACACATCCAACAGAAATGTTTTCCTTCTGAAACTAGTTAAACATATATAATATTGATAGATGAAAATAAACTACTTAGAAATGAGTAATGCAAACGGAACGTTCTGTTGTTTAAAGAATTGAACAGAACTAACAAAAATGTATCGCATTATGAAATGAGTTTATTATTTGTAATATATATTAATCAATTAAAATTAATTCCTTAAGATTCAATAATGCAAATTAAACGTTGTTGAAGCTCCTGAGCACCTGAGCTCCAGATGAAACGGTTCTTTTGTTCGTTAAATGAACACATCCAACAGAAATGTTTTCCTTCTGAAACTAGTTAAACATATATAATATTTATAGATGAAAATAAACTACTTAGAAATGAGTAATGCAAACGGAACGTTCTGTTATTTAAAGAATTGAACAGAACTAACAAAAATGTATCGCATTATGAAATAAGTTTATTATTTGTAATATTTATTAAACAATGAAAAATAATTACTTAAGATTCAATAATGCAAATGAAACGTTGTTGAAGCTCCTGAGCACTTGAGCTCCAGATAAAACGGTTCTTTCGTTCGTTAAATGAACACATCCAACAGAAATGTTTTCCTTCTGAAACTAGTTAAACATATATAATATTTATAAATGAAAATGAACTACTTAGAAAAGAGTAAGGGAAACGGAACGTTTTTGATGTGCCTGATTTATAGATACAATAGTTTGGTTGTTTAAAGAATTGAACAGAACTAACAAAAATGTACCGCATTATGAAATGAGTTTATTATTTGTAATATATATTAATGAATTAAAATTAATTACTTAAGATTCAATAATGTAAATGAAACGTTGTTGAAGCTCCTGAGCACCTGAGCTCCAGATAAAACAGTTCTTTTCTTCGTTAAATGAACACATCCAACAGAAATGTTTTCCTTCTAAAACTAGTTAAACATATATAATATTGATAGATGAAAATAAACTACTTAGAAATGAGTAATGCAAACGGAACGTTCTGTTGTTTAAACAATTGATCAGAACTAACAAAAATGTATCGCATTATGAAATGAGTTTATTATTTGTAATATATATTAATCAATTAAAATTAATTACTTAAGATTCAATTATGCAAATGAAACGTTGTTGAAGCTCCTGAGCACCTGAGCTCCAGATAAAACGGTTCTTTTGTTCGTTAAATGAACACATCCAATAGAAATGTTTTCCTTCTGAAACTAGTTAAACATATATAATATTTATAGATGAAAATAAACTACTTAGAAATGAGTAATGCAAACGGAACGTTCTGTTGTTTAAAGAATTGAACAGAACTAACAAAAATGTATCGCATTATGAAATGAGTTTATTATTTGTAATATATATTAATCAATTAAAATTAATTACTTAAGATTCAATAATACAAATGAAACGTTGTTGAAGCTCCTGAGCACCTGAGCTCCAGATAAAACGGTTCTTTTGTTCGTTAAATGAACACATCCAACAGAAATGTTTTCTTTCTGAAACTAGTTAAACATATATAATATTTATAGATGAAAATAAACTATTTAGAAATGAGTAATGCAAACGGAACGTTCTGTTATTTAAAGAATTGAACAGAACTAACAAAAATGTATCGCATTATGAAATAAGTTCATTATTTGTAATAGTTATTAAACAATGAAAAATAATTACTTAAGATTCAATGATGCAAATGAAACGTTGTTGAAGCTCCTGAGCACCTGAGCTCCAGATAAAACGGTTCTTTTGTTCGTTAAATGAACGCATCCAACAGAAATGTTTTCCTTCTAAAACTAGTTAAACATATATAATATCGATAGATGAAAATAAACTACTTAGAAATGAGTAAGGGAAACGGAACGTTTTTGATGTGCCTGATTTATAGATACACTAGTTCTGTTGTTTAAAGAATTGAACAGAACTAACAAAAATGTACCGCATTATGAAATGAGTTTATTGTTTGTAATATAAATTAATCAATTAAAATTAGTTACTTAAGATTCAATAATGCAAATTAAACGTTGTTGAAGCTCCTGAGCACCTGAGCTCCAGATGAAACGGTTCTTTTGTTCGTTAAATGAACACATCCAACAGAAATGTTTTCCTTCTGAAACTAGTTAAACATATATAATATTGATAGATGAAAATAAACTACTTAGAAATGAGTAAAGCAAACGGAACGTTCTGTTGTTTAAAGAATTGAACAGAACTAAAAAAAATGTATCGCATTATGAAATGAGTTTATTATTTGTAATATATATTAATCAATTAAAATTAATTACTTAAGATTCAATAATGCAAATTAAACGTTGTTGAAGCTCCGGAGCACCTGAGCTCCAGATAAAACGGTTCTTTTGTTCATTAAATGAACACATCCAACAGAAATGTTTTCCTTCTGAAACTAGTTAAACATATATAATATTAATAAATGAAAATGAATTACTTAGAAAAGAGTAAGGGAAACGGAACGTTTTTGATGTGCCTGATTTATAGATACACTAGTTCTGTTGTTTAAAGAATTGAACAGAACTAACAAAAATGTACCGCATTATGAAATGAGTTTATTATTTGTAATATAAATTAATCAATTAAAATTAGTTACTTAAGATTCAATAATGCAAATTAAACGTTGTTGAAGCTCCTGAGCACCTGAGCTCCAGATGAAACGGTTCTTTTGTTCGTTAAATGAACACATCCAACAGAAATGTTTTCCTTCTGAAACTAGTTAAACATATATAATATTGATAGATGAAAATAAACTATTTAGAAATGAGTAATGCAAACGGAACGTTCTGTTATTTAAAGAATTGAACAGAACTAACAAAAATGTATCGCAATATGAAATAAGTTCATTATTTGTAATAGTTATTAAACAATGAAAAATAATTACTTAAGATTCAATAATGCAAATGAAACGTTGTTGAAGCTCCTGAGCACCTGAGCTCCAGATAAAACGGTTCTTTTGTTCGTTAAATGAACACATCCAACAGAAATGTTTTCCTTCTGAAACTAGTTAAACATATATATATTATTTATAGATGAAAATAAACTATTTAGAAATGAGTAATGCAAACGGAACGTTCTGTTATTTAAAGAATTGAACAGAACTAACAAAAATGTATCGCATTATGAAATAAGTTCATTATTTGTAATAGTTATTAAACAATGAAAAATAATTACTTAAGATTCAATAATGCAAATGAAACGTTGTTGAAGCTCCTGAGCACCTGAGCTCCAGATAAAACGGTTCTTTTGTTCGTTAAATGAACACATCCAACAGAAATGTTTTCCTTCTGAAACTAGTTAAACATATATAATATTTATAGATGAAAATAAACTACTTAGAAATTAGTAATGCAAACGGAACGTTCTGTTATTTAAAGAATTGAACAGAACTAACAAAAATGTGTCGCATTATGAAATAAGTTCATTATTTGTAATAGTTATTAAACAATGAAAAATAATTACTTAAGATTCAATAATGCAAATGAAACGTTGTTGAAGCTCCTGAGCACCTGAGCTCCAGATAAAACGGTTATTTTGTTCGTTAAATGAACGCATCCAACAGAAATGTTTTCCTTCTAAAACTAGTTAAACATATATAATATCGATAGATGAAAATAAACTACTTAGAAATGAGTAATGCAAACGGAACGTTCTGTTGTTTAAAGAATTGAACAGAACTAACAAAAATGTATCGCATTATGAAATGAGTTTATTATTTGTAATATATATTAATCAATTAAAATTAATTCCTTAAGATTCAATAATGCAAATGAAACGTTGTTGAAGCTCCTGAGCACCTGAGCTCCAGATAAAACGGTTCTTTTGTTCATTAAATGAACACATCCAACAGAAATGTTTTCCTTCTGAAACTAGTTAAACATATATAATATTAATAAATGAAAATGAATTACTTAGAAAAGAGTAAGGGAAACGGAACGTTTTTGATGTGCCTGATTTATAGATACACTAGTTCTGTTGTTTAAAGAATTGAACAAAACTAACAAAAATGTACCGCATTATGAAATGAGTTTATTATTTGTAATATAAATTAATCAATTAAAATTAGTTACTTAAGATTCAATAATGCAAATTAAACGTTGTTGAAGCTCCTGAGCACCTGAGCTCCAGATGAAACGGTTCTTTTGTTCGTTAAATGAACACATCCAACAGAAATGTTTTCCTTCTGAAACTAGTTAAACATATATATATTGATAGATGAAAATAAACTACTTAGAAATGAGTAATGCAAACGGAACGTTCTGTTATTTAAAGAATTGAACAGAACTAACAAAAATGTATCGCATTATGAAATAAGTTTATTATTTGTAATATTTATTAAACAATGAAAAATAATTACTTAAGATTAAATAATGCAAATGAAACGTTGTTGAAGCTCCTGAGCACTTGAGCTCCAGATAAAACGGTTCTTTCGTTCGTTAAATGAACACATCCAACAGAAATGTTTTCCTTCTGAAACTAGTTAAACATATATAATATTTATAAATGAAAATGAACTACTTAGAAAAGAGTAAGGGAAACGGAACGTTTTTGATGTGCCTGATTTATAGATACAATAGTTTGGTTGTTTAAAGAATTGAACAGAACTAACAAAAATGTATCGCATTATGAAATAAGTTCATTATTTGTAATAGTTATTAAACAATGAAAAATAATTACTTAAGATTCAATAATGCAAATGAAACGTTGTTGAAGCTCCTGAGCACCTGAGCTCCAGATAAAACGGTTCTTTTGTTCGTTAAATGAACGCATCCAACAGAAATGTTTTCCTTCTAAAACTAGTTAAACATATATAATATCGATAGATGAAAATAAACTACTTAGAAATGAGTAATGCAAACGGAACGTTCTGTTGTTTAAAGAATTGAACAGAACTAACAAAAATGTATCGCATTATGAAATGAGTTTATTATTTGTAATATATATTAATCAATTAAAATTAATTCCTTAAGATTCAATAATGCAAATGAAACGTTGTTGAAGCTCCTGAGCACCTAAGCTCCAGATAAAACGGTTCTTTTGTTCATTAAATGAACACATCCAACAGAAATGTTTTCCTTCTGAAACTAGTTAAACATATATAATATTAATAAATGAAAATGAATTACTTAGAAAAGAGTAAGGGAAACGGAACGTTTTTGATGTGCCTGATTTATAGATACACTAGTTCTGTTGTTTAAAGAATTGAACAGAACTAACAAAAATGTACCGCATTATGAAATGAGTTTATTATTTGTAATATAAATTAATCAATTAAAATTAGTTACTTAAGATTCAATAATGCAAATTAAACGTTGTTGAAGCTCCTGAGCACCTGAGCTCCAGATGAAACGGTTCTTTTGTTCGTTAAATGAACACATCCAACAGAAATGTTTTCCTTCTGAAACTAGTTAAACATATATATATTGATAGATGAAAATAAACTACTTAGAAATGAGTAATGCAAACGGAACGTTCTGTTATTTAAAGAATTGAACAGAACTAACAAAAATGTATCGCATTATGAAATAAGTTTATTATTTGTAATATTTATTAAACAATGAAAAATAATTACTTAAGATTAAATAATGCAAATGAAACGTTGTTGAAGCTCCTGAGCACCTGCGCTCCAGATAAAATGGCTCTTTAGTTCGTTAAATGAACACATCCAACAGAAATGTTTTCCTTCTGAAACTAGTTAAACATATATAATATTTATAAATGAAAATGAACTACTTAGAAAAGAGTAAGGGAAACGGAACGTTTTTGATGTGCCTGATTTATAGATACACTAGTTCTGTCGTTTAAAGAATTGAACAGAACTAACAAAAATGTATCGCATTATGAAATGAGGTTATTATTTGTAATATATATTAATCAATGAAAATTAATTGCTTAAGATTCAATAATGCAAATGAAACGTTGTTGAAGCTCCTGAGCACCTGAGCTCCAGATAAAACGGTTCTTTTGTTCGTTAAATGAACGCATCCAACAGAAATGTTTTCCTTCTAAAACTAGTTAAACATATATAATATCGATAGATGAAAATAAACTACTTAGAAATGAGTAATGCAAACAGAACGTTCTGTTGTTTAAAGAATTGAACAGAACTAACAAAAATGTATCGCATTATGAAATGAGTTTATTATTTGTAATATATATTAATCAATTAAAATTAATTCCTTAAGATTCAATAATGCAAATGAAACGTTGTTGAAGCTCCTGAGCACCTGAGCTCCAGATAAAACGGTTCTTTTGTTCATTAATTAACACATCCAACAGAAATGTTTTCCTTCTGAAACTAGTTAAACATATATAATATTAATAAATGAAAATGAATTACTTAGAAAAGAGTAAGGGAAACGGAACGTTTTTGATGTGCCTGATTTATAGATACACTAGTTCTGTTGTTTAAAGAATTGAACAGAACTAACAAAAATGTACCGCATTATGAAATGAGTTTATTATTTGTAATATAAATTAATCAATTAAAATTAGTTACTTAAGATTCAATAATGCAAATTAAACGTTGTTGAAGCTCCTGAGCACCTGAGCTCCAGATGAAACGGTTCTTTTGTTCGTTAAATGAACACATCCAACAGAAATGTTTTCCTTCTGAAACTAGTTAAACATATATAATATTGATAGATGAAAATAAACTACTTAGAAATGAGTAATGCAAACGGAACGTTCTGTTGTTTAAAGAATTGAACAGAACTAACAAAAATGTATCGCATTATGAAATGAGTTTATTATTTGTAATATATATTAATCAATTAAAATTAATTCCTTAAGATTCAATAATGCAAATTAAACGTTGTTGAAGCTCCTGAGCACCTGAGCTCCAGATGAAACGGTTCTTTTGTTCGTTAAATGAACACATCCAACAGAAATGTTTTCCTTCTGAAACTAGTTAAACATATATAATATTTATAGATGAAAATAAACTACTTAGAAATGAGTAATGCAAACGGAACGTTCTGTTATTTAAAGAATTGAACAGAACTAACAAAAATGTATCGCATTATGAAATAAGTTTATTATTTGTAATATTTATTAAACAATGAAAAATAATTACTTAAGATTCAATAATGCAAATGAAACGTTGTTGAAGCTCCTGAGCACTTGAGCTCCAGATAAAACGGTTCTTTCGTTCGTTAAATGAACACATCCAACAGAAATGTTTTCCTTCTGAAACTAGTTAAACATATATAATATTTATAAATGAAAATGAACTACTTAGAAAAGAGTAAGGGAAACGGAACGTTTTTGATGTGCCTGATTTATAGATACAATAGTTTGGTTGTTTAAAGAATTGAACAGAACTAACAAAAATGTACCGCATTATGAAATGAGTTTATTATTTGTAATATATATTAATGAATTAAAATTAATTACTTAAGATTCAATAATGTAAATGAAACGTTGTTGAAGCTCCTGAGCACCTGAGCTCCAGATAAAACAGTTCTTTTCTTCGTTAAATGAACACATCCAACAGAAATGTTTTCCTTCTAAAACTAGTTAAACATATATAATATTGATAGATGAAAATAAACTACTTAGAAATGAGTAATGCAAACGGAACGTTCTGTTGTTTAAACAATTGATCAGAACTAACAAAAATGTATCGCATTATGAAATGAGTTTATTATTTGTAATATATATTAATCAATTAAAATTAATTACTTAAGATTCAATTATGCAAATGAAACGTTGTTGAAGCTCCTGAGCACCTGAGCTCCAGATAAAACGGTTCTTTTGTTCGTTAAATGAACACATCCAATAGAAATGTTTTCCTTCTGAAACTAGTTAAACATATATAATATTTATAGATGAAAATAAACTACTTAGAAATGAGTAATGCAAACGGAACGTTCTGTTGTTTAAAGAATTGAACAGAACTAACAAAAATGTATCGCATTATGAAATGAGTTTATTATTTGTAATATATATTAATCAATTAAAATTAATTACTTAAGATTCAATAATACAAATGAAACGTTGTTGAAGCTCCTGAGCACCTGAGCTCCAGATAAAACGGTTCTTTTGTTCGTTAAATGAACACATCCAACAGAAATGTTTTCTTTCTGAAACTAGTTAAACATATATAATATTTATAGATGAAAATAAACCATTTAGAAATGAGTAATGCAAACGGAACGTTCTGTTATTTAAAGAATTGAACAGAACTAACAAAAATGTATCGCATTATGAAATAAGTTCATTATTTGTAATAGTTATTAAACAATGAAAAATAATTACTTAAGATTCAATGATGCAAATGAAACGTTGTTGAAGCTCCTGAGCACCTGAGCTCCAGATAAAACGGTTCTTTTGTTCGTTAAATGAACGCATCCAACAGAAATGTTTTCCTTCTAAAACTAGTTAAACATATATAATATCGATAGATGAAAATAAACTACTTAGAAATGAGTAAGGGAAACGGAACGTTTTTGATGTGCCTGATTTATAGATACACTAGTTCTGTTGTTTAAAGAATTGAACAGAACTAACAAAAATGTACCGCATTATGAAATGAGTTTATTGTTTGTAATATAAATTAATCAATTAAAATTAGTTACTTAAGATTCAATAATGCAAATTAAACGTTGTTAAAGCTCCTGAGCACCTGAGCTCCAGATGAAACGGTTCTTTTGTTCGTTAAATGAACACATCCAACAGAAATGTTTTCCTTCTGAAACTAGTTAAACATATATAATATTGATAGATGAAAATAAACTACTTAGAAATGAGTAAAGCAAACGGAACGTTCTGTTGTTTAAAGAATTGAACAGAACTAAAAAAAATGTATCGCATTATGAAATGAGTTTATTATTTGTAATATATATTAATCAATTAAAATTAATTACTTAAGATTCAATAATGCAAATTAAACGTTGTTGAAGCTCCTGAGCACCTGAGCTCCAGATAAAACGGTTCTTTTGTTCATTAAATGAACACATCCAACAGAAATGTTTTCCTTCTGAAACTAGTTAAACATATATAATATTAATAAATGAAAATGAATTACTTAGAAAAGAGTAAGGGAAACGGAACGTTTTTGATGTGCCTGATTTATAGATACACTAGTTCTGTTGTTTAAAGAATTGAACAGAACTAACAAAAATGTACCGCATTATGAAATGAGTTTATTATTTGTAATATAAATTAATCAATTAAAATTAGTTACTTAAGATTCAATAATGCAAATTAAACGTTGTTGAAGCTCCTGAGCACTTGAGCTCCAGATAAAACGGTTCTTTCGTTCGTTAAATGAACACATCCAACAGAAATGTTTTCCTTCTGAAACTAGTTAAACATATATAATATTTATAAATGAAAATGAACTACTTAGAAAAGAGTAAGGGAAACGGAACGTTTTTGATGTGCCTGATTTATAGATACAATAGTTTGGTTGTTTAAAGAATTGAACAGAACTAACAAAAATGTATCGCATTATGAAATAAGTTCATTATTTGTAATAGTTATTAAACAATGAAAAATAATTACTTAAGATTCAATAATGCAAATGAAACGTTGTTGAAGCTCCTGAGCACCTGAGCTCCAGATAAAACGGTTCTTTTGTTCGTTAAATGAACGCATCCAACAGAAATGTTTTCCTTCTAAAACTAGTTAAACATATATAATATCGATAGATGAAAATAAACTACTTAGAAATGAGTAATGCAAACGGAACGTTCTGTTGTTTAAAGAATTGAACAGAACTAACAAAAATGTATCGCATTATGAAATGAGTTTATTATTTGTAATATATATTAATCAATTAAAATTAATTCCTTAAGATTCAATAATGCAAATGAAACGTTGTTGAAGCTCCTGAGCACCTAAGCTCCAGATAAAACGGTTCTTTTGTTCATTAAATGAACACATCCAACAGAAATGTTTTCCTTCTGAAACTAGTTAAACATATATAATATTAATAAATGAAAATGAATTACTTAGAAAAGAGTAAGGGAAACGGAACGTTTTTGATGTGCCTGATTTATAGATACACTAGTTCTGTTGTTTAAAGAATTGAACAGAACTAACAAAAATGTACCGCATTATGAAATGAGTTTATTATTTGTAATATAAATTAATCAATTAAAATTAGTTACTTAAGATTCAATAATGCAAATTAAACGTTGTTGAAGCTCCTGAGCACCTGAGCTCCAGATGAAACGGTTCTTTTGTTCGTTAAATGAACACATCCAACAGAAATGTTTTCCTTCTGAAACTAGTTAAACATATATATATTGATAGATGAAAATAAACTACTTAGAAATGAGTAATGCAAACGGAACGTTCTGTTATTTAAAGAATTGAACAGAACTAACAAAAATGTATCGCATTATGAAATAAGTTTATTATTTGTAATATTTATTAAACAATGAAAAATAATTACTTAAGATTAAATAATGCAAATGAAACGTTGTTGAAGCTCCTGAGCACCTGCGCTCCAGATAAAATGGCTCTTTAGTTCGTTAAATGAACACATCCAACAGAAATGTTTTCCTTCTGAAACTAGTTAAACATATATAATATTTATAAATGAAAATGAACTACTTAGAAAAGAGTAAGGGAAACGGAACGTTTTTGATGTGCCTGATTTATAGATACACTAGTTCTGTCGTTTAAAGAATTGAACAGAACTAACAAAAATGTATCGCATTATGAAATGAGGTTATTATTTGTAATATATATTAATCAATGAAAATTAATTGCTTAAGATTCAATAATGCAAATGAAACGTTGTTGAAGCTCCTGAGCACCTGAGCTCCAGATAAAACGGTTCTTTTGTTCGTTAAATGAACGCATCCAACAGAAATGTTTTCCTTCTGAAACTAGTTAAACATATATAATATTAATAAATGAAAATGAATTACTTAGAAAAGAGTAAGGGAAACGGAACGTTTTTGATGTGCCTGATTTATAGATACACTAGTTCTGTTGTTTAAAGAATTGAACAGAACTAACAAAAATGTACCGCATTATGAAATGAGTTTATTATTTGTAATATAAATTAATCAATTAAAATTAGTTACTTAAGATTCAATAATGCAAATTAAACGTTGTTGAAGCTCCTGAGCACCTGAGCTCCAGATGAAACGGTTCTTTTGTTCGTTAAATGAACACATCCAACAGAAATGTTTTCCTTCTGAAACTAGTTAAACATATATAATATTGATAGATGAAAATAAACTACTTAGAAATGAGTAATGCAAACGGAACGTTCTGTTGTTTAAAGAATTGAACAGAACTAACAAAAATGTATCGCATTATGAAATGAGTTTATTATTTGTAATATATATTAATCAATTAAAATTAATTCCTTAAGATTCAATAATGCAAATTAAACGTTGTTGAAGCTCCTGAGCACCTGAGCTCCAGATGAAACGGTTCTTTTGTTCGTTAAATGAACACATCCAACAGAAATGTTTTCCTTCTGAAACTAGTTAAACATATATAATATTTATAGATGAAAATAAACTACTTAGAAATGAGTAATGCAAACGGAACGTTCTGTTATTTAAAGAATTGAACAGAACTAACAAAAATGTATCGCATTATGAAATAAGTTTATTATTTGTAATATTTATTAAACAATGAAAAATAATTACTTAAGATTCAATAATGCAAATGAAACGTTGTTGAAGCTCCTGAGCACTTGAGCTCCAGATAAAACGGTTCTTTCGTTCGTTAAATGAACACATCCAACAGAAATGTTTTCCTTCTGAAACTAGTTAAACATATATAATATTTATAAATGAAAATGAACTACTTAGAAAAGAGTAAGGGAAACGGAACGTTTTTGATGTGCCTGATTTATAGATACAATAGTTTGGTTGTTTAAAGAATTGAACAGAACTAACAAAAATGTACCGCATTATGAAATGAGTTTATTATTTGTAATATATATTAATGAATTAAAATTAATTACTTAAGATTCAATAATGTAAATGAAACGTTGTTGAAGCTCCTGAGCACCTGAGCTCCAGATAAAACAGTTCTTTTCTTCGTTAAATGAACACATCCAACAGAAATGTTTTCCTTCTAAAACTAGTTAAACATATATAATATTGATAGATGAAAATAAACTACTTAGAAATGAGTAATGCAAACGGAACGTTCTGTTGTTTAAACAATTGATCAGAACTAACAAAAATGTATCGCATTATGAAATGAGTTTATTATTTGTAATATATATTAATCAATTAAAATTAATTACTTAAGATTCAATTATGCAAATGAAACGTTGTTGAAGCTCCTGAGCACCTGAGCTCCAGATAAAACGGTTCTTTTGTTCGTTAAATGAACACATCCAATAGAAATGTTTTCCTTCTGAAACTAGTTAAACATATATAATATTTATAGATGAAAATAAACTACTTAGAAATGAGTAATGCAAACGGAACGTTCTGTTGTTTAAAGAATTGAACAGAACTAACAAAAATGTATCGCATTATGAAATGAGTTTATTATTTGTAATATATATTAATCAATTAAAATTAATTACTTAAGATTCAATAATACAAATGAAACGTTGTTGAAGCTCCTGAGCACCTGAGCTCCAGATAAAACGGTTCTTTTGTTCGTTAAATGAACACATCCAACAGAAATGTTTTCTTTCTGAAACTAGTTAAACATATATAATATTTATAGATGAAAATAAACCATTTAGAAATGAGTAATGCAAACGGAACGTTCTGTTATTTAAAGAATTGAACAGAACTAACAAAAATGTATCGCATTATGAAATAAGTTCATTATTTGTAATAGTTATTAAACAATGAAAAATAATTACTTAAGATTCAATGATGCAAATGAAACGTTGTTGAAGCTCCTGAGCACCTGAGCTCCAGATAAAACGGTTCTTTTGTTCGTTAAATGAACGCATCCAACAGAAATGTTTTCCTTCTAAAACTAGTTAAACATATATAATATCGATAGATGAAAATAAACTACTTAGAAATGAGTAAGGGAAACGGAACGTTTTTGATGTGCCTGATTTATAGATACACTAGTTCTGTTGTTTAAAGAATTGAACAGAACTAACAAAAATGTACCGCATTATGAAATGAGTTTATTGTTTGTAATATAAATTAATCAATTAAAATTAGTTACTTAAGATTCAATAATGCAAATTAAACGTTGTTGAAGCTCCTGAGCACCTGAGCTCCAGATGAAACGGTTCTTTTGTTCGTTAAATGAACACATCCAACAGAAATGTTTTCCTTCTGAAACTAGTTAAACATATATAATATTGATAGATGAAAATAAACTACTTAGAAATGAGTAAAGCAAACGGAACGTTCTGTTGTTTAAAGAATTGAACAGAACTAAAAAAAATGTATCGCATTATGAAATGAGTTTATTATTTGTAATATATATTAATCAATTAAAATTAATTACTTAAGATTCAATAATGCAAATTAAACGTTGTTGAAGCTCCTGAGCACCTGAGCTCCAGATAAAACGGTTCTTTTGTTCATTAAATGAACACATCCAACAGAAATGTTTTCCTTCTGAAACTAGTTAAACATATATATATTATTTATAGATGAAAATAAACTATTTAGAAATGAGTAATGCAAACGGAACGTTCTGTTATTTAAAGAATTGAACAGAACTAACAAAAATGTATCGCATTATGAAATAAGTTCATTATTTGTAATAGTTATTAAACAATGAAAAATAATTACTTAAGATTCAATAATGCAAATGAAACGTTGTTGAAGCTCCTGAGCACCTGAGCTCCAGATAAAACGGTTATTTTGTTCGTTAAATGAACGCATCCAACAGAAATGTTTTCCTTCTAAAACTAGTTAAACATATATAATATCGATAGATGAAAATAAACTACTTAGAAATGAGTAATGCAAACGGAACGTTCTGTTGTTTAAAGAATTGAACAGAACTAACAAAAATGTATCGCATTATGAAATGAGTTTATTATTTGTAATATATATTAATCAATTAAAATTAATTCCTTAAGATTCAATAATGCAAATGAAACGTTGTTGAAGCTCCTGAGCACCTGAGCTCCAGATAAAACGGTTCTTTTGTTCATTAAATGAACACATCCAACAGAAATGTTTTCCTTCTGAAACTAGTTAAACATATATAATATTAATAAATGAAAATGAATTACTTAGAAAAGAGTAAGGGAAACGGAACGTTTTTGATGTGCCTGATTTATAGATACACTAGTTCTGTTGTTTAAAGAATTGAACAAAACTAACAAAAATGTACCGCATTATGAAATGAGTTTATTATTTGTAATATAAATTAATCAATTAAAATTAGTTACTTAAGATTCAATAATGCAAATTAAACGTTGTTGAAGCTCCTGAGCACCTGAGCTCCAGATGAAACGGTTCTTTTGTTCGTTAAATGAACACATCCAACAGAAATGTTTTCCTTCTGAAACTAGTTAAACATATATATATTGATAGATGAAAATAAACTACTTAGAAATGAGTAATGCAAACGGAACGTTCTGTTATTTAAAGAATTGAACAGAACTAACAAAAATGTATCGCATTATGAAATAAGTTTATTATTTGTAATATTTATTAAACAATGAAAAATAATTACTTAAGATTAAATAATGCAAATGAAACGTTGTTGAAGCTCCTGAGCACTTGAGCTCCAGATAAAACGGTTCTTTCGTTCGTTAAATGAACACATCCAACAGAAATGTTTTCCTTCTGAAACTAGTTAAACATATATAATATTTATAAATGAAAATGAACTACTTAGAAAAGAGTAAGGGAAACGGAACGTTTTTGATGTGCCTGATTTATAGATACAATAGTTTGGTTGTTTAAAGAATTGAACAGAACTAACAAAAATGTATCGCATTATGAAATAAGTTCATTATTTGTAATAGTTATTAAACAATGAAAAATAATTACTTAAGATTCAATAATGCAAATGAAACGTTGTTGAAGCTCCTGAGCACCTGAGCTCCAGATAAAACGGTTCTTTTGTTCGTTAAATGAACGCATCCAACAGAAATGTTTTCCTTCTAAAACTAGTTAAACATATATAATATCGATAGATGAAAATAAACTACTTAGAAATGAGTAATGCAAACGGAACGTTCTGTTGTTTAAAGAATTGAACAGAACTAACAAAAATGTATCGCATTATGAAATGAGTTTATTATTTGTAATATATATTAATCAATTAAAATTAATTCCTTAAGATTCAATAATGCAAATGAAACGTTGTTGAAGCTCCTGAGCACCTGAGCTCCAGATAAAACGGTTCTTTTGTTCATTAAATGAACACATCCAACAGAAATGTTTTCCTTCTGAAACTAGTTAAACATATATAATATTAATAAATGAAAATGAATTACTTAGAAAAGAGTAAGGGAAACGGAACGTTTTTGATGTGCCTGATTTATAGATACACTAGTTCTGTTGTTTAAAGAATTGAACAGAACTAACAAAAATGTACCGCATTATGAAATGAGTTTATTATTTGTAATATAAATTAATCAATTAAAATTAGTTACTTAAGATTCAATAATGCAAATTAAACGTTGTTGAAGCTCCTGAGCACCTGAGCTCCAGATGAAACGGTTCTTTTGTTCGTTAAATGAACACATCCAACAGAAATGTTTTCCTTCTGAAACTAGTTAAACATATATATATTGATAGATGAAAATAAACTACTTAGAAATGAGTAATGCAAACGGAACGTTCTGTTATTTAAAGAATTGAACAGAACTAACAAAAATGTATCGCATTATGAAATAAGTTTATTATTTGTAATATTTATTAAACAATGAAAAATAATTACTTAAGATTAAATAATGCAAATGAAACGTTGTTGAAGCTCCTGAGCACTTGAGCTCCAGATAAAACGGTTCTTTCGTTCGTTAAATGAACACATCCAACAGAAATGTTTTCCTTCTGAAACTAGTTAAACATATATAATATTTATAAATGAAAATGAACTACTTAGAAAAGAGTAAGGGAAACGGAACGTTTTTGATGTGCCTGATTTATAGATACACTAGTTCTGTCGTTTAAAGAATTGAACAGAACTAACAAAAATGTATCGCATTATGAAATGAGGTTATTATTTGTAATATATATTAATCAATGAAAATTAATTGCTTAAGATTCAATAATGCAAATGAAACGTTGTTGAAGCTCCTGAGCACCTGAGCTCCAGATAAAACGGTTCTTTTGTTCGTTAAATGAACGCATCCAACAGAAATGTTTTCCTTCTAAAACTAGTTAAACATATATAATATCGATAGATGAAAATAAACTACTTAGAAATGAGTAATGCAAACGGAACGTTCTGTTGTTTAAAGAATTGAACAGAACTAACAAAAATGTATCGCATTATGAAATGAGTTTATTATTTGTAATATATATTAATCAATTAAAATTAATTCCTTAAGATTCAATAATGCAAATGAAACGTTGTTGAAGCTCCTGAGCACCTGAGCTCCAGATAAAACGGTTCTTTTGTTCATTAAATGAACACATCCAACAGAAATGTTTTCCTTCTGAAACTAGTTAAACATATATAATATTAATAAATGAAAATGAATTACTTAGAAAAGAGTAAGGGAAACGGAACGTTTTTGATGTGCCTGATTTATAGATACACTAGTTTTGTTGTTTAAAGAATTGAACAGAACTAACAAAAATGTACCGCATTATGAAATGAGTTTATTATTTGTAATATAAATTAATCAATTAAAATTAGTTACTTAAGATTCAATAATGCAAATTAAACGTTGTTGAAGCTCCTGAGCACCTGAGCTCCAGATGAAACGGTTCTTTTGTTCGTTAAATGAACACATCCAACAGAAATGTTTTCCTTCTGAAACTAGTTAAACATATATAATATTGATAGATGAAAATAAACTACTTAGAAATGAGTAATGCAAACGGAACGTTCTGTTGTTTAAAGAATTGAACAGAACTAACAAAAATGTATCGCATTATGAAATGAGTTTATTATTTGTAATATATATTAATCAATTAAAATTAATTCCTTAAGATTCAATAATGCAAATTAAACGTTGTTGAAGCTCCTGAGCACCTGAGCTCCAGATGAAACGGTTCTTTTGTTCGTTAAATGAACACATCCAACAGAAATGTTTTCCTTCTGAAACTAGTTAAACATATATAATATTTATAGATGAAAATAAACTACTTAGAAATGAGTAATGCAAACGGAACGTTCTGTTATTTAAAGAATTGAACAGAACTAACAAAAATGTATCGCATTATGAAATAAGTTTATTATTTGTAATATTTATTAAACAATGAAAAATAATTACTTAAGATTCAATAATGCAAATGAAACGTTGTTGAAGCTCCTGAGCACTTGAGCTCCAGATAAAACGGTTCTTTCGTTCGTTAAATGAACACATCCAACAGAAATGTTTTCCTTCTGAAACTAGTTAAACATATATAATATTTATAAATGAAAATGAACTACTTAGAAAAGAGTAAGGGAAACGGAACGTTTTTGATGTGCCTGATTTATAGATACAATAGTTTGGTTGTTTAAAGAATTGAACAGAACTAACAAAAATGTACCGCATTATGAAATGAGTTTATTATTTGTAATATATATTAATGAATTAAAATTAATTACTTAAGATTCAATAATGTAAATGAAACGTTGTTGAAGCTCCTGAGCACCTGAGCTCCAGATAAAACAGTTCTTTTCTTCGTTAAATGAACACATCCAACAGAAATGTTTTCCTTCTAAAACTAGTTAAACATATATAATATTGATAGATGAAAATAAACTACTTAGAAATGAGTAATGCAAACGGAACGTTCTGTTGTTTAAACAATTGATCAGAACTAACAAAAATGTATCGCATTATGAAATGAGTTTATTATTTGTAATATATATTAATCAATTAAAATTAATTACTTAAGATTCAATTATGCAAATGAAACGTTGTTGAAGCTCCTGAGCACCTGAGCTCCAGATAAAACGGTTCTTTTGTTCGTTAAATGAACACATCCAATAGAAATGTTTTCCTTCTGAAACTAGTTAAACATATATAATATTTATAGATTAAAATAAACTACTTAGAAATGAGTAATGCAAACGGAACGTTCTGTTGTTTAAAGAATTGAACAGAACTAACAAAAATGTATCGCATTATGAAATGAGTTTATTATTTGTAATATATATTAATCAATTAAAATTAATTACTTAAGATTCAATAATACAAATGAAACGTTGTTGAAGCTCCTGAGCACCTGAGCTCCAGATAAAACGGTTCTTTTGTTCGTTAAATGAACACATCCAACAGAAATGTTTTCTTTCTGAAACTAGTTAAACATATATAATATTTATAGATGAAAATAAACTATTTAGAAATGAGTAATGCAAACGGAACGTTCTGTTATTTAAAGAATTGAACAGAACTAACAAAAATGTATCGCATTATGAAATAAGTTCATTATTTGTAATAGTTATTAAACAATGAAAAATAATTACTTAAGATTCAATGATGCAAATGAAACGTTGTTGAAGCTCCTGAGCACCTGAGCTCCAGATAAAACGGTTCTTTTGTTCGTTAAATGAACGCATCCAACAGAAATGTTTTCCTTCTAAAACTAGTTAAACATATATAATATCGATAGATGAAAATAAACTACTTAGAAATGAGTAAGGGAAACGGAACGTTTTTGATGTGCCTGATTTATAGATACACTAGTTCTGTTGTTTAAAGAATTGAACAGAACTAACAAAAATGTACCGCATTATGAAATGAGTTTATTGTTTGTAATATAAATTAATCAATTAAAATTAGTTACTTAAGATTCAATAATGCAAATTAAACGTTGTTGAAGCTCCTGAGCACCTGAGCTCCAGATGAAACGGTTCTTTTGTTCGTTAAATGAACACATCCAACAGAAATGTTTTCCTTCTGAAACTAGTTAAACATATATAATATTGATAGATGAAAATAAACTACTTAGAAATGAGTAAAGCAAACGGAACGTTCTGTTGTTTAAAGAATTGAACAGAACTAAAAAAAATGTATCGCATTATGAAATGAGTTTATTATTTGTAATATATATTAATCAATTAAAATTAATTACTTAAGATTCAATAATGCAAATTAAACGTTGTTGAAGCTCCTGAGCACCTGAGCTCCAGATAAAACGGTTCTTTTGTTCATTAAATGAACACATCCAACAGAAATGTTTTCCTTCTGAAACTAGTTAAACATATATAATATTAATAAATGAAAATGAATTACTTAGAAAAGAGTAAGGGAAACGGAACGTTTTTGATGTGCCTGATTTATAGATACACTAGTTCTGTTGTTTAAAGAATTGAACAGAACTAACAAAAATGTACCGCATTATGAAATGAGTTTATTATTTGTAATATAAATTAATCAATTAAAATTAGTTACTTAAGATTCAATAATGCAAATTAAACGTTGTTGAAGCTCCTGAGCACCTGAGCTCCAGATGAAACGGTTCTTTTGTTCGTTAAATAAACACATCCAACAGAAATGTTTTCCTTCTGAAACTAGTTAAACATATATAATATTGATAGATGAAAATAAACTATTTAGAAATGAGTAATGCAAACGGAACGTTCTGTTATTTAAAGAATTGAACAGAACTAACAAAAATGTATCGCAATATGAAATAAGTTCATTATTTGTAATAGTTATTAAACAATGAAAAATAATTACTTAAGATTCAATAATGCAAATGAAACGTTGTTGAA
This sequence comes from Salticus scenicus, assembly GCA_963930645.1. NCBI lineage: Eukaryota > Metazoa > Arthropoda > Arachnida > Araneae > Salticidae > Salticus > Salticus scenicus. Next base: position 332,578,842 of record OZ005654.1, on the reverse strand, counting down.
GCTCCTGAGCACCTGAGCTCCAGATAAAACGGTTCTTTTGTTCGTTAAATGAACACATCCAACAGAAATGTTTTCCTTCTGAAACTAGTTAAACATATATATATTATTTATAGATGAAAATAAACTATTTAGAAATGAGTAATGCAAACGGAACGTTCTGTTATTTAAAGAATTGAACAGAACTAACAAAAATGTATCGCATTATGAAATAAGTTCATTATTTGTAATAGTTATTAAACAATGAAAAATAATTACTTAAGATTCAATAATGCAAATGAAACGTTGTTGAAGCTCCTGAGCACCTGAGCTCCAGATAAAACGGTTCTTTTGTTCGTTAAATGAACACATCCAACAGAAATGTTTTCCTTCTGAAACTAGTTAAACATATATAATATTTATAGATGAAAATAAACTACTTAGAAATTAGTAATGCAAACGGAACGTTCTGTTATTTAAAGAATTGAACAGAACTAACAAAAATGTGTCGCATTATGAAATAAGTTCATTATTTGTAATAGTTATTAAACAATGAAAAATAATTACTTAAGATTCAATAATGCAAATGAAACGTTGTTGAAGCTCCTGAGCTCCAGATAAAACGGTTATTTTGTTCGTTAAATGAACGCATCCAACAGAAATGTTTTCCTTCTGAAACTAGTTAAACATATATAATATTAATAAATGAAAATGAATTACTTAGAAAAGAGTAAGGGAAACGGAACGTTTTTGATGTGCCTGATTTATAGATACACTAGTTCTGTTGTTTAAAGAATTGAACAAAACTAACAAAAATGTACCGCATTATGAAATGAGTTTATTATTTGTAATATAAATTAATCAATTAAAATTAGTTACTTAAGATTCAATAATGCAAATTAAACGTTGTTGAAGCTCCTGAGCACCTGAGCTCCAGATGAAACGGTTCTTTTGTTCGTTAAATGAACACATCCAACAGAAATGTTTTCCTTCTGAAACTAGTTAAACATATATATATTGATAGATGAAAATAAACTACTTAGAAATGAGTAATGCAAACGGAACGTTCTGTTATTTAAAGAATTGAACAGAACTAACAAAAATGTATCGCATTATGAAATAAGTTTATTATTTGTAATATTTATTAAACAATGAAAAATAATTACTTAAGATTAAATAATGCAAATGAAACGTTGTTGAAGCTCCTGAGCACTTGAGCTCCAGATAAAACGGTTCTTTCGTTCGTTAAATGAACACATCCAACAGAAATGTTTTCCTTCTGAAACTAGTTAAACATATATAATATTTATAAATGAAAATGAACTACTTAGAAAAGAGTAAGGGAAACGGAACGTTTTTGATGTGCCTGATTTATAGATACAATAGTTTGGTTGTTTAAAGAATTGAACAGAACTAACAAAAATGTATCGCATTATGAAATAAGTTCATTATTTGTAATAGTTATTAAACAATGAAAAATAATTACTTAAGATTCAATAATGCAAATGAAACGTTGTTGAAGCTCCTGAGCACCTGAGCTCCAGATAAAACGGTTCTTTTGTTCGTTAAATGAACGCATCCAACAGAAATGTTTTCCTTCTAAAACTAGTTAAACATATATAATATCGATAGATGAAAATAAACTACTTAGAAATGAGTAATGCAAACGGAACGTTCTGTTGTTTAAAGAATTGAACAGAACTAACAAAAATGTATCGCATTATGAAATGAGTTTATTATTTGTAATATATATTAATCAATTAAAATTAATTCCTTAAGATTCAATAATGCAAATGAAACGTTGTTGAAGCTCCTGAGCACCTGAGCTCCAGATAAAACGGTTCTTTTGTTCATTAAATGAACACATCCAACAGAAATGTTTTCCTTCTGAAACTAGTTAAACATATATAATATTAATAAATGAAAATGAATTACTTAGAAAAGAGTAAGGGAAACGGAACGTTTTTGATGTGCCTGATTTATAGATACACTAGTTCTGTTGTTTAAAGAATTGAACAGAACTAACAAAAATGTACCGCATTATGAAATGAGTTTATTATTTGTAATATAAATTAATCAATTAAAATTAGTTACTTAAGATTCAATAATGCAAATTAAACGTTGTTGAAGCTCCTGAGCACCTGAGCTCCAGATGAAACGGTTCTTTTGTTCGTTAAATGAACACATCCAACAGAAATGTTTTCCTTCTGAAACTAGTTAAACATATATATATTGATAGATGAAAATAAACTACTTAGAAATGAGTAATGCAAACGGAACGTTCTGTTATTTAAAGAATTGAACAGAACTAACAAAAATGTATCGCATTATGAAAAAAGTTTATTATTTGTAATATTTATTAAACAATGAAAAATAATTACTTAAGATTAAATAATGCAAAAGAAACGTTGTTGAAGCTCCTGAGCACTTGAGCTCCAGATAAAACGGTTCTTTCGTTCGTTAAATGAACACATCCAACAGAAATGTTTTCCTTCTGAAACTAGTTAAACATATATAATATTTATAAATGAAAATGAACTACTTAGAAAAGAGTAAGGGAAACGGAACGTTTTTGATGTGCCTGATTTATAGATACAATAGTTTGGTTGTTTAAAGAATTGAACAGAACTAACAAAAATGTATCGCATTATGAAATAAGTTCATTATTTGTAATAGTTATTAAACAATGAAAAATAATTACTTAAGATTCAATAATGCAAATGAAACGTTGTTGAAGCTCCTGAGCACCTGAGCTCCAGATAAAACGGTTCTTTTGTTCGTTAAATGAACGCATCCAACAGAAATGTTTTCCTTCTAAAACTAGTTAAACATATATAATATCGATAGATGAAAATAAACTACTTAGAAATGAGTAATGCAAACGGAACGTTCTGTTGTTTAAAGAATTGAACAGAACTAACAAAAATGTATCGCATTATGAAATGAGTTTATTATTTGTAATATATATTAATCAATTAAAATTAATTCCTTAAGATTCAATAATGCAAATGAAACGTTGTTGAAGCTCCTGAGCACCTGAGCTCCAGATAAAACGGTTCTTTTGTTCATTAAATGAACACATCCAACAGAAATGTTTTCCTTCTGAAACTAGTTAAACATATATAATATTAATAAATGAAAATGAATTACTTAGAAAAGAGTAAGGGAAACGGAACGTTTTTGATGTGCCTGATTTATAGATACACTAGTTCTGTTGTTTAAAGAATTGAACAGAACTAACAAAAATGTACCGCATTATGAAATGAGTTTATTATTTGTAATATAAATTAATCAATTAAAATTAGTTACTTAAGATTCAATAATGCAAATTAAACGTTGTTGAAGCTCCTGAGCACCTGAGCTCCAGATGAAACGGTTCTTTTGTTCGTTAAATGAACACATCCAACAGAAATGTTTTCCTTCTGAAACTAGTTAAACATATATAATATTGATAGATGAAAATAAACTACTTAGAAATGAGTAATGCAAACGGAACGTTCTGTTGTTTAAATAATTGAACAGAACTAACAAAAATGTATCGCATTATGAAATGAGTTTATTATTTGTAATATATATTAATCAATTAAAATTAATTACTTAAGATTCAATAATGCAAATTAAACGTTGTTGAAGCTCCTGAGCACCTGAGCTCCAGATGAAACGGTTCTTTTGTTCGTTAAATGAACACATCCAACAGAAATGTTTTCCTTCTGAAACTAGTTAAACATATATAATATTTATAGATGAAAATAAACTACTTAGAAATAAGTAATGCAAACGGAACGTTCTGTTATTTAAAGAATTGAACAGAACTAACAAAAATGTATCGCATTATGAAATAAGTTTATTATTTGTAATATTTATTAAAGAATGAAAAATAATTACTTAAGATTCAATAATGCAAATGAAACGTTGTTGAAGCTCCTGAGCACTTGAGCTCCAGATAAAACGGTTCTTTCGTTCGTTAAATGAACACATCCAACAGAAATGTTTTCCTTCTGAAACTAGTTAAACATATATAATATTAATAAATGAAAATGGACTACTTAGAAAGGAGTAAGGAAAACGGAACGTTTTTGATGTGCCTGATTTATAGATACACTAGTTCTGTATTTTAAAGAATTGAACAGAACTAACAAAAACGTATCGCATTATGAAATAAGTTTATTATTTGTAATATTTATTAAACAATGAAAATTAATTACTTAAGATTCAATAATGCAAATGAAACGTTGTTGAAACTCCTGAGCACCTGGGCTCCAGATAAAACGGTTCTTTTGTTCGTTAAATGAACACATCCAACAGAAATGTTTTCCTTCTGAAACTAGTTAAACATATATAATATTTATAAATGAAAATGAACTACTTAGAAAAGAGTAAGGGAAACGGAACGTTTTTGATGTGCCTGATTTATAGATACAATAGTTTGGTTGTTTAAAGAATTGAACAGAACTAACAAAAATGTACCGCATTATGAAATGAGTTTATTATTTGTAATATATATTAATGAATTAAAATTAATTACTTAAGATTCAATAATGCAAATGAAACGTTGTTGAAGCTCCTGAGCACCTGAGCTCCAGATAAAACGGTTCTTTTGTTCGTTAAATGAACACATCCAACAGAAATGTTTTCCTTCTGAAACTAGTTAAACATATATAATATTTATAGATGAAAATAAACTACTTAGAAATGAGTAATCCAAACGGAACGTTCTGTTATTTAAAGAATTGAACAGAACTAACAAAAATGTATCGCATTATGAAATAAGTTTATTATTTGTAATATTTATTAAACAATGAAAAATGATTACTTAAGATTCAATAATGCAAATGAAACGTTGTTGAAGCTCCTGAGCACTTGAGCTCCAGATAAAACGGTTCTTTTGTTCGTTAAATGAACACATTCAACAGAAATGTTTTCCTTCTGAAACTAGTTAAACATATATAATATTAATAAATGAAAATGAACTACTTAGAAAAGAGTAAGGGAAACGGAACGTTTTTGATGTGCCTGATTTATAGATACACTAGTTCTGTTGTTTAAAGAATTGAACAGAACTAACAAAAATGTATCGCATTATGAAATAAGTTTATTATTTGTAATATATATTAATCAATGAAAATTAATTACTTAAGATTCATTAATGCAAATGAAACGTTGTTGAAGCTCCTGAGCACTTGACCTCTAGATAAATCTGCTCTTTTGTTCGTTAAATGAATAGATCCAACAGAAACTTTATTATTTTGAAACTAGTTAAACATATGTAATATTTATAAATGAAAATGAACTACTTACAAATGAGTAATGCAAACGGAACGTTTTTGATGTGCCTGATTTATAGATATACTAGTTCTGTTGTTTAAAGAACTGAACAGAACTAACAAAAATGTATCGCTTTATGAAATGAGTTTATTATTTTTAATATTTATTAATCAATGAAAATTAATTACTTAAGATTCATTAATGCAAATAAAACGTTGTTGAAGCTGCAGAGCACCTGAGCTCCAGATGAAACGGCTCTATTGTTCGTTAAATGAACACTGTAACAGATATGTTTTCCTTCTGAAACTAGCTAAACATATATAATATTTATAAATGAAAATGAATTGCTTAGAAATGAGTAATGCAAATGGAACATTTTTGATGTGCCTGATTTATAGATGCACTAGTTCTGTTTAAAGAATTGAGCAGAACTGACAAAACATATTGCATTATGAAATGAGTTAATTATTTGTAATATATATTAATCAATGAAAATTAATTACTTAAGATTCAATAATGCAAATGAAACGTTGTTGAAGCTCCTGAGCACCTGAGCTCTAGATAAAACAGCTCTTTTGTTTGTTAAATGATCAGATCCAACAGAAATGTTCTTATTCTGAAACTAATAAAACATGTATAATATTTATAAATGAAAGTGATCTTTTGAAATGAGCAGTGAATATGAAACGTTTTTGAACGCATGATTTATAAGTATTCTAACTCTGTAGTTTATTAATGAAATGGAAGTAACAAAAATATATCGCATTATAAAATGAGTTAATTATGTGTAATTTTTACTAATGAATGAAAATTAATGATTTAAGATTGATTAATGCAAATGAAACGTTGTTGAAGCTCCTGAGCTGTAAATGCACAAGCTGTTTTGTTTATTAGATGAAGAAATCTAACTGAAATGTTCTCATTGTGAAACAAGTTCTGTTGTTTAAATAATTGAATAAAACTAACAAAAAATCTCTTGCACTATGAAACGAGTTAATTAAACTTAATATTAATTTATAAAAAAATTAATTACTTGATATTGAGTAATGCAAATGAAACCTTCTTGAAGCTCCTGAGCGCCTGAGCTCTAGATACATTGGGTCTATTATTTGTGAAATAAACAGACCCAACGAATCGTTTTCATTATGAAATATTGATAGATAATATCTATAAATGAAAGTGAACTACCCATTAATGGTTAATCAAATGGGATTTTGTAGAGGCTCCCGGTGGATACACTTCTACTGTTGTTTATTAAATGAACTAACCCATATGTCATTATGAAACGAGTTAACTATATATTCTATTAATAAACAAAAATTACATATTTAGTAATTATTAATGGAAATGAAAACGTCATTGAGGCTCCTGATCTATAGTTACAATGACTATTTTTTTCTTCTTAAATTAACAGATCCAACAGAAATGCATCTCATGAGTTAGCCATATATGTTAACTAGTTATATCATAAAACGAGTTTACCATGTGTAATATTATTCAATAAAAATAAAGTACGTTGTTTTGAGTAATTCATCTGGCACGTTGCCGAAGCTCCCTGTAGATACACTGACTGTTGTTTTTTATTAAATGAACTGATGTGATACTGATTGCAGTCTGCAATTTCTGAAATATCATAAAGTAATATCATATTGTGAAACACTAGAAACTCAACAATGTTTTCCGTTAGTTTAACCTGATTTTTTCTGATAGTTAAATTTTTAACAATTTGTTAGAAAAAATGTGATATATATATATATATACAATATATCATTTAAAATGGTGCATACTAGTTGTGAGAGGTATTTTGTTAGTTTTTCAACTTACAAAACTTTTACATTTTACACAAATTTCTAAATTTTTATTTTGTATTTTATTTATTTATTTATTTTTGTACGCTTCGAAATACAAAGTTGCTTTTTGTTTTGAAAGCGAATCTTTAAAAATTGTGTCTTTTTTCATTTATTACTTTCTTCTATATTCAACATAACATATGTAATTAATTTCCTGCATATGAGGACAAAAAGACAATTTTTTACTTTTCAACTAATCTAATAATTTTTCTTTATGGAAAACATATGAAACAAATCAAATAATATGGTACATTATGTATATAACTTTATTATTATTATTATTAATTAAAAAAAGGAATATTTAAATTTAAATAGAAATAAGTAAAAGATAATTTAAAAATTTTTACAGTCTTTCACGCTATTAAATACTTTATGTACTTATTTATTTAAAATTTGGAACTTTTTTAATTTACATATCAGATGAAAGTCCTGTTCGTATAAATTAAAAAGATGAGGGTTCATAAGCTGCCCGCACTGGAAGTGTTAATATTCTTTAAGATATAAGATGTACAGATAAAAAAATAAAGACTTAAATATTTTTTAAAGAATATTTAGCTTAACAAAAGTGAAATTTAAATAGAATTTGATTAGATAGATTCAATTTCACCAGTTTCATATCTCAATCTAGTGAGAAGTAGTAGCGTACGCAACATATTCACTGTAATTAACATTGTGTTTTTCTTTCAATTTTAATTTTTGTATATGAATGCAGTGGAGCAACACTTTTATATTTATGTACAATTTACGTCTTAGTGTATTTTATAACATATTTCAATAAGAAAGTATTGTTGCTTTGCGCTCATAAAAAAAAAAAACGTCAAGCATCTAAAAATAGAGGAAATTGGGCTAGAAATGCAAAATTTTGAATCTTTGGGTCCCTCAGAACAAACAGATACTGGAATAATATGAATAATATCGATTGGAATATAAAATACATATGTTATAAGTAAATGCAAAAATTTCGCATGTCTGATCAATTTGATATTTTTCTCAATTTCAGGAACGAAAACCCCGCTTGGACCCTCATCCTTTCTGAGCTTCAAATGTACAGTCGGTAACAAAAGTGTCCGAACACTAGCAAAAATTCCTATGTAAAAAAGTGCGCTTTATACGGTTCTGTTAAATAAATCCTTATCGAATCATGTTCTTAGACTGACTAAGAAGAGGATTCGACAAGGATTTATTTAACAAAACCGTATGAAGTGTACTTTTTTTACATAAGAATTTTTGCTAGTGTTCGGACACTTTTGTTACTGACTGTATCTCAGTTCAGAGAGAAAGATGAGTCACTAAAGTCTGTCACGATACATTTTTATTTTATTTAGTGTAAATTATTTTCCCTAAATTAAGAGTTTTGCATTATTTATAAGCAATATATGTATATATATATATATATATATATCGGCACACCAAAATTCATTAAATCAAATTAATATTTAGTATTTAAAATTGGACAAGGAAGCCGTCTGTGGCCTAGTCCCTCACAAATGCAATAAACCATACATGAAAACTTATAGTAAATTACATATATATACATATTACAGATACATTCTATAAATTTGAGACGATGCAAAATTGCAAATTGAAAGAAGTAGGCCTATGGAATTCACTGTGCACGTGACTGTAGAGAGACTGAAAGTGTAATATATATATATTTTTTTTTTTTTTTCTTTGACATCATCGATTGAAAATAATTGCTGAGAGACTTGCCGCTCTAATAGCTCCGAAAAAGAAAACGGGTAAAAAATTAGTTTGATCCTGCGAAAGTGAGGGTAAACGCTAGACGTCAAGCCGAAGTTTAATTTGAATAGAAAAAAGAGAACACGGAATTAAGTGTACTTTTTATTCTTATGCACCCGGATCAGGGAAAAAAATATTATTTACAGCTTGTCGGATGTGGCCTGAAAAGTGAAATTCCTTCCGTGTTAACAGAATACCTGTTCGTGTTATTAGAAAGAAAGTGAGAAAAATAAACTATTGGATCTACAGATTAGACGATTGAATGTCTAATCTGCATTACCCATTACTTAACCGTTCATTTTATTTATTCTCGATTTATTTACATTATTAAAATCGGAGTTTATGTATGTTGTAGGTGTAGATGTGGGTGACAAAATAATGGAATGTTTTTGAATTTGGATGTTTTATCAATTATCCAGAAGAATACCTGATAGATGCTCTTGAAACTTTGTGGGTGCAAAGAACATGTTATACCGCATGCACTCGGCGAAGATTTTGTGTGAAAGGCAAAAAAGAAAAAAAGGGGGGGGGGGAGGAGGATATAATGTCTGAAATTACACTTTAAAAAAATAATGTTTGTTGTAGTTGCATGTAACGTATGATTACGATGTTATTTCTAACTATTAGTATGCATTTTTACAAGAACAGCACATATATTCACGAAAATATAATGTTTTCGTTCTTTCTTTTCTTTCTTTTTTCTTTCTTTCTTTCTTTTTTTTTTTTTTTTGTCCGTTGTCTGTTTATAACAAGCAGAATTTCAAACCAGTGCATTGTTATTTTTAGAAAACTTCACACACAACATTAGATGCAACTTACAGCAATCAGAATATAAAAATATCTGATGAAATAGGAGAATTTTTACTTTATAAGATTTTACTCCATGTGTGCAAGCGTTAACAAAGTTTCATTTGCGTAATTCATTAGAGAAATGTTTAAAATTAAATTCAGAAAGGTATTGTCGATTGAATAGAATTAGTTGAATTTTAAGTACTCTCAAAAAGAAACAAAATGATATGGAGTTTTACCCGTATTTTTATTTTGAATCCACGTATACTCCATTGACTTTAAAATGAAAATATAGTTAAAACCCTTTATCATATTGCTTCTCTTTGAGAGAGTACTTAAAATATAACTAATTCTATCGACAATATTTTTCTGAAGTTTCACGATATTTGCTTTTTTTTTTTTTTTTTTTTCAGAGTCTATACTTACCCGCAATTCGCAATAAAATATTCTTAAATTTATATTATATTAGAAACCGAATTAAAATTTTACTAGACAAAATAGAGTTGTACTATTGAACAAACCTTTCAGATAATTAACTATTGCATAAAAATTATTAGTAGATACGTCTAGTCATAAACAAAGCTTCAGTGTACAATATAACATTATTTCAAATGTATTAAAACTAACTGTTAAACAATCCACTGTTCTAAATATTTTGACAATTTGTAAAAACAGTAAAATAAGGAAGCAAATATACACTGGAAGGCCTATAAAGTTTCAATTGTTAAACATTAATATTTAAGTGTAATAGGAATTAAACTCATGTTATGAGTATGAGTCGTGTAGCTTTAATTTACTATACAGGGAGTAGAGTATCATCCAATTTTCTGCATTCAAAAGATTAGATTCATAAAAAACAGTTATAAAAATTTTTTTGAAGAAAAATTTCTTGGATAAAAAATTAATGCAAACATAACCCGCACCCAACCTGATGCTAGACTCCAGTTTCAATAAATCTAACTTTTTGTCAATTTTACTTTTTTGTCATTCCCTTTGCAGCTTTCGTTTAGAATCCTTTTACGCGCTCTTGAATACGAGTCGGTCAACACCTTAATTCGATCATGACGAATTCGCTCCACTAAAGGATGAACTTGTGTTTAATCTCTTTTCTTAGCGACACCTTCCTCCTAATATTTTCTTTCTCTCTCTCCCCGGCTCGGTGGTTTATAATTGAAATGGTTTTCGGTGGAAGGAAAACAAGGATAAAAAGAGAGAGGAAAAAAAGATAGATTCACCTCGTTGTTCGGGTTCAGTAAAAAATATGAAGGTTGGAAATTAAAAGGAGCGAGAGAGTGGGCCTAAGAAGAGGTACGTTGGCCTACTTATACAAAGAGCGCAAATAGTCTTATTGTCGAAACATGAATTAGAAATCTGCATGGGTCTGAAATTTCATGCCAGGCCCGGCGCGCATAGTGGCAATCTGTGCCAGGCCCTCCCCACAGTAAAAGCAAAGATCTCGTCCGATCCGAGATAGAAAAAAAAGTAAAATCGAAATCTGTTTTTTTACAGACTTTTACTAGTTCACCCATATGTCTATGTCTTTCTCAACAAATATGGAAAGTATTTGATAACTTATGAGTAATACAATTTGTTTAGAAATTTCTTACACTTTTACAGCTTGATCAAAATAAAATTATTTAAGGTAATGCTTATACAATGATTTTGTTGAAAACTTTTAAAAGAAAACTATATTTTATAGCTTTTTTCGCTTCAATGTTGCCAGACTTTGTGACTTTTTTATTCAAAAGTCACTAATAGTTTTGAGAAGTAATATTTCATATACATAATAGACGAATCGAATTGACTGGCAACACCGTAAGGCTTTGCATTTCAGACGTCTCTCCAAATTTGCCCATAATAACCTAAATTGCAAAGTTGTATTTTGTAAAATTATTCAAAAATGTAGACTAATATTGATTACAGATACTGTTTACATTTCAATTTTGTGGAAGACTGTTAATAAAAATTATAGTATTTTACAACTCTTTTTAATGTAATCTTCGTGAAAATAAACTTGTTTATCAACGATGTCAAAAATTTTATAAAATATCGCAATTTTCTTTAATTTCAAATTTTAATCTTTTTTTCCTTATTCAGTAACTGCCACTTAATAAATTCACAGGCTAATAAAATCAGCTGCTTAATCTAATCAAATTGCCAGGACCGGAATCAAATCAATGCAAACTAATTTTAAAACAGCCGCTTAATAAAATCAGCATCGCCGGTTAATAAAATCAAAAAAATATCTCTTCAGCAGCAAAAATCTCATTTATGCACTCTAAACACATTTTTATTTACGATGTGATTTTTTATTTTTGAGATAAAGTAGAAAATAAAATACAGGAATCCCTCCGTTAACTCTCTTTGTCGAAAATTTTACAATTACAACAGTAAATTTTACATTTACAGCAACTAAACACGTCCCATTACTTGTTTTAGTAATAATTTTAAGGAATGTATTCTTCAAAGCGTGGTGATAAGTTAAAAACTTGATTTGGTTCGCAAGTGATTTATATATATATATGTAATGTTTAATTAAAAGACAATTTTTAGTTTTTATTAATAACTAAGAGGCAAGAAGCTTTAAAGGAAAGGTTTCAATTTAAAAGAAAATCGGGAACTTTCGGCAAAGTATTGATGATTTTCCTCAAAGGAGAGCGTATCGGAACTTGGGATGTGTTTAATTCACTTATTTTGAAGGAGCAATCAAATAATTATCTGTTAAAAATTAATTAATATTGTTTATTAGTTCCAATATTTGGTACCTTTTAAAATTTCTTTCCAAATTTAGGTATATGATACCTTTTTCTTCATTGCAGGAATGTTCGACGGATATAAAAATTAGCCGCTTAATAAAATCACTTTTGCTTAGAACAAATGTGATTTTAATAAGCGGAGGGTACTGTATATAAGAAAAAAGTATTGGATTTGTTAAAATTTTTTACCTCTGTTTTTTTTTAAAGATTTACACATTTTGAGAAGTTTTTAACATGATTTGAACATTTAAAAAAAAATGTCTATCGGTACAAAAATTTTGTGGACGCTGTATCTTAAGAATCAATGAGCAAAATTCAACCAAACTTGATATTTAGTTGGACTTTGACCTAAATCAGTGCTGTTTATATTTGTAGAGCAGTCGCTCAACAGATGGCAGTGTCATATCCCTTTATCATAATTTTTAATATAGGAGTATAGGACAAAATTTCCTGTAAATGTAAATATTGAGAATCACTTTTAATTTTTCAGACTTTATTTTAAATTATCACAGATCGATGGTTCAACTATTCGTTTTAAAGGTATTGAAGGGCTCTTTTGAAAGATACCCATAATGAAAAATTGTCCCCCTCGGGGAAAAAGGACTTGCGCCCAAGGGAGAAAGCGATATCCATACATATACAACATTTTTTTCCCCAGTCGACTGTTACAATTATAAATAATTTTTTTAAATTTCATAATGTTTCTTAAAAAATAATTTTCTTGTACATTTATACGAAATTTTTTCCTATACCGCCATTTGAAAATTTTAGAAAAAGCGGGATGGCAACGTCACCTGTTCAACGATTTCCACTAAAAATTGGCTGACTCTAATTTATGTCAAGATCAACTCCCTGGGATACAACTGTCACAAAAATTTTTCACACACAGACAGAGATTTTCTAAAAATGGTCAAATCATGTTCTAGACATATAAAAACGCGTAAATCTATCGAAAACCCGAAGTCGAAAATTTTTACGAACTCAATACTTTCTTCTGTTAAATATAGAAGAAAGTAATATATATATATATATATTGTAGTGCGTCACTCACACTACTTTCTCTTACTTTGCATATACCCTTAGTGCTATTGTGACATCGTCAAGGTTTTCTTCTTTTGTACTCGACTGCTAGTGTGAGGTCCGAGGTGCCTCTTTGTCTGCGAAATCATTAAAATGGACATTCCAAGCATCCTTTCACACTCTCAGATGCAATGTCGCCACAATTTCCCGCTCGACTTTGATAATGCCGTCTTGCGCTCCCAGGCGAAGGTGGTACCCAGCCATTTTGACGCCTAGCAAACACCAAGGAACTATTAAACTAGGTGAGAACTTATGTATCTCATGCGACCAAAATGGCATGTGATGCATGTTTTTATGATTGTCCTGTATGAACAGGAGGTTAAATAGAATGGTTATGTGCTATTTCGTCTTATTATTAAAACTTTGTTATGTTATTTCACTAGAGTATTTATTTTTTAGTTTCACTAAAGTAATAAGTTCGATTTTTAACAAAAGTTGCAATACAAGTGATGCCTTCTGAACCTGTTACTGAATATATCACATTATACTCTTAGTGCTATAAAGACAGATTACAGATTAAGTCCTAAAATGAGTAAGATAAAACAATAAAGTTCCATCCCAATCTAATTTAAAAATAATATAAAAAATGTTTATGAACAGTTTTATTCGACATAAACTTCTGTGTGAGGGAGAGGGGCTGCTGATCCCCCTCGAATTTCCATTTAATTATAGTGCTTACACCCATTAAAATATACCATAACTATATTTTATTCAATAATTCTTTATATAAACAACGTTTAGGGTTGCCAGAAGGTGGCATTGCTTCTAGTATGTTAGCTGATCTATACTTATATTATTATGAGCGTGACATTGAGTGTACTAATTTTAAATTATTAAGGTACATGGATGATATAATTATATTATATTTGGATAAACATAACACCAATCTAGACTTACCTGTTAATTATCCTGAAAATCGTCTCTTAGTAGTACTGATTTGGAATCTAGTGTTATTAGTTTCTTAGATTTAAAAATTATTCTTAATAATAATAGCCAATTGGAATTTGACTTATATGATAATCGGAAAGATTTCCTCTTTAAAGTAAATTTTTTTACTAATTTTAAAACATGTTTACATAAATCTGTTTTTGTCAATATTCTTCTTAATTTTAATCTATAGATAAAATATTTAGTGTCTGATAAACATCAAAACGTACAATTTCGATTCCTTAAAAATTTAGCATTAATTAATGGATATCCCAAACACTTAATTAATTTTTTTTTTTAATTGTTATTATTTTTTTTTTCTCTATCATTTTTTTTTTCAATTTAAATTGAAATTTAGGTCTAGAAATTTTTTTATTCCAATAAACTGTAGTTTAAGTCTAGGGATTATGATACTCGATTTTAAATTAGGTATTTAATGGTTAGTTTTTATTCCCATTATCTTTCAATTCCTGACAAATTACAATCGTAGATGGCAGCACTATTCAAATATCTATATTGAATATCTAAATCCAAAACAAAAAAATTTTCTTTTTAGTTTGAATAGGTTTATGTCTTCTTTACCTTTGCTCCATGCTTCCTGGCCATTTTGTACAGACATTATATGTATTTTATTTCTTTTTCTTTTATTATTTATTCATTTTATTTATTCATTTTATTTTATTTTATTTATTTATTTATTTCCATTATTTTCATAACATTACTGTAGATGGCAGCACTATTCTTGTTACTATAATTAACATGAATCCTAATTTACGTAAGGATTCAACCTGTTTAAGTTTACAAATTCTCTATTTTACTTCATATTCACTGCTAATTTTCAGCTGACTAACTGTATTTTTACTCCATGTTCACTGCTAATTTTGAGCTGACTAACTGTGATTTTAACTAATATCTGCTTGTTCAATTTCACATGTGTCTCGTTTTTCATACACTATGAGTTGCCTCTTTTTCAATAATAATTTTAAAGTAATTTTTGGATTAATATTTGTAGTGGTGAGTTTATTTTGATCTAAGTTTTTAAATGGTTATTGGATTATCATTTGTAGTGATGAGTTTTATTTTGATCTTCGTTTTTTCTGGTTTTATTTACAATGGGTGTTTCGGGCCTGAGAACAAAGAAATTCTTAGCTTTTGCTTTCTTTGTGACAGAAAAACATCCATTTTTTTTAGCAAATTTGCATTCTACCAGGCCCTTGATAGCGTTAGAATGCAAATAATGTTTTTTTTTCTTATTCTAATTTGCTATAATTCATTTAGATTTTACTTTGTTTCTTATTTTGGTTTGATTTGGGTGGTCTTCGTTTTTGATCAGAATGATTTAAATACTGAAATTAAATCATCTTTAAATTTCAAATGTTTGCACTGATAATATTATATTACTATATATATATATGTCTGTTATTAATTTGCCTCGAAACATGAATGTGAAAAAGTCTATGTGAAAAACACCTAAAACAAAATGAAATACACTTCCTGCAATTTCCAAGTTTAGTCTCAAATATCTATATATTGGGTAGCCCTGTATATGAATAATGAATGATTTCCATCCTACAATCTACAAAAAAAAAAAAATGTTTCTTTACATACAAAAAATATGTTCATTCCATTTTGTTTAGAACAGCCTTTGGATGTTATGTTGTGTACTTACCAAAAATTTCACCCATAAGCGTAATGTATTTTGAATTCTCTTGATTGGCCGTGTACAAGAACCTTTTCCTTGATCTCACCGAAAAGTTTAGTGTAGCCTCTCTGTCCAATCCAAAACACTTGGTGGGCCGCATTGGAAATATATTTTATTAATTCGGGTCGCACCGTATGTATTACAGTCATAAGAAAAAGCCCCCCTCCTCCTTTCCCGACTAATTTCGCCGTAAATTAGTGTAGAGATATGCGGTTGGTGTCGATCGATTAGTAATAAGGACTAGTTTAGAGGATTTAGTTAGATTTTGCTTAAGGGGTGTATACATATTAAAACTGACATCAACTTCATTTTTTTCAAAGGCAACCCCTCAATTTCGACAAACTTTTTGGATTATTTGGATCAAATCATCCCAGAAAATGGTATAATTTATATATTTCTCACAATTTTTCACAGAGTTATAATTTGTTAAAATATGAGATGCAAATGTTAAATAAATGTAATAAATGTTAATAAATGTTAATCTTCCCCAAAAAATCAATATATTAAAATTTCATTTTTTTTTTTTTTTTTTTTTTTTTTAGGTTAGAATGAAGTAACCCAAATATATTCCATACATATTTTGGATCGAAAAACATTTTTGCATTATGAAAATTATTAATAAAGTCATATTTCAAAAAATTAAGAATTATGATCTACATTATTTTTTTGCACGAATAGAATGGACATCATAAGAAATATAGGTTTCTAAATTTACAGTTCGTTCCTATCATTATTTTTCGAATTACAGTGATATTTCAATTTTTATTGCTCTTGGGTGGCTGTCACTTGTTATCATTTGTGTCATATATTACTTTGCATGTGCATGATTTAAAATAGTTATTCAAGTAAGTTTAGACGTACAAATCATTTCTTAATTAGCATTATTTTATTTTATATTTAAAAATTTCGTACTTTTTTCCCGATTATTATCTGAATGGATATAATACTTTTCTGTGTGATATCTGAATTATTACTATACTAGCCGCCTTCGGCGACCAGCTGGTTCGCGATCCCTGAAAAATCCGACTTTACGAAACTCCCGCTCGGTTGCGGCTGCGGCGCCTTTTTCCCGTTTCAGGTCTAATAACAGCTTATCGATATATCGTGAAAATAGCTTATTGAAAGCGCAGTAAATTCCCGTGCGGTAGCGCCTTCGGCGCCCTCTTCCCTTTTCAATATCTGAAACAGCCTGTTCGCTCACCATGTTATGATCTTTCAAATTTCTGACTTTAGCTAAGTCCCGCTCGGTGGCGCCTGCGGCGCCGTATAACATTTAAAAAAAAGATTTGTGTCTGACTTATCTGTGGTTTTCTCCAAAACTTGCTTAATTCCGGGCTATATATCGTTAAAAATTATTAGTACGAAATGTGAGCGAAAATCTGAATTTGAAACTCTGTAAAATATAAAAGAATAAATTTTTTCTGGTTTTTCCGTAATTTTCTCCGAAAGTTTTGTACAGAATTTGAACGGCTTATATCATTTTAATAGCCTGCAATAAAAATACTTTAAAATATCTTTTGAATGATGTATTATGTATTACAATAATGAATATCTATGATATATTTTAGAC
Organism: Salticus scenicus; assembly: GCA_963930645.1. Taxonomy (NCBI): domain Eukaryota; kingdom Metazoa; phylum Arthropoda; class Arachnida; order Araneae; family Salticidae; genus Salticus; species Salticus scenicus. The sequence continues at coordinate 332,561,187 of OZ005654.1, read as the reverse complement.
TCAAAATGGCTAATCTATCAAGGGCGATTAACGATTTCTATTGAAATCCATCTAAAATTTAAGAATTTCAAAACTGCTTTTTTACAACCGAATTCATGAAAAAAAAGGGGAAAAAAATCAATATTATTATGTTAAAAGTAACTCATTAACAGATGAAATTGGTGAATGGTGTCATTAACAGATGAAATAAAAATGAATTTAAATAAATATAATATGTCTATTTATTTTATTTTTAAAGGTATACGATTTTTTAACTACATACAGGTGAGCCATAATGACGGGCAATTTTTGAGTTATAAAATGTTTTGTGAAAAAATCGATGTTTCGTAAAATCTAAAAATATGGATCGCTAATCCGTATTTTGTAAAAATGTTTATATGGTTCGGAAGAGGATTAAATGTCCTTTCAAAATATACCAGTTGTTAAGAAATGGAACAGTTACTCGGTCGTACAGGGCGTTTCAAAAAAGACAATCGAGAAAAAGAGAAATTTTCGACCCTTTTTAAAACTTTTTTTAAAAATATAAAAAATCCGTATTTAAAAAAAAAAAAAAAATTGTACCGTAAGAATCGGTAATAAATGCTCTTTCTCGTGGTACAGGTGTATTTTCGATATTTCCAACAGATCGGCAGCGATCGCTTTAGAAAAACCAGCGAAATTTTTCTCTCTCGGCTTTCTCTTTTGAGGAACACGCTGAAGGGCAAAAATTACGATCTGCTCGCTTTTTAATTAGGCATTGGTCGACGTTTTAATTAATATCTCCGGAACTAATTAAAATTTTTTAATTCTCTTTTCACTATCAACTCGGGAAGGCTTCTGAGCACCCGTATGTCAAATTTTATACTTCTGCGTTCAGTAGGGGCTGAACGTATAGATGCACAGACAGACATCTTTTATTATTTTAGATTTGCTTTCTCTTACTAATAGGGTCGAGAAAGTATTGTTTTAGGGTCAAATTTCCGAACGTGCGTTTATATTATATTTACATGTTCTGAGGTCCCCTGAATACAAAAATCATGTTTTTAGCGAATGGTCTGTGTGTCTGTCTGTCTGTGTGGATGTCTGTGTGTCTGTTATCAGCATATCTCAAGAACAAATAGTAGCAGAAATTCCAAACTCGCTATTTTAAATGTGTATCATATAGGCATGCTACAGTAAGCTTTTCATTGAGATGAAGCAAATGGTTCGTGTACAGGGACACTCAAAAGTATTCAAATACATTACGTCTATGGGGGAAATTGCCGGTAAGTAGAGTTTAACATCTATAGACTCCACTAAACCAAATGAAACGAATATATATATATTTGTAATAGAAATAGTCAACTGGGAAAAGAATTCTGTGCATGTAGGAGCCTCGTCTCCTCCCCCCCCCCTGGCGGGAAGTCCCCCCTCCATGGGAGTAAATTTTCATGATGGATATCTTTCAAAAGATCTCGACAATACATTTAAAACGAATGGTTAAACCATCAGTCTGCGATAATTTAAAATAAAGTTATCGATTTTTTTCATTAATAAATAAATAAATAAATAAATAAATAAATGTAATATTGAGATTAAATACAACTTTTTTTTTATATTTAGTGTTATACCACTTCTCTAATATGGAAATCGTCTGTTTTTAAATAATAATTTTAATAAATTATTTTTTAATAACCGAATTAAATTCTACATAAATGTAGGTGCATTAATGAAACGGGGGGTTGAGGGGGTAGTAGCCCCCCCTCACACAGAACTAATTATCATATAAAACTCTTCCGAAGCCTAATATGAATTGTTTAACACATGTTTACATAACAGTACTCGTTATCTTACCTCTTAATCTGCAACCTGTATTTATAGTATTAATTTTCAGGGTAATAGAATGTCGTGTGAGTGACACACCAGATTATTTTTTTAAGTATAGAGATTTTCTCTTGACCAATTTTTGCTTGTAACTCTTTGAAGACTTGATATAAAGAATATAAACTTTTTCTGAACCACATTGGTCAGAGAAGTTCGAATTTGTAGTCAAAGATGGGTGTTACTATTCTGGAAAAAAAAAAAAAAAAAAAAAAAGAAGTTTGTGCAAGTTTTAATATGTAGATGACACCCTAAATAAAATTTAGCAATTGAATTAAAGACTAGAATTTATTACTAATCGAGGTATCAGCTGCTCATACCTGCCAACATCCTAATTAATATTCAGTTGTGCTGTTATTCCCGCCATTTTTCTTATATCAGTAAATTTTTAAAATAATATTCTCCAAATGTAATTGCAATTCAATAAAAAGGAAAACATTCTAAAAAAATACTGGTGCAAAAAAGAAGCGGGGCTAACGATACTAATACGGAATATTAATTAGGATGTAGTCAAGTATGGTTGCTAGTTTCTACGATAATTTATTGCGAAATTAGTCAGGGAAGGAAATTATTATTATTTTATGACTGTACATATGCATATGTGCATATATGTTTGTGAGTACATTATTCATGTATCCATATACTTTTTTCGCGGAGGGCAGGGTGAAAATTCGGAGTAGAATACATTAATTTAAAGTGTGTATTAATTTCATAAATTAATAATAGAATCGTAAAAAAATTATGACTATATATTAAAACTATAATAAAAAGAATGAATAATGGATCTAATAATATTTCATTACAACAGTTCTTTAGCTACCATAATCGTTGAAAGGTATTTTCATTTCGGAAAGTCAGAACGTATTTATTAATTTTTGATCCGTTAAACAAAGTTGTCAAACTTTAAATATCGTTAGTCTCCTCGCGGGCCGCAAGAAACTAAGCGGTGAGCTGCGGGAGCCACCCCTGATATATACGATACAGATGTAGAATACCGAGTTTGTTTTTCCTGATACGTTTGTTCTTGAGATATGCTGATAACAGGCACAGACTCATACACACATACGGACAAACCGCTTAAAAACATCTTTTTCGGATTCGAGAAGGGGAAGGGGGAGCTCAAAACAAGTGAATATACCAAAATCTAGATTTCGAGAATTTGACAATAAAATAATATTTTCTCTGCCATATATATGGGTAAAAGAAGGTTTAAAAAATAAAAAATAAATATAAAGAGCATACCTTCAGTTATCTTCTTTGGGGCACATAATTCACTTCCTTTAGCACTATACTTCTCTGAGATGAAAATCGATTGCACTCATCATAGAAAATATTTCAATAAATAATTTGTACTGTGCTGCAACATACTAGTTTTTTTCTTCTTTTTTCTTTTTTCTTTTTTTTTTCAATATTTCTTGTAGTGTAAGTATCTTTTTTCTTTCTTATTAGAGGAGAAAATATCTCTTGTTGGAGGAGAAGATTAATATATATATATATATATATACTAGCAGGCTTCACCCGCTTCGCTGGACCCTATTTTTAAATGAATCACTATAATTACTGAATTCTCAAAATTGCATTAATTTTTATCACGTGGAAAAAAAAAAAAAAAAAAAAAAGCGAAACAAAATCTGATTAGGAAAAATGTCGATTTGTAAGTATCGAAAACCTCTATGTACCAATTTTGAATGATCTAACTCTATTTTATTTTTTTTTTTGCCCCTCCGCCCCCCCTTCTCCCTCCTAATAACGTTACACTTTCGAAAATACCCCCATTCGACCCCTACCTGGGGGCTCAATTTTTAAAATTCCATAAATTGTTTTTTAGATATTTGTATTAGCTATATTTTATAGCAAAAATTTCACGTATATCTGTGTTTTTTTTTTTTTTGTTTTTGTTTGAGATATATAGGATTATGCGAAATCGCGTTTTACGCATGTGAAATCCCGTTCCCCCGATGTATCAAATAATATCCGCTGGGATGGATTATTTCCTTTCTCTTCCTGCCCATAAGTTAGTCTACACAAATTCACCACTGTTTCAAAAAGAAAAATAAAAAGATTTAAAAAGTTAACTATTCAGAATTTAAAATTAATTATTGTGGTGACGCGATACATTAAACATAGCTGCCAATATTTTAATTTATTCCGGAGTACTTTTAGCCCCGCCTTTATTTCGTACCACTTATTTTTTTAAAGTAATTTTTTTTTTATTTGATCGAAGTTATATACTAGAGGAAATCTTTTTCTTAAGTGGTGCGAAATTAAGGCGGGGCTAAAAGTACTCCGGAATAAATTAAAATATTGGCAGCTATGCATAAAAGTGTCTACCGAGACAAATAATGATCTATTGTGAATAAATATAAGTTAATGAAGCAGTAATGGTATATCATTACTACATTATAAATTATTTTGAACTTGTAAATAAGGGAATGTATAAAGGGTTTTCACGTTTGAATAAGTTATGCAAAGTTATTTAAAATGTTGTATAACATTTCTTAAAAGATAACATTAAAACGTGTGTAGTAAAAGAGAGCTCTATTAAAGAAAAAATGAATAACACGTTTATAAAGTCATTTAATTAGGAAAATTTATTTTAACACTAAAATCTCATTTACAGCTACTAGTTAGAATCCTTTATTTGTTGCGAAAGGGCTTTACTTAAGGATTTGTTTTGGTGATAGGAAAATTGGAACTGAAACACTATTTTTGCCTCTGAAACACCTGTTCGAAGCGTAACAGAAAAGGAAAAAGAAAATAATTATTTTTAAGGAAATTTGATCAAGAACGATACTGACCCACTTCCTTTATGTCTTCTTAAAAATCTAAATATAAAAACGAACCAACCAGTCGTGACCGTGCGGAAGGAAGCAGAACGAGGGCTCGATTTGGAAAATTAAATTAAGACTTCCCTCATAACAGACGTCGGAAACTGGTTAACATCGCGCTTTTGGGGTGATGCATCGATTAAAATTCGGGAAGAAATGAGTTGAGCTAATGTTAAAAAGACTTAATTATCTACAGTGAGTGCACTCTACTTCACGAGCAATGCCTAAGTTAACCTGGGTTGAAATGAATTTAAATCATCAAATTATTCACTCAGTAAACAAAAGGGGAAAATTATATAATAAATCATATGAGTGTTTCTTCTCAAGTTTGTATCTTTGTATCCGATTTCTTTTGCACGTCCACTATACTTGTTAGAGAGCTATAATTTTCTATAAATGACTCAGATATAACAAAATTTTAAAACACATATCAATTTTATTTTCTTAAAAAAAAAAAAAAAAAAAAAAAAAAAACTTCAGACGATGACATTCTATGAAGTGGGACGTACAATGTGTAATTATTTTATACTTCCCTGTAAAAGAATGTAATCCTACCATTTTGTGTAACCTTCCGCCAGGAGTGCTCTGATTCGAAAAAATACCACAACCTAATTCGTTTTTTCTCTTTTGAACACTTCCCAACAAGGTTGAAAAGTGTTAATGACTTCGGTTTGTCTGTCTGTCTGTCCGTCCGTCTGTCTGTCCGCGCTCTAACTCCTGTAAATATTTCCGAAGCGGGAGAGCCATCCTTTCCGTTGAGGATCAAAACTGCGCTGGCATGTCTCCGGACCACCTCTAGGTGTGTGTCCCAGACCGTCGCCAATTGCCCATTTGCGCAGCACTAGTGCGTCGTAAAACCCAGCCATCCAACCATCCATCCATCCCGTAAATATTTATGGAATTTCTTGAAACTGATATATATTATTCAAGTTCACTATCGGACGATCCCTATTGAAAATTAAGTTTATGCTTCTACTGGTTTGTGTACAGGGACACCCGAAAGTATTTCAAAGAGAAGTATTTACAGGGTGGCACAAAAATATCTAGTTATATTCTTTACTTTCCACAAAGTTTTAGGAAATTGAAATATGTTATTTATATGCACAAAAGAATGCTTTGCGTAGAATATAGCATGATTAGCATTAGATATACAGGGTGGCACAAAAATATCCAAATATATTAAGAGCTATTAATAAAAAAATGCTAGAATTGTACTTTCGTTTACGTTAAGCGTTTTTAATACTTTCTATCATTTTTTTAAGTGTGAATACGATTTCAGTTTTGTGTATCTGCCTGTCCGTCTGTCTGTCTGCCTGTCTGTTTGTCCGAGCTCTAACTCCCGTAAATATTTATGGAATTTCTTGAAACTGATATATGTTATTCAAATTCACTATCGGATGTTCCCTATTGAAAATAGAGTTTATACCTCAACTGGTTTGTGTAGAGCGACACCCGAAAGTATTTCAAACCATTGTGTTCTATGAGAGGTATTTCTATGAACCATATTTTCATACCTTTACTGTAGACATATCTTAATGAAATTGATATATGTTATTCAAATTCACTATTGGATGTTTCCTGTATAAAATGGAGGAAATACCACCACCGATTTATGTACCGGGACACTCAAAAGTATTCCAAAGCATTGCGTTCTATGAGAGATATTTCTATAAATCAAATTTTAATAACTTTACTTTCGACGAAGTTTTAGGAAATTGAAATATGTTATTTATATTCAGAAAAAAAAATGCTTTGCATAGAATATAGAATGATTAGCATTAGATTTACAGGGTGACACAAAAATATTCATTTATATTAAGAGCTATTAATAAAAAATTGCTAGAATTGTACTTCGCTTACATTAAGCGTTTTTAATACTTTCTAACATTTTTAAGTGTGAATATGATTTCAGTTTGTGTATCTGTCCATCTGTCTGTCTGTCTGTCTGCCCGCGCTTTAACTCCTGTAAATATTTATGGAATTTCTCGAAACTGGTATATTTTATTGGAGTTCACTATCGGATGTTCCATATTGAAAATGGAATGAATATCTTTTCTGGTTTGTGAGCAGGGACACCCAAAACATTCGAAAGCATTGTGTTTTATGAGTGTTATTTTTATAAATATTTTCCCTATAGAATGCTCCCCATTTAAAATGACATTAATAGTTCCTGTACAACCAGTTTGTTTACAGGGACAACAACAACAACAACAACAAAAAAAAAAAAAAAAAAAAAAAAAAAAAAAGCCAATGCATTACGTTTTAGGACAGAATTTTTTTTAAGTTATATTTAAAAATCTTTATACTGTAAAAATCATAAAAATTTTGAAATGTATTGTTAATATTCTAAAATAATATTTTGTATAGAATATGATATGATTAACTTTCTGATTTACAGGGCTACGCTAAACTATTCAGAGAGATCAAAAGCTGTAATTATAATCTAATGGCTGCATTTTCTTTTGCGTTAAGCCTTTTTAATACTTTCCAAAATGCCTAAAAGTAATTTTAAAATCAATTAGTCTATCTGTGAATTTTTTAGTCCTTCTGTCTGTTGTGTGATAACGTAGGCAAAGAATATTAAATGTTATTCGATACAACAATAACGTACAGTTGGAAAGTGTTACTAATCAATACGTACTGCATGATTTTTCTTTCTCCCCCCCCCCCCCCCCAAGACAAATCCGATGATTTTCGAGCAGTAATGACCAATAGTAATCGTTAATTGTTTAATCGTTAATCTCCCTAAATGTTTTCTAAAAGTTATTTGCATTTTAAATTATTAAATTAAGTGCTTACATCATCTAAAAAAAAATAAGAACTCTTGCGGTGCACCGTGTGCCTGCTTTTGAATTTTTTTTTCGATTTAGTGGTTTATAAGGGTTAGAATAGAAATAAAATATGTATATATGTACATACATTAAGATATTGGGAATCCATCGTCTGCAGATTTTTTGTAGTTTCCTTACAAGAGCTATTTCTCTATCTATAAATATGAAAAAGTGTGTATGAAGGATCCGTTAGTGTACGCTTGCGCGTCTGTGTGCTCGCACGTGAATTTTGATTGCGTATATTAATGATAATATGCATGTTTGCTAGCGTATGCGGGTGGTAATGTGAATAAGTGTGTCTTCTTGCGTAAGGCGTATGTGTATGTGAGTTTTTGTACTCATTTACATGCTTGTGTATTTGTGCTGGTGAATGAATGTATGTGTAAGTAAAATTGATATCTGTCACCTACAGATTTTACTAGTTTTGCTTACTGTAAGCAATTTCTATGATGATCATATGTCCTCGAAATTTGAGGACAGTCCCTGTTTTGAAATCGTTTTTTAAGTTTTGAGAAAATGTAGCAAGGATCATAATTATTATTTATCATAATTATTATTACCTTTTACTCGTCATTTATTTAAATTAAAAATACTTCCATAATTTCCGTAATTGTGTAGCCCACCAGCGGCCGATCGGTTCTGCGCTCAAAACTGGTAGACGTGAGGTGCCGGATTCGATCCCAGGTCACGCTCGTCGGCCTAGCCGTTCGGAGTTTTCGTAGTTTTCTCCGAAACTTGCGTAGATACGGGATAGGACTCCTTAGAAAGACCCCCTCGGAGGGCACTTTCTTTCAGGCCTAAGACCCTTGTGCAGTCAATCAGCTTTAATTCCTACATCCAAACCCAAAAACTGCAATTATTATTTTAACTCTGTATTTTATTATAAAGGTACTTTAATATGATAATTATACTATTTCTCATCCTTACAAATATAGAAAATTGTTTCATCACTTATGAGTAATACTTCATTTTACTTTCTTGTTTTTTACTATAATTCGGATTTTTATATACGGATTAATATGATTAATTGAACTCTTCGTTTTCACTTTCAACAAACTGAAGCTATAACTTATCTCATCACTGGAAAATGCTTTTAATTCATTTGTGATGCGCAATTTTACTTTTATTTATTTATTTATTTATTTTATTAGTGATATTAACTTTATTTATTTATTTATTTATTTATTTATTTTATTAGCGATATTAACTTTATTTATTTATTTATTTATTTATTTATTTTATTAGTGATATTAACTTTATTTATTTATTTATTTATTTAGTCTTTCTCATTTTTATTATAACTATATTACTCTATAAACTATAAATATAGGAAAGTGTTTTATGATAAGCTATACAGGATTTTACTTTCTTGTTTTTATTATAATACCGATTTTTGTGTAATACAGGTGTAAATATTAAATATACATAATTAAATTCAAAAATTTCTTTTAGCAGCTGTAACTCCTCCTGTAATATGGAAATGTGTTTAAAAATTTATCACCATGCGCACAATTTTTAAACAGTTCGACACTCTTTTAGTAACTACCGTTTATCCGCAAACTTTAAAGAAAAACAGACGTGTGAAAATCATCTATATATTAATTTGAAACATGTTTTTGTCTGTCTCCACTATATTGAGAGAACGGCTAGGTGTAAAAATTCGGTTAAGGTGTCTAAAGAAAGGTCTTGGTCTGTAGATGTGCTATGAAAAGAGAAAAATAAAAAAAAGTCGAATGGTTTCCCCCCAGGGGGGAAACAGTTTTCCCCCCGGAGGAAACGGGTGGGAAACCGTTTCCCACCGGTTTGGGTTAAAAACGAATGACGTCATTTTCGGAAATGCAACAATACAGCGAGTTTATCTGAATTTTTATTGCCTTATAAAAACAAAGTTCACGTGTTATCATTTTATTTTTTAATTATTGATCCTTTTTTACAGTGTGGCAACATGAAAAAATCTATATATTAATTTGAAACATGTTTTTGTCTGTCTCCACTATATTGAGAGAACTACTTGGTGTAAAACTTTGGTTGAGGTGTCTAAAAAAAGGTCTTGGTCTGTAGATGTGCTATGAGGAGAGAAAAATAAAAAAAAGTCGAAGGGTGGGAAACGGGTGGGAAACTGTTTCCCACCCGTTTCGGGTTAAAAACACGTTTACGAGCTTAACTAAGCTTCAAATTACTTCACGGTGAAGAAATTGTACATATGGGGACTAGAGTCGAATACTAAAAAATAAATATCTGCGAATTTAGAATTTTTGATTTTAAAGGGGGGAAAAAAGGGGGAAAGTAGATTTGGAGGGGAGGGGAAAGGGGGGAAATTAGTTTGAGAGGGAAATCCGTTCTAGACCCACACATGTAGCACCTCATTATAAAGGTCTTGAAATTTCATGTCGATTGGGGATGTTTGTATACAGTATAGTCCGACCCCTGGTGGTGAAAAATGGAACTAAGTGATTTTGCTGTAGACCCTATCATGTTACATCTTATTTTAAAGGTCTTGGTATTTCCTGACCGTTGGTGATGTTCGTACAGAACACAGTGCGCCCCCTGGCGGTGGAAACTGCAACTAAAGGATTTGGCAGTTGACAAAACCATGTGACACCTTATTTAAAAGGTCTTGGAAATCCAAGGCGATTGGTGATAGAGGTCTTGAAATTTCATGTTGATTGGGGATGTTTGTACACAATATAGTGCGCCCCCTGGTGGTGAAAAATGGAACTAGGTGATTTTGTAGTAGACCCTATCATATTATATCTTATTTTAAAGGTCTTGGTATTTCCTCACCGTTGGTGATGTTCGTACAGAACAAACTGCGCCCCCTGGCGGTGGAAAGTGCAACTAAAGATTTTGCAGTTGACACCACCATGTGACACCTTATTTGAAAGGTCTTGGAAATTCAAGGTGATTGGGGATGTTTGTATACAATATAGTGCGCCCCCTGGTGGTGAAAAATGGAACTAGGTGATTCTGTACTAGACCCTATCATGTTATATCTTATTTTAATGGTCTTGGTATTTCCTCACCGTTGGTGATGTTCGTACAGAACAAACTGCGCCCCCTTGCGGTGGAAAGTGCAACTAAAGGATTTTGCAGTTGACACCACCATGTGACACTTTATTTGAAAGGTCTTGGAAATTCAAGGTGATTGGTGATGTTCGTATACAACATACTGCGCTCCCTGTTGGAGGAAAGTGGATTTTGCAGTGCTTGCGTAGCATGACTGCTATACGGTGCCGCAGCCGCAGGCAGCGGTAACACGAGTCAGAGGTTCGTTCGGTTCAAGGTTAATTTTTGAAAATTTTTTCATGTTAATAGCGGCCTGCATATACGTGCCACAGGCACTGGGATACGAATCCGAGTTCCGTTCCGTTTGAAGTAATATTTTTTTTTTTTTTTTTGGTACAGATTATTATTATTATTATTATTTGTGATGTTTTCATTTAAAAATAGAAAATCAAACAAAATCGAGTTAAAGATATAAAACCATACAAATTTAAGGTTCAATTAAGGTTATTATCATGGGTCCGGGCAACGCCGGGCGGGTCAGCTAACATGTAGCCTTAGTATTAAAAGAAACAGAAAATAAAAGATAGCAACTGTTTTATTTGGAGTCAGTTTGACGTCACATTGACAGTACTTTGTAGAAAGTGATGTCATATATAGTATTTCAATTTATAACCATTTTTCCGAATTTCTTTTTTTTTTTTTTTTTTTTTTTTTTTTTAAGTGAAATGTTGTAAATTATATTAGATGTTTTAACTTGAAATACATTTAAATAATGATACGACGATTTTTGAAACATTACGGTCAATAAAGTGACCGTTTAAGTCGACGGGTTCCAGCTAGTTGGAATAATTGTGTATTTTCGTATTTAATTCTGAGAAGCTATATTAATTACATATTTGTGGATATTAACTGATAGGTGGCGTTGTTGAAGAAATTTTTGTGATGCCCCTCGTTCACCAGTTTCATTTTCAAGTTGAATAAGAACACAAGTATGAATTTAAAATCAGTTGAGTAATTTTTCTATCGTTTTGTTTCTTTCATAAATAATCTGGTGTGTCACTCACACGACTTTCTCTTACCCTGAAATTTAATACTATAAATACAGGTTGGAGATTAAGAGGTAAGATAACGATGTTATGTAAACCTAAGTTAAACAATTCAAATTAGGCTTCGGAAGAGTTTTATATGATAATTAATTCTGTGTGAGGTAACCCCCCGTTTCATTAATGCACCTAGATTTATATAAAATTTAATTCAGTTAATAAAAAATAATTCTGTTTTTTAAAAATAATTTATTAAAATTATTATTTATAAAAATTATCTTTTCTGATAATGCAGACGATTTCCATATTAGAGAAGTAGTGTAACACTAAATATCCAAAAAAAAAGTCCATTTTATTCTCAATAAAAAAAAAAAAGTACGATTTTTTTTCTAAGTTTTTTTTTTTTTTTTTTTTTTTTTCGTTAAAAGTAAAAAAAATCGATAACTTTGCTTTAAATTCTCGCAGATCGATGGTTCAACCATTCGTTTTAAAGGTATTGGCGAGCGCTTTTGAAAGATACCCATCATGAAAAATTATTCCCCTCTATGGGGGACTTCCCCCCCCAGGGGTGGAGGCGAGGCTCCTACATACACAATTTTTTTTCCCCAGTTGACTATCTCTATTACAAAATATATATATTCGTTTCATTTGGTTTAGTGCAGTCTATAGACGTTAAACTGTACTTACCTGCAATTTCCCCCATTGACGTAATGTATTAGAATTCTTTTGATTGTCCCTGTACACGAACCATTTGCTTGATCTTAACGAAAAGCTTACTGCAGCATCTATATATGATACACATTTAGAATACCAAGTTTGGAATGTATGCTACTATTTGTTCTTGAGATATGCTGGTAACAGACAGACACAGACACACAGACACACAGGCACACAGACATACACACAAACCATTTGCTAAACACATGATTTTAGTATTCAGGGGACCTCAAAACGTGTAAATATAACAAAATCTCACGTTCGAAAATTTGAACCAAAAACAATACTTTCTCTACCTTATGGGTAAGAGAAAGTAAAAATTTGACCCCAAAACAATACTTTCTCTACCCTATGGGTAAGAGAAAGTAAAAAATACATGTAATTTTATTAATCTCATAATTTTATTTCATTATTCTTATAGGAGAATTTCAAAAAAGTTTGAATGTGCTAATTGATGTAATAATCCTTCTCAGAACTTAGTTTCTGGATGGAAACCGAGATTCGGTCTGGAACACTGCATTTTATTTCTCTTTAATCCTCCTCTGAATTTTTCTTATTATTTTGTGTTAGAATTTTTAGGGGAAAATATGTATGCCCCCTTTTTTTTTTTTATTAATTGTGGGACTCTGAGCGATTTCCTGTGCCCCTTGGGGCGCCCTGCTCAGTTCTATTTTCCTTTTCGCCATCTAGTCTGTCTTCGTCAATGCACGCAGCAGTTTTCTACTGTACTTGGTATTTTACAAGAAGATTTTAATTTAATTTAATTTTTTTATTATTTTTATTTATTTATTTATTTATTATTTTATCTCCTGCAGCTTCACTCAGATTAATTTCTCTGCTAACGGTGGGGGGGGGGGGGGACTAAATTCTAAATTTATTTTTTAATTAAAAAACCTTCGGCTTTATAATATTTTCTTTTCTGTAAAATCATTTTTATGTTTTTGGCACTTTCGATGGAGGTAAGCAACGGTTGCGACCGATTGCAGGTACTCCGAAGCAACTACGTTGACGTTGACGAAGACAAACTTGCAGTTCAAATTTCATTGATTTTGGTCAATAAACAAAAAAATTACATTTTAATTGGCGCTGTAATATTTTAAAATTTCAATATTTCAAATTCTAATTATGATTAAATTAATTTTAATATATCCTTCGAAAGACATTTTACAGTACTTTTTCATTATCGAAAGTGGAATTCCAGATTTCACCCGATTTACACGTTTTAAGGTGTCCTGATTAGGTTTTCTTTTGTATCTCAGCTACAAATTAAAGTAATTTAATAAGTAATACATCATTTGAAAGCTTTGTTGATTTGGAATTGAACAGTAGATTGCGAAATTTCTACTGCCAGATGGCGCTGTGATATTTTAGATTTTCCGTATTTCAAATTCTAATTGTGATTAAATTATTTTTAATACATCATTCGAAATATATTTTAAAGTAATAACAAATCTCAAGAAATGTATTTATGGCTCTTAATAATGTGGCCGAGAGGTTCTGTTGTCGAAGCTGAGAGACAAGAAGTACTGGGTTTTGTTCCAAGTAATTCTGGGTCAGCCGTTCACAGTTAGGTCCCCTCAAAAGCAGTGGCGGCTCGTGCATCGAAAATTGGTGAAGAGGCACACTGTATTTTACACTGTATTAATTTATAGACTATAAATTTACTTTTAAACAAGTATTTTTAGTTAATTTTAGTTAAAAATTATGATTAAAAATACTTAAATATTATTTTTGAGCTCTGCACCTATTTTCGATTCACGAGCCGCCACTGCTCAAAAGACCTCCACGGCGGACATTTTACCCAGGCCTATGAGCCGAGATTTTTTAAACTGTTAAAATGACTTTATTAGTTTGTATTGGTAATAGATGGCAGCACCATACAAATATTCTATGGAAATGATGTAAAATAGGATAAAGATGTAGTGGTGTGTGTGAGTGAGCCATGAAGATAGAGAGACTACCTTTCTACCTTCATGTTGTGAGCGTTGTTTTTACCCAATGGATATTTTATGTCTGCTGTGATAAACAGTAACGGAGTGTTAAAATATTTTTTATTATTGATAATATTCGACACTGGAAAAACGCAATATACAATCATACAATGCAAACGAGTTTAAGAATTTCGATGAAAACAAGCAATGAGAGATTTTGAAGAATTAGAAATTTTGCGCAAATGTTGCAGGCCCATGTGGAATGTCCTATGTGTGTTTCTAAGTTCTAGACTGTATTCACACGATTTTAGACGAGAACCACATAGAACTGGAAACTACTAAGCCGACGAGAGAGACCTGGTTTGAATCCGTCACCTCCCATCTATCAGTTTTAAAAGCAGAAAGTCTCAGCCACTAGTAAAGCTCAAAAAACAAATGGATAGCTTATTTTCAGAAAATTAATTTTCTCTTTTACCCTACTTTAAGAACGTGGCGAAAACTTGACACAAAGCAAATTGCAATGTTTGGGGACTTCTAAAAGAACTGATTAAAAAAAAATTCAGTATGAAAAGCTGAAAAAAATTGATACTGGAATCACAAAGATTAAAAAAAAATCTATGAAACACAGTTTTTAACTTCTATTTATTTCTCCATGATTATATACTTATTCGATCATCAAAATTTCGTATAACTGATTATTTGTGATTGTAGCATGTTTTTGGTGCTGCTATCTAGTGTTGTTATTTTGAAACAAATAATTGAGCACTGAATTTTACATTCTGAAAAAATTGTACGAATTTGTTTGTGTGTGTGTGTGTGTGCGTGTGTATGTGGGGAGGGGGGGGGAGGACACGAGGAAGTTTTGTGAATTTAACATAATGTACTTGTAAGGTAATTACTTAGTAAAGTGAAAGAGAGGGAGAAAGACAGAAATTTCCCGTGATAGATATTTTAGTGAACATGTTCTTAGTAAAACCCAGGTACATAACATCTAGAACGCCAAAAATAAATAATAGGAAAAATAAATAACGCCAAAAATAAATAATTGGCGATCTAGACGTTGTTATTTACCTAGTTTTTAAAAACCCACGCCAAGTCTTCCATTAATATTATATTCTTAGCACACTCCTGCTCAAAAGTTTAGCAAGAATTAATATTATATTCTTAGCACACTCCTGCTCAAAAGTTTAGCAAGATTTGTAAACGATCAGTTTTTTTTTTTTTTTTTTTTTTTTTTTTTCAATTTAAAAACTTATCTCTCGATGAAATGTTTTTAAACATTGGGTATTTAAAGAATTGGGTCTTCCTCATGTTTTTCAGTGAAGATTGGTTTAAGACAACATTCAGTGGTAGGGGACAGTTAACAAGTTGAGCAAAATCAATAATGTTTTTGATCGCCATGTATCGTTACGTGAACGAAATGAACTGTAACTTTCGGATATGTTAACACAGACCAGTTCAGTTTGTGGATGAATTTGTACATATTAAATAACGGAGATATAAGCATTTATTTTAAAACTCGCAAAAAAAAAAAAAAAAAAAAAAAAAAAAAGCAACATGTTTTATAATTATAACATACATAGTTTTTAACGAAAATTATTCCCATTTTCAGGTAAGTTGGAAAAAAACTTTTAAAACAATATAATGCAATAGGAATACAAATATTTCATAAAATATGAACTTCACTGCGCATCTGCGAAATATATATAAAAAAAAAATATTGCATAGGTTGAAAGCTAGATATATTGGGCAACTTTTATCAAGTGTGCATTTGAAAAGAGTAAAGATTAAGCAAATTATCCGAAGGAAAAACAAGCAGAATTTTAGATATTTTCTAAGAGATGAAATTTCTTAAGGGGTTTTTCACATGCCGCATAATTAATTTAAAGATCCAATTATTTTAACCATTTAGCATAATTTCTTTTTTTTTTTTTTGTGTGTGAAAAACCTTTTATTATCTCACAAATCTTTGTAAATGAACAAAAATATTTTAGAGTTACAAGCTTATAAGGGGTTTTTCACAAAAAAGTACATTTGGAGCGTGGTTGAAATAATTGGATCTTCAAATTAAACACGCGGCATGTGAAAAACCCCTTAAGAAATTTCAACTTTTGGAAAATACGCAAAATGTAGCTCGTTCTTTTTCAAATAATTTTTTTAATTTTTAGTCTATTCAAATGCATTTTAGACAAAAGTTACCCAATATATCTAGCTTTCAACCTATAGAATAAACACTTAATTTAACTTTCACACATGCGCAGTGAAAATGTTTTTCATAAAAATGTTCCTATTTCATGAGATATTTGAGATATATGTATTCATATTGCAGGATATTGTTTTAAAAGTGTTTTTCCAACTTACCTGAAAGTGGTAATAATTTTCGTTAGAAATTCTGTATGTTATGTTATAATTTAAAAAACAAGTCGATTTTTTTTTTTTTTTTTTTTTTTTTTGAGTTTTAAAATAAATGCTTATATCTCCGCTATTTAATATGCTATGATTACACTAATTCATCCACAAATTCAATTGGTCTGTATTAACATATCCGAAAGTTACAGGTCATTTCGTTCACTTAACGAAACAGGGGGATCCCAAACATTATTGATTTTGTTCAATTTGTTAAAGGTCCCCTAAAAGTTGTCTTAAACCAACCTTCACTGGAAAACATGAGGAAGACCCAGTTCTTTAAATACCCAATTTTTGAAAACACTTTATCAAGCGATAAGATTTTAAATTGGGAAAAAAAAAAAAAAAAAAAACTGTTTGCAAATCTTGCTAAACTTTTGAGCAGGAATGTAGTTTGCTATAAATTTCGGGAAATGTAGTAAAGCTTTTTAATCCTGTATGAGACTTTCTTGAAATAATTTCAGCACGTAAGTTTAGACAACATGCAAATCATTTTATTCTTATTTCAAAAGATTTTCACCTAAAAATCCTAAATTTGTGTATCACAATTCGTTGAAAAGTCAATGAAAATGGTTTTCTACCATCTTATTCTTCACGAAACAATTAAATAATTTGTAATTTTCCGCTGTTAAATAAATAATAAAAAAAAAAAAAACTGAACCAATTAGGGATTTAAAAATTTATATTATCTCTCTTTCTTTTGTATATAATTTAAATTATCAATGTTCCACTGTATGATAATTTTGAATTTTGAAAAAGAGTTTCATTCTTTCCATAGATGGCGCTAGGTACCGGATAGAAAAATGAAATCTTCCTGAACAGTAAAAGAATTGATTCGGTGCATCTGAATGTGGTCTGGTCGTATCCGGATCCCATGCTTAGCTCCACAGAAAATCAGTAAAAAAAAAATAAATAAAAATAAATAAATAAGCAAATAATAATAATAATAAAAAAATAGAAATTCTAACTTCTAACTTCTAAACTTTCATTAAATTATTTATTTTAATTTATAATTGTTGCCAAAAAAATTAAACTTTAAATTTTACATCTACTTTTTAAGATAGCACGCGATCATGTTTCATATAAAAATTAAATCACTAAATTCATTTTTTTTACTTATTTTTGTTTCATATTGCTCGCGCCTTTTTTATTTCCTAATTCAAAATTACTTAAAAAAAAAAAAGCTTTTTCGATATCGTTTGTAACAATACTGATTATTACATATTATTTTATTTTCTTTTTCTTAAAAATAGAAAAAAAAAATTGTTTTGATGAAATACTGGCAAAAGCAGAATTTAGTTTAGGACGGAGACTATTAGTTTTTTTTTTTTTTTTTTTTTTTTTCAAATTATAACATCGCTTTCAAATTATTCAATTATATTTTCGATAAATTTTAGATTTCAATAAATGTCCAACTATCGAAAAATGATTTCGACAAATGTCCAACTATCGAAAAATGATTTCGACAAATGTCCAACTATCGAATATGACACCGCAAAAATCCCAGATTGAGACTAATAGTCCTTAGTCCTAAAAAAAAAAAAAAAAAGTGAAAATAATAAAAATGGCTCCACCAGTGGCCGAGCGGGTCTGCACTCAAAGCTGGTAGATAGGAAGTGCCGGATTCGGTTCCAGGTCGTCCTCCCTGACCTAGCCGTTCGGAGTTTTTCGTGGTTTTATCCGAAATTCACGTATATACGTGCTAGGACACCCTTAGAAAGACCCCCGATGGAGGGCTTTCACCAAGAGACCTAGGACCCTAGTGTAGTCAGTGAGCCTTAAGCCATACAACCTACCAACCGAAAATAATAATAAAAATAATAATAAAAAGAGAAAAAAGTTTAAAAATTTCACTTTTGTTTCTGAAAATTAGTTCAGACTGCTAAAGCAGAACTCATTCAGAATGAACCATCAGAGTTACACACACACACATAATAATAATAAAATATTGTTAATAATATAATAAAAACACAAATTTCCCGAGGATAACGCGGAAAACTGATTTTACAGTTATATCGTTTCAAAATAAATAAAGTAAAATTTTAGATTTGGTTTCGATGCGTGCATTTCAAACGAATTAAATCATAAACTAGTATGCTGTGGCCACCACATACAATCTTATATATTTTCCTATACAAATTCACTAAAGGCAAATAATTTATTCAAACTATTATTTATTAAAATTATCTGACATGATGAATGCAAATGATTTTTATCTAAGAGAAAACTAATACTAACTATCCAAAGTAAGACAGTTTTTCTGTACATAAATAACATCTTAAAAATGCGTTTTTATAGTGGTTATCTCATATATCATGTTTCGTACAGTTATATGCCATACAAGATGAGATATAGCCTTCCCGTTATCCAGGAAATTTTCAGTATAGCAGCGCCATCTATTAGCCTATAAGAATCCAGCTTGAATCAGCATAATGTCTCATAATGACCTTATCACATATCAAGTTTTGCTTGATTATACGCAATAGAACCTGAGATATAGCCTTTCCTCAAATTGTAGAAATCGCTGTGTAGCAGCGCCACCTGCTGAGAGGTTGACACCAAAAGTTGATAGGTACTAATTTATGTAAAAGTGCATCTACATATAAATTTATATGCAATTCAGTGTAGTAGTTCTTGAGATATAGTCTCCCCTAAAATTGCGGAAATCGCTGTATGGCAGCGCCACCTGTTGTGCGGTTGACACCAAATGTTGATATTCACTAATTTAGGTCAATATGCATCTACATATAAATTTATATACAATTCTGAGCAGTAGTTCTGGAGATACAGTTGCCACAAGATTTTTGCCCCCCCCACACACACACACGCAGACAAACAGACAGACGAACAGATAGGCATTTTCTAAAAATGATAAAATCGTATTCTAGACATCTCAAAACGTGTAAATCCGGCGAATACCGGAAGTCGAAAATTTTTATGAATCCAATACTTTCTTCTATTGAATATAGAAGAAAGTAAAAAAAATAATGAAAAAAACTTACACCTCATTTATAAAAATGTAGTGAGACAAAATAATTATAATAGTAATAAAATAAATTTTTTTACATGTTTTTGGAAAAATCGTTTATTGTTGAAAAATTTTACCTTAATTTTTTTCTAAAAACTGAAACAGTTTGAAGGGCATTCAAGAAGCATACTCATTGGGATTTATTTCCAGGGAGGTTTGGAACGGGATGAAATTTTCTAGAATCCTGTACTGTATGGCTTTCATTTTAAAGCAAAGGTATAAAAATTATTTTAAGAGTTCTATTCCTCCATAATAATTATTATAATAATATATTTTAAGGTATTATCACGGAGATAAAATATACTGAAGGTTAAACGTTGTAAAAGGTAAATACAGTTGGAAAGTATTTCTAATTTAGAAGAGCTATATGATTCTTTCATTATTATTACTGTCTTCGATATTCAATGTAAGACAGTATAGGATTCGTAAAAATTTTCGACTTCCAGTTTTCGATGAATTTGCACGTTTTGGGATGTGCAGAATACAATTTTACCATTTTTAGAAAATATCTGTCTGTCTGTGTGTGTATGACAAAAATTTTGTGGCGACTGTATCTCAGGAACTACTACAGAGAATTGCATATAAATTTATATGTAGATGCACCTTGACTTAAATTAGTGTCTATCAACTTTTGGTGTCAATTTCACAACAGGTGCCGCTGCTATATAGCGATTTCCACAAGTTAAGGAAAAGCTGTATTTCATGACTATTGCGTATAATCAAACAAAACTTGATATGTTAGACCATTATGAGACATTATGCTTATCCAGTTTCAGTACATATCGACCAATAGGTGGCGCTGCTATACAGCAATAATTTCTGAGAACGGGACGATAATATCTTAACTTCTATGGCCTATAACTGTAGGAAACTTGAAATGGAGATAACCATTATGAAAACACATTTTTTAAGATATTAATTATCTATAATAATAAAAGGAAAGGTTTGTATGTCTTTCTGTCTGTCTGCCTGTTCTTCAATACGTTCAGCCTCTATTGAACGCAGAAGTACAAGAATTGACATACGGATGCTCTGGAGTTTTTCCGAGGTATTCCTGAAAACAGAATTTAAAATTTTTAATTAGTTGTGGAGATATTAATTAAAATGTCGATCTCAATGACTGAGAATTCACGGCTAATTATTTAAAAAGAGGCATTCTTACGGAAAAAGTGGAAAATAAATTAGAAATATCAGTCGTATCGTTACAAATAAGGTACCAAATGAAAGTGCCGATTTTTCTGAATCCCACGGTTTAAAGAGCTTATCGATCGAGGAATTAGATTTTTTAAAATTAACTAAAGTATAAAAAATGGTGGCAACAAATTACAAGAATTTTAACTTCGCAGACGATCGTCTACAGTCTACACAGTTTGCAGCGGAAATAAAAACATCTGTAGTTCATTAAAGTCACATGTTTTTGAAGTGGGATTAAAAATTGCAAATTTCTAAATTCTTCAAATTTCTTCAAAAATCTTTCAATTCTTACTATACAGCGTTAACATCACAAGAGAAAGTTGCAGTTCATATATCATTGATTTCGGTCAATAAACAAAAAAATTACATTTTAATTGGCTCTGTAATATTTTAAAATTTCAATATTTCAAATTCTAATTATGATTAAATTATTTTTAATACATCATTCAAAAGATATTTTAAAGTACTTTTATATTATCGAAAGTGGAATTCGAGATTTCACCCGATTTACACGTTTTGAGGTGTCCGACTTTTTACCCGATGAGAAATGATTTCTTTAATTTTCTCTTTTTAAGAATAAAAGTTTGATTTCAAAAGGAATATGTGCGCGAGCAGCTTATCTTGAATCAATAGATAAGATTTCAATATCAGATTCAATATAAGATTTCAATTCAATATCAGATCGATTCAATATCAGATTCAATATCAGATTCAATAAGATTTCAATATAAGATTTCAATATCAGAAATTCACAAAGAAGGGTCCGCGCTGCCGAAGGCAGTGGGGGCCCGGTGCGAATTTTTACCCGATGATAAATGATTTTATTTTATTTTATTTTCTTAATAATAAAAGTTTGAGTTGAGAAGGAATATGTGCGCACAGCGCACGTATATACTCACACGTGCGGTCATGGGTCTGCACTGCCGAAGGCAGTGGGGACCCGGTGTGAGTTTTTACCCGATGCTAAATGATTTTTTTTTTTTTTTTTATTCCTTTTCTAAAGAATGAGAGTTTATGAGTAATAACATGGAATTTTGAGAAATCATAAGGATGGTGAAGGAATATGCGCACGCAACGCACGAGTTTACGCTGCCGAAGGCAGTGAGGACCCGGTGAGAGTTTATGCCCGATCACAAATGATTTTTTTTTTAATTTCTTTTCTTGAGAGTAATGTTAATGAGTGATAATATGCAATTTTGAGAATTCATTCATTATAGTGAGTCATTTAAAAATACTGACCGCTAGCGGGCGAAGGCAGAGGGGACCCGGTGTGAGTTTTTTCCCGATCAGAAATGATTTTTTTTTTAATTCCTTTTCTTAAGAATAAAAGTTTATGAGTAATAACATGGAATTTTGAGAAATCATAAGGGTGGTGAAGGAATACAGCGCTCATACATATGCATTCGTTCGCGCGCATCGCGCACTGATCTACGTTACCGAAGGCAGTGAGGACCCGGTGTGATATTTTTCCCGATCAAAAATTTTTTTTTCTCTTTTTTTATCACATGATAAAAATTAATACAATTTTGTGAATTCCTTAATTATAGTGATTCATTTAAAAATAGTGACTAGCGAAGCGGGCGTAGCCTGCTAGTAGAAAATAAATCTGTCTTTTTTTGGATATGTAGTGTTGGTTTTCTCTAAGATGAAAATCATCTGCATTCATCATGGTAGATAATTTTATTAAATAATAGTTTTAATAAATTACTTGAACTGAGTGAATTTGTATAGAAAAATATGGAATAAGATCTTCTGGTGGCCACAGCATACTGTTTTTTGTAATATATTAAAAAAAAATTAAATGTTTTCTTTTCAGTCATTATAATCAAAGTGCAAGCAATGTACGTAACATATTTTATTTAACATATTTAATAATATTATTTTAGAAGGGAATAAAAAAGTAATATGTTTTCCTATTATAAAACTTTCTTTCATATTTCCCTTATACAAATTCATTAAAGGCTGATTATTATTTATTAAAATTATTATTTTTCAGAATTATTTTCCATGGTAACAGAAGACGATATTCATAATTGAGAATTGTAACCCAAAACATTGAATAGTAACGACAACAACAAAAAAGTTTCTTATAAACGACATTTTGGAAAACATATTTTTTGGGATATAATTCTATTATTATTATTATTATTATTATTATTATTATTATTATCAAATAAGAAACTTTAAAAGTTTGTTAAAATTACCATTTTAAAAGTTTGTCATACCATCCATTTTAAAGCCACTGATGAGTTCTTAAAAAAAAAAAAAAAAAAAAAAAAAACTCATATTGATAATATATACATTCACACTACCCTGCGCAGAGAAATGATGCCCCTACATTCAGAAAAATTTATCCTTTTTGACTAATACTATTAAAAATTTTTTTGTTTCACACAGCTTGGGTAAAAACAATCTTCGTTATGTACGTTTGCACGAATTTGTTCCTATATGTTATCATATTTAAAATTATGATAAAACGGGGCAGCATTGTGAGAATTGGGACAACAATGCACTAAAAGTTGGTAGTCATTAATTTACAATGTATGACCAAATTATCAAAATAATTTTTTTTTTGACATAACTCAAAGAAAAATTGACAAAACATTAGAAAAACACTATTTTTAAACTTAAAATACACACGTTTAATTTTCTCTGTGATATGAGCATTTTTAATAAATATTTTTTGACTGCATATACGCGAAAGATAACCCTTTTTTTATTACACAGATTGAATGCTAGATATATTGGGCAACTTATGTCAAAAATTCATTTCAATGCAGGGAAAACTAAGCAAATTATCGGCAAAAGAATAAGCTAAATTTCAGGTATTCTTCCAGAGTTGAAATTTCATAAGGGGTTTTTCACATGCCACGTATTTTATTTGTAGATCAAGTTTCAACCACCTTCCAAAATTCTTTTTTACGAAAAATCTCTTGAATTAAAGTTACAGGTAATTTGTAGCTTTTTATGATACAGGGTAATTTAAAGTATTCGTATTTTTCTTCATTTTACGGTCGATCTCCTAATTACACTCGTGATTAAATCGGCATTCGAAAGTGAGAGTGTATGAATGGTCGTTCCGTATTTGAAGCTCAGGGC
Organism: Salticus scenicus; assembly: GCA_963930645.1. Lineage (NCBI taxonomy): Eukaryota > Metazoa > Arthropoda > Arachnida > Araneae > Salticidae > Salticus > Salticus scenicus. The sequence goes on along the minus strand of OZ005654.1, from coordinate 332,537,265 downwards.
CGTTTTATACAGCATATATATTTTTAGAAAATAAAAAATGTCAAAGTAAAAATATATTTCTAATAAACTATGGTCATCCACTGTATGTCAGGGTAAATGTAACGTTTTATGAAATTTTGAACATGGTAGAAAATGTTTGTCAAACGCATACACGCAGACAGATAGACAGACATTTTTTTAAAAATAACCAACACATGTAAATCTATTGAAAACCGAAAGTCTACATTTTTTAGGAAACCAATACTAATTTTTATTGAATAAGGAAATTGATTTTACCACTATTTTCCCCTACCAGATTCTAATCTCACTGCACTGCAAACTCCTGTAACTTTAAATAGTTGGGAATGTTTCGTTTGAAGTATTGACAAATCTAAACTGAGTTGTTTTTTTCCAGCCATCGGTAGGTTCATGCTGAAAAAAGAGTATTACAGGTAAAGTTGAAGATTCGCTCCGTGCTGCCGAATGCAACGCATACTAATTACTTATATCTATATCTTTTGCACTTGTACCTGCATATATGAGGATGTTCGAAAAACATTGATCTTATTGTGAGAAATAAATAAAATGAAATGATCACTTTTCAACGGGCGCCTTGGTCGCCCTACAACTAACTAGTAAAAGGATATTACTCACAAACTTTGAATAAACACCATAAAATGCAATAAACTCGCAACAATCCTTTCGGGTCGAAAAAACACACGACCCTTCATCAGGTGAATAAAGTAAGCACTAGTACGGCAGCCAAAGCTGCAACGCTAAAAGGATAATCTTTATTATTATTGTTGTTATTTTTCCTGTTAGTATGAAGTATTTCTTTCTTTCTTTCTTTCTTTCTTCTTTCTTCTTCTTCTTTTTTTTTTTTTTTTTTTTTTAAGTAAATGTAACTATAGGGACCTGAGGACAATATAAAAAAATTAGATTATGCATTTTTTTCAAAATTGATTTTATTGATTTTTCCGCGGTATATCATCGTTACTTTATTCAAAATATCCTTGCAACTAGAAGTATTTGACGTCGATTGCAAAAATATCGGCCATCTAATGATAATACTGTGCACACTGTATAGTCAGCAGCAAAAGTATTGAAGCACTAGCAATAATTCCTACTTAAAAGATGGGCACCTAATACTGTTTTGTTAAAAAAATATTTGTATAGTCTTGATCTTAGTCTTATACTGTTTATAAAAAAGTAAGTTCATGATAGAAATTAGCGATCAAACTAAAAAAAAATGTATATGAAAAGTGTGGATGTGTGCTTCAATAATTTTGCTGTCGACTGTAGCAGATTTACAAAGATGTGTATAAAATAAAATTAGCTTTTATAAAATCGATTAAAAATTTCAGGCGATGCAATTCCAAGAAATATAAAATTTGAATTCCTACTCGGCTATTAAATAAAAAAATTCCAATGAGTGAAATGCACCCGATGACGTAATGAACTGATGTACTAAATTTCAGCAGTTCAATTTTCGATGGATGTTTCCGAGGAGTATTTCTTATTGGCCAATAATAATGATAATGATAATAATAATAATAATAATAATTAAAATAAATTTCTTCCTTTATATTTTCAAACAAACTGGAAAAAAAAAAAAAAAAAACTATAAATATGGTTTGTTTTTCTGTCTACCCGTGCTCTTATTTTAACAACAATTTAATATTTCCTTTGTTAATATTTAAAGAAATTTTATTTTCTTCAAATTGAGTGTCTTTAAATATCTTATATTAATAAACCATTTAGCATAGAAAAAAATTATTCATTTTGTTTAAATAAATCATTTCCTTTTAAAAACAAACTTTTATAATTCATAACCACTTAAAAAGTATTTTGGGAATGGAATATAGCAAATTCATTTACGACATGTCTAAATATTGTCTGTTACATTCGAATTAGAAAAATAAAATATCTTATGTCACGAGCCATTAAACAGATTATTGTATAAACTTAAATTTATAAAAGCTTCTGAATCTTAAATGTTCTGTAAATGAATGAAAAAAATATAAGTTGATAAATTCTTCTGCAAATTTATCAACTGATTTCAAACACTTATTCACATATTATGAATACCAAAACTTTTCATAACAACAAATATTTTTCGAAAGGGCGCATCCTAAAAAAAAAAAAAAAAAAAAAAAAAATGGGAAAAGAAATAAATGAATCCCTCTCATTCGCTGGCGAAGGGAAAAAGATAAAAAAAGATAGAGTACTAATGGGAGATAAAAGTTGAAGTGTAAGAAAAAGCGGAGAAATTAATGTTCATTTTCTGGGGAACAAAAGCGAGGACATGTAACGCCTGGATGCGTCAAAAACCTGACAAAAGTGTTGCCACTTTGCGAGTGACAAAAAAGCAAGAGAGAGAGAGAGTGAAAAAAACATAAAGTTCTGCAAAAAATGTCAGAGGATGATAAAAACTTTCTTCCACACCATTTGCCCCACCCTCATAAAGGGCGCCAGAATGTCGACAGTTCACATGGCTGAATTTTTTTATAAAAAATCTTTTAAGACACAGAGATGTTTAGAAAAGTAAGAAGGTAGTTAGAATTCTTTTAGAATATAATGGCGCTTTCTGTGTTGCCAAACAAGATATACATAAAATTAAGTATTGTAGAGAAGACAGTAAAATCTAAAATTTATTATAATGATAATACATTTTTGTATCTATTTTTCATAATTTTTTTTTTTTTTTTTTTCAAAAAGATTAAAAGTTGCCGCCCCGATGGTCCAGTGGGCAGGGCGCTGATTTCTAGACTGAAAGAATCCAGGTTCGAATCCCGGTAGGACATGGATGTTTGTGAAGTCCTCATACGTACACAAAATTTTGTGCATTGTAATTATGAACTGATGTAAAATGGATCCTTCAAGACGAAAGTCATTTCACTACAGGTCTCAAAAAGATACCAAACACCGAATAAAAGTTGATGAGTTGATTTTCATAGAATTGCGCCTTCTTTTATTCGCTCGATAGAGGGCCGTGCACCATTATTTTAACCTGAAATAATAGTTGTGTATTGTTACAATTTAAGGTGTTTCCATAAAAGCTTTGTCCCCTTCATTATTCTACACAAGAACATTTTTGCGAATTTAGAAGTAATACGAATTTTGTGTTTCTATTCCTATTTAGTCACGTGTTACCAATACATATACGCGTGTGTAATCTCCATTAAAACCACCTGAAACAGATCATATTTTATTTTAATTTTCATTGAAAGGCGCAAGTTATTTTTTTTTTTTTTTTAAACCGGTATAAAACACACAGGAACCCAAAACGAAAACAAAACCATATATAAATTATCTCATATATAAATTGATATCTAAATTTTAAATATGCCGAACCTAAACTTAGGAGTGTAACACATTTTCAGCAAATGAATAGGTCAACCTTAGCCTTAGGTAATTTGAAAACTAGTAATCATAACTGGACTCTGCTCAATTCTCCATCATAGATTTGTTCTCATAAATGTACTATATTTCAAACTATATACTTACGTTAAGAAAAATTATCTCCACCATTCACTCGACGTGGTCACAAACTAAAATGCGCCCATCTACTAAGTTAGTCTTCTTCCGATTCGATACCATAGAATTGTCCAAATTTGCTGATTAATTTTATTAGGGTTAGGTTGGTATATTTTTGTTTTGTGCAATTTCATATTATTTCCTATGTGCAACAATCCTCGAATAAAAGTTTATGCGAAGTATTGCCCTATTCTGAATTCTTAGAAAAAACTTTAATTTCAAATAGCTTACGAAGTCTTGAAACTCGAATATTTATAGTTAGTGATGTCTATGCCAGTATCATAAATAATATTTTAAAAGTGATCTGACATCATTACGATAAAATTATTCATCACAATGCACGTTTAAGCAAAATTTTGCCACATCCTTCCACATAATGATAATCGTAAATTTTTGATTATATTTTCACATTAGAATGTTCAAAATGAATATAAGATACTTTACCAGTATCACAAATGATATTTTAAAACTGGTTCGATCTTTTTACGATTATTTTGTACTTGAGATAATCTCTGCAGTGAATAACTTACTCACTAACTTACAGACGGACACAGCACCAACTTAGAGAAGGACACAGCACCAACTTTGTGATTTTCGGATTCCTCGAACCTCAAAACTTGTTAAAACGTCAAAAAATATAGATACAAAAATTTCACGAGTAACTAAGTTCCTGTCAGATTCATTTTTAATTTTCCAACACTCTCCATACAGAGTTTCCTGTTATATTACTAAAACCATTTATTTTCTGCAATGTTTTCACATCCCGAATAACTTGGAAAAACTGAAAAAGAAAAAACGTTTAAAAAAAAAGTTTTTTTTTTCCTCATTATTATTTATTTCTTTATATCGCCATTTATGTAAATGCCAGTCTCATATAAATGAATACAGATAATTAGAAAATGCCTCATAATTACATGCTACAACTATAACGCCCTTCAAGCATTTCTTTTTACAGGTGATCCCAAATATTTTATTACTTTCTGTAATTTTCTAATGGTTCCCTCTCTGCTTTCAGGACAAAACTTTTGCTGAAATATATGAGAAATTTGCTGAAATATATGAGGTAGTGTTCTTTTCATGCCGAAAGTTTCAGGATAATTCGTGAACAAATTTTCTAGATATTCGACAAAGTATCTGAAATCAAAAGTGTCCGGTCTTTTATGAAAATTTAATGTATATGCATCCCCAGCTAAAAAAAAAAAAAAAAAAAAAAACCTCCAGAAAAATCTGCAGATAATAAGAAGGTATTTGGAACAAAAATCGAAAACTCAGCAGAATGACTGCAGTTTAAAAGCAAAAGATTTGCAGTTTGGTAGCAAGTAACCCCCCCCCCCCTTAAACTTAAGTTTTATAAATACAATTGAAAAATTCTGCAATGTTCTGATCAATGGAATATCAAAATTTAAATATCTGGAAGCTAGTAGGCGGAAATTGCCAAGTTCGATACCAGATCGCTTTCGTCGATACATACATTTGGAGTTTACAATGTTTTTCTCCAAAACTCAAATAAAAAGGGCTATGTAACACTTAGAAAGACTTTCTACGCAGAGTACACCACTCAGGCCTAGGACCCTTTTTTAGTCAACTGGCTTTAACACTAACACTACACAACATTAAAATTTAAATTTAAATGTCTCGGTGTAATATTATTTAGCTTGCGCTAATTATATCCCTAAATCTTTTAATTATAGAATTCCAAGTGTTATATTCATGTTTCTTATCTTAAAAAATAAATAAAATAATCCTTAACCAATCTGTAAGAAGTTATATTGGAATTTAGAAAGTCATGATTAATGTAATGTGGATACATATTGAAAAAAAAAAAAAAAAACCCACCATGTTTCTCACTTTAAGAGCTTAATTTTAGATAATTAACTTTCAATAAATAAATAAATAAAACGGGCTATCATCTTTAAAAAAAAAGAAAGAAAGAAAGAAAGAAAGAAAGGAAGGAAAGAAAAAAAAAATAAATAAAAAAGAAACATTTCGGATGTTTCTATTAAATCGCATTAAAAAAAAAAAAAATCCTTTAATAATAATAATAATAAATCACAATTTTATGCAGCTATTTAATCCATTTATCCATGTAAATCCATTAATTATTTATCTAAAAATTTTACAATTTATTTACATAAAAGTTTTAATACACTATTCTGAAGCGAAAGAAAAAAAAAAAAAAAAAAAATCGCATATTCTTTTTATTATTATTATTATTATTATTATTTTAATGATCGTTTATATCTCCATGAATATAAGCACCAGTCTCATATAAATAAATACAGATAATAAAATGTAAGTAAAAAAATCATTTTTTTTTTTTAAGTTAGAAGCTTTTTATTGTTAAACCCTAAAAAGCATAAAATAAAATTTATTCTGGCAAAGACATGCTACAAAGAAATGAAAATTTGAACACTAAGAAAATTTTAGAGAAAAATATGGGTACTTTTTTTTTTGCAAGAGATGAAAATTTTTTAATGTTCAAAATATTTTAAAAAGCTTTCGAGATCAATATTCTTAGTTATTAGTTTTTGTATAATCATTCATTAGGCCAGAAATTTCAAGTGTATTTATTTATGTATTTTGCACTTGAAACTTTTTATTTTGAACTTTTTTAATATCTAAAATATTTTGTGTTTTCTAATATCTAAAAAAAAAAAAGAAAAACTTCTTAAAAAAAAACTCTTCGAAAATTCTTAAGATATTGTGTAGTCAACGAAAAATTGACACCTTTTCTACTAATTTTCCTAAAAAATTGACACACCGGACCTTCCTTGGACCGAACTCTCGACAACCGCTTTATTAACGTGACACTCTAACCGACTGAACCACGGAGCCACAAACGGAGCGGTTTATATTTACTTTAATTGTTTACTAGCGTGACACGAAGCCACGATGACAAAGTCAATTTCATATAAAAAGCTCCTAATTAGAAGATTCCTCATGATCAAATGCTACAGAAAGAAAGCATTTCAAGCATTCCTTTTTACAGGATGATCCCAAACATTTGTTGCTTCTTTAATTTTCTCCTTGTTCCTTTTCTGCTTTCAGGGCAAAACGTTTGCTGAAATATATGATGTCATGTTCTTTCATGCCAAAAGCTTCAGGATAATTCGTCAACAATTTTTTTACATATTTGACAAAACATTTGAAATCGAAAGCAACCGGTCATTTATGAAAAGGTAGCGTATATATATAAAAAACCTCTAATCATTGGCTTTCGTCAAAATGCTCACGGCTACGTGTTTTTCTCTCCTCCATTAAATATTTAAAGGTATTAATCTTTTTTTTTTTTTTTTTTTTTTCAAAAACCAGTCCTAATAGGGGCTTTCAGAAAAGTTGTCGTTTTTTATGTAGAAGAAGAAACGACGACATTTTCGAAAGCCCCCGCGGTTGCCACTAATAAACAAAAAATACGATAACACCAGTGGCGTATTCTCTGGGTATGCTAGGCATGCGCCGCATACCCACTAAAAACTATCTAAACTTTAAACAGAATTTATTTAAAAATAAATTATTTGAACTAATTTTGTTAAACACTCGCTTCCATTTATACAGTATCCATCATTCAGTTTTGAAAAATTATCGTGAAAGGAAATTTCTTTTGTTACATCATTCCTGGATAAATCCGAGTGTTTTTTTTTTTTTTTTTTTTTTTTTCCTTACTATTGTCATTACTTCCCTCCCGCTTTGAAGAGACATCTGCTGACCAGTATCGTCCCGGAGATACCGTCCCTCTCATCTGCTGACCGGTTATTGTTTAGGTCATGCTGCCTTTGTAAAGCATGCCCTGATATAGGGATTTTTTGCTATTTGAGGGAATATTCAACGTCCCTCTAATTTTCACTCGTATAAACTACAAGGGGAGTTCCGCTGTATAAACGACCCAAGGCATGCTACCCTAGGAGAGCATAGTCTGGAGTTTGGGGGTATTTTTTAAAGCGTAGGGATTTTGTTACCTTCGGTAGAGATGTTCGCATAGAGGAGAGCTGGCTTTTCCGACTGATTGATAAATTAAAACTTATAACTTTATTTTACAATAATGAAAAAAAAAATAAATAAAAAGAATTGATTTGAAAATGATGATTAAATTGCAAAATAAAACTTGGATAAATTTCCAAAAGTTGTTTTATGTGCCAGAAAAGCTGCTTTTTTTTTTTTTTTTTTTTATTAATATTATTATTTTAAATCTAAATAACTTATTATAAGCGAAGACTTCCGCCAGAAATAAAAGTATATGTACAAATTTTGTTTATTCAATAATATCAATAAAGCAAAATGTCTTCTTCATGTGTGCCTGTATGCGCTATGAAGGTCAGGCCACTGATCGGATCGCAGATTTACAAAAAAAAAAAAAAAAAAAAAAAAAAAAAAAAAATGGCAGATGCGTAGCTTTGATCGTGCAGGTGTGCATAGAATTTTTTCTTTCTTTAATTTTCTTTCTTTCTTTTTTTTTTTTTTGCGTGTGTGTGTGTGTTTATTTTCTTTCCTTATTTTCAAATCTGAATTTCTTAAATTAATTATTTTATTTGTTTGTTTATTTATTTATTTTGGAATGTTCCGTTAATTTTTCTGCTTTATTTTCTTAAATTTTATTTAAATTGCGTGTTTTTTTTTTTTTTTTTTTTTCATCCATCTGCATTTCTTAGAAAAGATCGCTATTCTATTTATTTTTCCTTCTTTCGGATTTAAGTCATGCGATCAAATAGTTTTTATATGATAAAATTTTAATATTGTTTCTTTTTCTTTTTTTCTTTTTTTTTTTTTTTATTTTAAATACACATAATAGTTGCGTTTTCAAAAAATGTTTATGTAAAGGCGCAATACCCTCTTTTGAAGAAGAATGTTTATTATTTTTAATGTATTGTTTCTATCGAAATCAAATGGTAATATGATAGAGAGAATTAAACTTATTAAATTTTTAACTTTATTAAAAATTGTAACAATTAACTTCTTGTGTAAGAACTATCAGAGGTCAGATAAGCACCTACATTGAAACGCTCGCTTAAGGCGCTGCCACTAGCAGTGGAGTCCCCAATCTGACATAGTGCGGTCGTGGAAGACACAGCAGAAAGCAGCGAACATCTGAAGCCAAGTTTTCAGCGATTTCAGTGGATTTTTTCTTGCCGGTTCTCACTATTTTTTCTTTCTTTCTTTTTTTTTTTTTTCTAAAGTGATATAAAAAATTTTGATTAAATTTCTTTGAAAATTCATTTAAATACAGCGATCAATGAAGCGACCAAATGGGCCTTTAATATAAGAGTCCTTTAGATATATGATATAAAGTTAAAGCGACAAAATTTTCATATAAAATTTTATATACGATTCCAAGAAATTGGAGGCCCTCCAGCGGCCGAACGGTTCTGCTCTCAAAGTTGGTAGATGGGAAGTGTCGGGTTCCATGGTTTTCTCCGAAAGACGCGTAAATAAGGCTAGGACCCCTTAGAAAGACTCACGACGGAAGGCATTCCACCCATAGGCCTAGGACCCAAGTGTAGTCAATCGGACTTGAATTCTACCAACCAACCAACCAACCAAGAAACTGGAAAAATGCAAGCTTAAATTTGATGAAATGATATCGTCTTGATCAGTAGTGTTCTTTCCATAGTTCGCTTCAGAGCATGCCCAGATTCAAATGTCACGCTACGCCACTGGATAACACAATCCAATTATTGATGCATTTTAATTTGTGTAAAATCCCTACAAGTTAAGCATAAAAAGTACATCTGGAGAGTTGACAAAGGCTTCAGAACAAAGAAAATTATCAGCTTTTTCTTTTCTTTCTTTACAAAACTGGATGTCTTGCTTCATAAATATGGCGAGAAAAAAACTATCGTATGTCACATCTTTTGTCTTGTCGGCTGCTTTTTCTTAGCGGCGCCTTGGTTATACGGTTTTTTCCCTAGCTTGCTCCCCGTGCAAAAAAGTCATCTCTCTTTTGTTCTGTTGAAATATGATTCAAAAACTACGAAAAAGGGACTAAATAGAAAAGGGGGGAGGGGATGTAACTATTAGTGAATCTACTGGAGCTTGATTTAATGTAAAAACATTTGAGAAGAAACTTCTTCAATATTTGAATTCAATTTTTATAAAAGAAGGAGGAGGAGGAGGAAGTCATTTTTATTCTTCATTATATTTGCGTGATTAATGTAGATTAATTTGTTGGTGTTACACGAAGTGTTGAGAAAAGAAAAGAATGAAAAGATCTTTAATGATTTTTTTTTTTTTTTTTTTTTTAATATACATATTGTATAATAAAAAAGTTAGTACTGTTTTATTCTCAAGAATTTTTTTTTTCTTTTTTTTTAATAAAATGAATTTGTTTTAAAACTGTGGAAAACAAAGACATTTTTAATCTATTCCGAAGAAACAACGAAATGAATAAACACAAATAAACAAGTAAATAAAACATGTTTTTGTAACAAATTTTAGTTTCGCCAAAATAACAGTAATGTTATATCAATAAGAAATTTTTCTATTTTTTTTTTTTTTTTTTTTTTTTTTTTTTTTTTTTAATTAACATTTATCAAGACAGTCTCATTCTAAGTGTTTTAAAATTAAGATTTTCCTTTCTATAATGTGCATTTTTCTAAAAATAAAATAATTTTTATCTTTCTGGCATTTATGTGATTAATTTGTTTTAGGCTGCATCTCAGTCAGATTCACCGTTTCTCCCTTTCCATATAATGATATACATGAATTAATCTGCTTCATATTTTAAATACGTCTCATTTAAAAAAAAAAAAAAAAAAAAAAAAAGATTTTTCGAATTCTGTTTTTTTTTTTTTTTTTTTTTTGACTCTTTGAAGAAGAAATATTTATTATTTATTTTTTTTATTTTAATTGCTCATTAAGATAAAAGGGGACAGGTTCATTGAGTGAAATTCATGAAATAAAATTCGAAAACCCTTCATTTTTGAATGAGATATCTTAAAAATACGAATCAGTAAAAATTACTTTGGATTACAGAAGGAGGGGGGAAAAGTGAATCTGACTAATATGCAGCCTTAAAATGTTAATCCATGGTTGAGTTCATTCATAGTAAAATCGGCACTTATTAAGTGAGAAACACAAACACAATTGACAGTTTTTATGTACTACTCGGCACACTCGCTGTTTGATACTTTCAACTTTTGTTATTTTCTTACGTAACTTTACTAGTGTCAGTCCTCCCCCCCACTTTTCTCATTGCATATTTTTAATTTCCGCATGACATTTATGGGTTTTTGATGTTTTTGCTCGTGCAATTCCATACCAATACAGTAGTTAGCTATTTTATCATCACCAAGTCACATAATTAATGAGAATATAAAAATAATATATTCCACATAAAATTAAATAGCTATTTTAGACAAAAATGATTCAAATTTGACAATAATTGATTTTACGAAAATATTTCAAGTTTGATGTAAGATATATATATATATATATATATATATATATATATATAATCTTTTTGAGAATAGAAGCAAAGAGTGAGAATGAAGAATAGTTAGTCAAACAATTCACCAAAGAGACATACACACGCCAAACAAAGCAACATATATTGTATATGTGTGTGTGTGTGTGTGTAAAAGGAGAGAAGGGGGTGTGTTAAGTACTAAACATGCTTGTGTTGTGTCATTCCACTTCTGAAATCTTGGTATACTACATTTTAATGCAATCATGATATCGCCTTCACTTGCATTTCCATTACAACTTCAGAAAAAATTATTCATGTTGTGCAAATTATTTTTTAATCTTAATTATTATTACTAATACGTGAGGAAAAAAATGTACATAATTTTTGTAGTTGCTCTAACAACAACAAAGAGTTGAAATAGGTTGAAAGTTTAGCAAAAAAAAAAAAAAAAAAAAAAAAAAAATCACTGTTAGTATTATTTTTTAAATATTCAGATTTTTCTTTCTTTCGAGTCTGCTACGATATTCTGATAAGCTATTGCTAAATGTTTAATCTCAGAAAGCAACTTAATGAGAAAAGTTTTACTCTTTAAATTTTAAGAAGCAAAATTTTACACCTGACGGGGTTACGCTTCTTGCAATTGAACAGATTTACAGGATAGGATGCTCCATTTTGATTTACATGCCTCGAACTACAAATATAGTAATTTTATCAGGTAAAAGATGCTTTAAAAGGGCTCAGGACCTAAAACAAATAATGAAAAAAAGAACAACGACGTCAACAACAACAAAATTGTTAATTATGTTTGGATAATTTAAATATATATAAATTTGGCTAATTAAATAACAACAAAAAATAAATGAATGATGATAATGAGCTTTAATGGAACAAAAAATCTAAGATACAAAATGCTATATATATATATATTAATTTGAAACGTGTTTTTACTGTATCCACTAAATTGAGAGAACGGCTAGTTGTAAATATTTGGTTGAGGCGTCTAAAAAAAAGGTCTTGGTCAGTAGATGTGTCATCAAAAGAGAAAAATTAAAAAAATCGAACGCATAACTCAGCTCCAAATTACTTCACGGTGAAGAAATTGTACCTGGGGGAGGGGGAGGACTAGACTCAAATACTAAAAAATCGTTTTCTGCGATTTTGGAACTTTCGATTTAAAAGGGGGGGGGGGCAAATTTGTTGAAGGAGGAAATCCGTTCTAGACCCACACATGGAGTACTTCATTTTAAAGGTCTTGGAATTTCACGTCTATTGAGGATGTTCGTATACTATATAGTGCGCTCCCTGGTGGTGAAAAATGGAACAAGGTTATTTGTAGTAGACCCTATGATGTTACACCTTATTTTAAAGGTCTTGATATTTCCTGACCGTTGGGGATGTTCGTACAGAACACACTGCGCCCCTTGGTGATGAAAAGGGTAACTAAAGAGTTTTACAGTTGATACCACCATCTGATACCTTATTTGAAAGGTCTTTGAAATTCAAGGCGATTGTTGATGTTCGTATACAACATACTGCGCCCCCTGGTGGAAGAAAGGGGATTTTGTAGCATGTGCGTAGCACGCCTGCTATACGGTGCTGTAGGCAGCGGAAACACGAGTCAGAGGTTCGTTCGGTCCCAGGTTAATTTTTGGGAATTTTTTCATGTTATTAGCAACCCACGTATACGCTGCCGCAGGTGGGGTCACGGGCGAGAGTTTCGTTCGGTTCGAGGTAATTTTTTTTGTTACAGCTGATTATTTTTTCGCGATGCTTTCATTTAAAAATGGAAATTCAAGTAAAATCGAGTTAAAGATATAAAATCGTACAAATTTAAGGTTCATTTAAGGTTATTATGATGGGCCCAGGCAACGCCGTTCGGGTCAAGCTAACATGTAGTCTTAGTATAAAACGAAATACAAAATAAAAGATAGCAACTGTTTATTTGGAGTCAGTTTCCCGTCACATTGACAGTACTTCGTAGAAAGTGATATAGTATTTCTATTTATGAGCATTTTTCCGAATTTCTTTTTTTTAAAGTGAAATGTCGTAATTTATATCAGATGTTTTAACTTGAAATACATTTAAATGAAAATGCCACATCATTTTAACACACTTATGGCCATTTACAGTTATATTTTTAAATTTATATACGAAAAATGCACATTTTCTTTTTAGAATGACGTCATTTTCGGAAATGCAAAAATACAGCGAGTGAGTCTGAATTTTTATTGGCTTATAAAAACAAGGTATACGTGTTATCATTTTATTTTTAAATTATTGTGCCTTTTTTACGGAAGGGGGGGGGGAGCAACAGGAAATAATATTTGTTTATTTTGACGCTTTATCTCTCTTATTTCTTAGCTCTTCCAGTTTTCTATCTGATATTGGATCTTTACCATCGATTTTAATGCCTCAAACTCCGAAAAAGCTAAAATGCCTCAAGAAAAGCCTTATTGGAAGGCGAGAAAGAGCCAGTAAACGCCAAACAACAACTATAATAAGGCTCGATGAAGAATACTCGCAACGAGAAAGGCAAAACAGCTTAATTTACAACTAAACAAAAAGGCGCAGAACATCCAGCCTTCAACTGTCAACTTCAAGGCAGCCACCTGAGATGGAACTCATGCTTGCCAACTTGGAAATATCTGAATACGTCCAAAATACGACTCACCTTAACTTGGATTGTGACTTTCTTAACCCGATTGCTATTACTCTAGAAACCGAACCAGAACCAGCAGATTCTTCTGACGAAGAAGAAGTTCATTGTGTTCCTATCGTGTCAAATAACATCCGAACACGGAAACCTCATCTGAAGTGCGCTCTTGACGGTAGCTTTGCAGTGGCCTATTATGATCCAGACCCACTTGCTCTTGAATGTGAATTCTGTAAAGCACTACACTTTGACTGTGAGAAAATTGGCACAAAGAATAATTACCATATCAGAAGCTGCTGTCATGATAAAAAGGTCATGCTCCCTTAAACCAGATCCCATCCAGTTCTCGAGGAGCTTTTGATGAACAACAACGCATCAAAACGTCACTATCTAGAAAACATTCGGAAATATAACAGTGCAATGTCATTTGCATCATTTGTTGCCAATGAAGCAGTACGACGATAAGGACATGGCCCTTATCTGTTCAAGATTAATGGCCAGGTTCGCTATAAGTTTGGTCCACTCCATCCAGAAAGCACCAGAGAGAGGTCATACGCACAACTTTATATAATCGATACAGCCGAGGCAACTGACCTTCGCATGTCAGTGACTTCCACGTGTGATAGCAACCTCATGGCCAAATTGCACGAAATGATGCTAGAGGTAAATTCATTAGCACAGAAATACAGGATGATGGCCGAAGTGGAGAGGGCAGAGAATGAACTTGCAGACCCCCTTTGAAGTAAGAATGTTCCTGCTTTCTGAACAAACAGATATTTCTGACCAAATCAAGAGTAGATTTAATCTGCCTTCCGATGATAAAATTGCTGCAGTGTTTACCACCAAAGATGGCGATCCATCGGGCCAGTACGATCTGAAAGTTTTTCCAAAAGAAGATGGAACAGGTTATCTCAGAAGTATTAACTCTCTTCATCAGCTGACAGACCCGATGTTATATCCTATCTTTTTCCTTTATGGTGAGAGAGACTGGGACATGAACAAAACTGATGAACGAGAAACGAACGGTAGATAACGCAAAGTGACTCGATTGCAATACGTTGCCTTCAGAATCACTATTCGACTTGCATTCACTCTACTGCATAATTCAGAAAAGTTCTGGTTGCAGTATTTAGTTGATCAGTATGTTCGTGTCGAAGGTGAGAGACTCATGTATCAACGGACACAGATCGAATAAAAAAAGTTATGAGTCGAAACCTATGCCGGACTACAACGAAGCAGCCGAATGCGGAGTTAAGCCTGGAAAAATTGTAATTTTACCATCATCTTTTCAAGGATCTCCAAAGAACATAATTATGCACTACCAAGATGCAATTGCATTAGTTCGAGCATTCAGCAGCAAGCCTTCGCTGTTCATTACCTTTACATGCAACCTGAATTAGAAAGAGATTACAGACAACTTAGGCTATGCGTCTCAGTCCAATTTCCGCTCTGAATTGATTGCCAGAGTTTTCAAGGCTAATTTGGAAGAACTCATGAACGACCTGACCAAGAAAGAAGTTTTCGGAAAAGTTCTTTACTACCTATACATTATCGAATTCCAGAAGAAAGGACTATCACATTGTTACATTTTGCTCTATTTGGCAGAGGAGAATGCTATACGAGAAGAGAAGTCGAACATATTGACTAAGTCGTTTCCGCTGAATTGCCTGAACATTCTGATGCAATTCTATTTGAAGTTGTGAAATCTTACATGATTCATGGCCCTTGCGGATCTTTCAACACCTCATCGCTTTGCATGAAGAATGGTAAATGCACCAAGAACTTCCCAAAACCGTTCTGACCTACAACCAAAGAAAACTTCAGCGGATATCCAGTTTACAAACGGAGAAATGACGGAAGAGCTTCCTAACCAAAGTGAATGATCGATTGGTTGAAATGACAAATGAGTTGGTTGTTCCCTACAATCCTTACTTGTGTAGGATATTCCAAGCTCACATCAACGTCGAAGTTTGTTCAACTGTCAAAGCTGTCAAATACCTACACAAGTACATCTATAAAGGCTATAATAGTACAAACGTTAAGACTGTTGTTGCGAATATCGCTACTTCCACTTCTACTTTTTCTTTCTGTTTTTTTTAATCCGATCGTCTGCGCCTGCGCGCACGAAAGGATTTGTGCGTTCGATAGCAAGAAGAATAATGTTCTAAGTTCAAAATGTAAATATTGTGTATTGTTAGCGCGCTTTTGGTATTTATGTAATTTTTTCAGTATAATGTTTTTAATAATTTGTGATGGTGTATTTTTCCAGATTAAATGTGTTTATTTAAAGAAAATAACTGCTTAATTACTGAAAGTATCCACTATTTACTGAATTAAGAGCGAACGTTTCACTCCTCGAACAATACAGATGAAGGAAGGTAAGTTTTTCTTACCTTTTTATTAAATTGATACGTAATGATTCTATCTGTTTTTATTAAGAAATTTTTGATTAGATGAAGATTTGTAGAATCAATTTGTTGAATACTAATTTATTTAAAATTTAGTATATAGATATCGAATATAGTTATTCTTAAAGTTTGAATTCGTTAACTGTGAATGTTGGATCCGATGGACGAATAGACTACGTTTCGAATCTCACGTTTGAAATCTCACGTTTCGTGAATATGCGCTACGTCAGCGCCCCTGAGATATGTTGGAGGCTTCTGGAGTTTCCGATGCAAGCAAAATCTCACAATGTACAGAAACTTGCTGTTCACCTTTCAGGGCACCAAAATGTTTACATTCAAGAAGGTGCTGACATTGCAGCTATTGTACAACAGGAGCATGCTAGAACAACTCTTACTGCATTCTTCGAGCTCAACACTAACGACCCAGATGCACATAACAAGCTTTATCAATATATTCCGAAGGAGTATATATTTAAAACAAGCGCTGGAAAAAGAGGAAAACAAACGGTTTGCGATCGGAAGAGTTTATACTGTCAGTCCAAAGCACGTGGAAACATTCGCTTTGAGACTTCTGTTAGTCAGAGTACCAGGCTCTAAATCGTTCACTGATCTCCGAACTGTCAACGGAAATGTTCACGAAACATTCAATGGAGAGGCTATAGCCAGGAATCTTTTCCAATCTGATTCTCACTTCAAAGTTGCAATTGATGAAGCTGCTTCTTATCAAATGCCCAAGCAATTGCGCTCTATGTTTGCTTATTTGTGTGCATTTTGTAGTCTCAAAGAGCCATCCAATACTTTCTTGAAGTTCGAGAACCCGTTCACATGAGATTTCAGTAGATCATTTTCCATACAAGTTAGCAGGACAAAAGCTCTTTGTGAAATCGGATCAATCCTTATGTCACATTCCATTGCTTTAAGCGACCTTGGCTTTCCTGCTATTGACTTGGAGGTACTGCCCAACGCAGTGTTCGACCCACAAACCGAGGAAGAATTAGCCAAACAAATGATTCCAAATCTGAATACCAACCAGAAGATTGTCTTCGATCACATTTGCGAACGTGTTTTAAAAAACAAAATAAGTGCGAATGCATTCTTTATTTCAGGCGCTGGCGGTTTCGGAAAAACTTTCCTCTATGAAACTTTACTTTATTTCTTCCATTGTAAAGGAATCAAGTGGTTCGGCAGTGGCATGGACAGATATTGCAGTAATGCTACTTCCTGGAGGACGAACAAGACATAGCGTATTCAAATTTCCGATTACTATTTTAAAGAATTCTGTCAGTAGCATCAAACCTAGTTCAAAGGCAGGACATGAACTACGTGAGACAAAGGTCTTTATCTTTGATGAGGCATCAGTGGTTCCATCCAATGCGTTATACTGCCTTGACAGATTACTCAGAGACATTCAAAATAACGACATGCGGTTTTGCGGCAAGGTCTTGATTCTTGGAAGAGAGGAGATTTCCAACAAGTTTTACCAGTTGTTCCACATGCTGCTAGAGCTACTATCATTGAAAATCACTTGATGCTCTTTGGGATTCATTCGAGAAGTTTGCTTTGACAGAAAACATGCGAACAAATCCAGGTGAGGTAGAATTCAACTGCTTCCTACTTGACGTTGGCTCGGGCTCAGCAAATGCTTCGGACACCGATTTTATTCAAATTCCAAGAGAAATGCTTTGTCTTGGAGATTTGATTGAACGTATTTGCTGGCGAGATATTGCGAATCTGTCAAAGATTTGAAAAGCAAAGCGATACTATATCCCAAGAACTTACATTGCTTGGAAATCAACAATAAAATCCTACAACAGTTGCCTGGATCTCAAATGACTTACCATAGTCTTGATTCTATAGTAACTGAAGATGAGAGCGAACGCATGCGACACCCAGTTGAATTCTTACATTCGATCAAAATGAGCGGCTTACCTCCTCACACTCTTCGTTTGAAACTTGCGCAGTTATTATGCTCATTAGAAATTTGGATGTTAGAAAAGGTTTAGTTAACAGAACAGAAGTAGTCATCAAACCTCTTCATCCGAATACTATCTCTGCCAAAATCTTAAGCGGTGAGTTCGTGGGAGCTGTACATACTCTTCCAAGAATTCCGCTCACTCCCGTGACTCAACTTTTCCGTTCCCCATCAAGAGGCTTCAAATACCGATTATATTACTGTTTGCGATGACAATGAATAAGAGTCAAGGTCAAACACTTGGTACTGCTGGCGTTTATCTTAAGGATCCTTCAGAGACTAACTTCAACTGCGGTTTCTTTTGATATCCCTTTGATGTGGGAATCGAGTTGACGCGAAGCAGGAGAGAGATTTTCTTGGCTGGCAAACCTCCTATTGCGATCGAAATTGGGTCTCTTTTGTAAAAGAGCAATAAAAAGTAATGTCCTTCATTGTAAATGTGTGCAAAATTTCAATGGTCGCTTTCGGACAATGGATAATTTATGACTTTTGAAGCTGTGCAGAGTTGCCAGTCTCTGAAGGTTCCCTTACAGAACCCGTATTTTCTCATGGAATGTTGTATGTCGCTCTTTCAAGGGTTAGATGGAAGGATGACGTGGAAGTCAAGATCACTCACAAGGACTCACCTGGACGTCCCGTGGCCGATGGCTGGACCCAAAATATCGTCTTCAATGAAATACTCAATAAGAATTTGTAATGGTATTCGTGCTCATTCGTCATTCCATATGTGCTCTTCTTTTTTTCACTTAATAAAGATAGTTAAAAACAAATTTTAAAGATTTCAGTCATTTCACCGCCATCTAGCAAAGAGTTGCTAAAGTAAGCTGAATTGGCGCGAAATTTTTTGTTTACTTTTTGTCACAAGTCATCTCACCTCTGCGTCGCTCTTCGATTGTTCCTGTACGTTTTCTCCAAGACCTTGGTGACATTTAAGTATGCGGATTTAAAAAACGGACAGGAACAATAGAAGAGCGACGATTTTTGAAACATTACGGTCAATAAATAGACCGTCAAATTCAACGCGTTCCAGCTAGATTTTAGGTAGATTCCTTATAGGAGATCTACCTATTGCAATGGTTCTCATGACACGACTTCTGGAAAATTTCTTCATATCTTCACCGATCATGACCCCTAGAACCCAAAACCACCCTCCGTTCAAAAGTTTATATATATATATATATATATATATATATAGGTATATATATATATATAGGTATATATATATATATATGTATAACGCTTTTTCCCATGTTAAGTTGTGAACACGATAACTGGAGTAATTTTTATTTAAATTTAACCAGCTCAGGATATGTTGTCAGGACAGTAAAAATCTCGGTCAAGTTCGTAGATAGGGTATCCAGCTCAAAGGGGGTGGAAATGGTGGGGGGCGGAAATTTTCCTTTGTCCATGATTTCTTTAATATTGAAAATAAGGGAAAATTTCAAATCAGTCGAATTACCGCCTTACTCTAAAGATCAATTTTTGTATTTAAACTTTTTCGATAGCTTCAATCGCTTAGAAGTTACAAGCTA
Source organism: Salticus scenicus (assembly GCA_963930645.1). Classification (NCBI taxonomy): domain Eukaryota; kingdom Metazoa; phylum Arthropoda; class Arachnida; order Araneae; family Salticidae; genus Salticus; species Salticus scenicus. Next base: position 332,517,785 of record OZ005654.1, on the reverse strand, counting down.
AAAAGTGATTTTTCGTGTGTTGAAGCCGACATTTTCTATAGCTTTCATTGCAAAAAATTTATACTCTGATGCTTATGTCAGGTGCAAACGATAATAAAAAAGATAACTGAAAATATAATAAAATTTTAATCATGCTTTTAAACAATATAACAACATGATTTAATTTAACGGAAAATATGATGTCATAATTACAACAATGTACTCGTAGTGAGAAAAGAGAAATAAAATTTTATCCGTGATTTTAAACAAATAAAATAAAAGTTAATAAATAAATGAATAAATATATAAATAAAATCAATATATCTTAGGGCTAAGCAGTTAGACTTAGCTTTTTATTATGACATAGATGCTATGATGTAAAAAATAAATGTCATCGTTAAAAAAAAAAAAAAAATCGTGTAAATGGATGCTAAATGAATTAAACTGTCATGGTAGAAAAAGTAATAAATTTGGGGACATTTAGGTATCCCTTTGACAAATGCACTGGGGACGATTTTAATGAATTTTACGTTGAAGTTTATTTTCATAAAAACTTAAATTTAAATTAGAGTATTTCATTACTCGAATTCCCTTATTTTGATAAATAAAATTATGCCATTTAAAAACAAAAATTAAGAACACTCTTTTATCCGCGATTGTAATGAAATGCTCGCCCTTTGGTGGGCTAAGGTGAAATTACAATAAACATGGTTTAATTCGAATTCCATACAGCCGCCATTGCTTGCCGATATTTAGTTTCACATATATTTATTGAATAAAAATGAATAAATATGGTAAAAAAGATAACACATACTTTTGTGTGCCACAGTGTAACTCCAAAGGATCAAGAAATCCAGAATTGAGCTTCCGTTTATTTCCAAATGACAAATTTAAAATTTCAGTTGCTTCGGCTAATGGAAGTAAAGAATTAATCAGATGATTTGAAGCTAATATTTGTTCAACTTCAGTTAAAAATCTACTTCCGATCGAACTTTGAATAAACTGAAGTATTTTTTCCAAAAGCAATCAATTTTCCATAATGTAATGGCGGAGAAATTATAGTACGAATATTAAGTAGAATAACAAAAAGAACACTAACGGAACACACGTGGCAATGTTTACTAACAACTGCAGTGTTCACAAAGCGCCGTCTATCGATCATTACAAACGCGGATTGAAAAGTGAACTAATAAAGGTTTTAGAAAACTATTACATACTTTTAAATCTTTATAAAAAAAAATAATAATTGTTGCCACTCGACATTATACAAATACATCCAAATACTGTGTCACATACGATAGTTTTGTATAAGTGTAGACGTTTTGTTTGCCCCTGATGGGAAAAGTGCCTGCAAATACGTGTATCTAGTATTGTCATTGATTATGAAGTCGTGTGCAAAATTTCAGGTCCTTCGGACGACAAGAAGTTGCCGAAAATTGAATTGCAAAATTCCGTTGCATATATTAATAGTTGCATTATATCAAGTTAATAAAAGTGTGTTAATTAAAAACCTTGTTAAACGCTTTAATTAATCATTTAAAAATATAAAATTATAATAATACGTCAATCTTATTGCAAATATCGTTTGTGGTGAATAGTTTAGAATGTCGGTTTAGGCAAGAATATAAAATTTACAATTGAGAGTAATACGTTACAGCTTCCTTTGACTTTTTATCTTGTCGAAACAAGATATTGATCTGTGAAGAGGTATGAGGTTTTTGCGTGGAAAGAAAAAAAAAAAAAAAAACATGAAAATCTGACATTGACAGATTTTAATTTAGTGCCAGAGGCCTACTGCTAAACTTGTTATTATCGACAAATTCTTCTTTAGTTAATTCGTGACGATCTAAATTCTATGATAAAGTTTTCATTAAATCAAACCAATGTGTTTCAGCTGCAGATACTGTAACAAATAACGTTGGAAGTCCAAACTGTCTTATAGCCGCAGAACAACCTTTTTTGCTCTTTTTCCCAATGAGGGGGAGGTGTGCCTTGGGGGGACTAATGTCAAAGGTGTGCCTTGGGGGGGGGACTCATGTCAAAGTTGTACCTTGGGGGGGTCTCATGTCAAAGTTGGGCCTTGGGGGGACTTATGTCAAAGTTGGGCCTGGGGGGGACTCATGTCAAAGTTGGGCCTTGGGGGGACTCATGTCAAAGTTGTACCTTGAGGGGGACTCATGTCAAAGTTGGGCCTGAGGGGGACTCATGTCAAAGTTGGGCCTTGGGGGGGACTTCCTTCAATAAATCCCCATTCAATAAACAGACTGAAATAGGCCCTTAGCACTATTAAGAGTGTATTATAAAAATTCGACAACGCTGTACCGACTGAAATAGGGATACCTTGGGGGGGACTCATGTCAAAGTTGTGCCTTGGGAGGACTTCATTCAATAAATCCCCATTCAATAAACCGACTGAAATAGGCCCTTAGCACTATTAAGAGTGTATTATAAAAATTCGACAACGCTGTACCGACTGAAATAGGGATACCTTGGGGGGGACTCATGTCAAAGTTGTGCCTTGGGAGGACTTCATTCAATAAATCCCCATTCAATAAACCGACTGAAATAGGCCCTTAGCACTATTAAGAGTGTATTATAAAAATTCGACAACGCTGTACCGACTGAAATAGGGGTACCTTGGGGGGGGGACTCATGTCAAAGTTGTGCCTTGGGGGGACTTCATTCAATAAATCCCCATTCAATAAACCGACTGAAATAGGCCTCTAGCACTAATTAAGAGTGACCTATAAAAATTCGACAACTGTACCGACTGAAATAGGCCTCTAGCACTAATAATGACGCCAAAGCTGCCTTTCTCCATCGCCAAGCTCTGTAAATTTTGTCGTCAGACAACGAATTTTGTCGCCAAGTCAAAAATTTCGTCGCCAACTATCAAATTTTGCCGCCAAATCACAAATTTCATTACTAAGTCGCAAGTTTTGTCACCAAAATCTCGCCAAATCATACAATTTATTAAATTCGTAACAATTAACATTGAAATTCAGCTGTGCCAAATGGTCCAATGTTAACTAATGTTAATGTTAATGTTCCAGCTTATGTGAACCAAAACTGTTTCAATTTACAATTTTTACTCATCTGACAATAAAAATCACAAAAACACAGTACAAAACTTTCAATAATTCAATAAAAATTACAGTGAAATAACTATACAAAAACCGCTACCACTTAACTATATTTGACTTGACCATAGCAACGCCAGGCTTATCAGTGCTTGACCATAGTAAGGTCACAAGTGCATTTTCACGTTTGTATTATTATTATTATTATTTTTTTTTTAAGAAAGATATTGAACAACAGTTATGGATTTTAAATAAAATTTATAATTTTGATTAAGCTTGGGTGGGGAGGGGGGGGTGTAGCCCAATAGCCCCCTCCGGGATTCACTATTGCTGGGATTGTACATCTTTAAGACTTCTATTTGTTGAATGATTATGAGCTTGAATTTTAAAAAATTGAAACATTTACAGACCAATAAATCTAGCTTAAAATTTTTAGGTAGATTGAATAAAACCCTTTTCTAGTTGAAAATTAAATTTCTTGAAAACAGAATAGCGACGTAAATAATGCAATGTGTGAGAACAAAGCCATTAGCTAAGTATTAAAGCAGATGTAAAATTTCTTTACATTTGTAACATTAACGTAAAGGAATCTACCTTTGCCTTTAAGCTTGCCGAAAAGGGATTTTTTTTTTTTTTTTAATTAAAAATTTTTAAAGTACTATTTTTATCTTATTTTATTTTTTTAAATTTTGCCTTGATTGTTTTATATGATTTCAACAATAACATATTAAGCAAATTTTAGGATCGGATATTGTTCAAAGTTATTAGATTCTAAGGTTGTATATTTTTTTTAATTTATTATTATTATTATTTAGTATTTAAAATAAACCATAGATCGGATCCTTAACCTGTTTACTGGGTATAACGAAATATTTCGTCATACACGAACTACGACTGCAATGGGCATGACGATATTTTTCGTCATAGAAATTTGCCGTAATATTTTGAACGCATTAAGTTTTATGTAGTTCTTATCTATCGTTTTCGCAATTTGTCGCGTATTTTACACATTAGTAATAACTTGCTTACTTGCTTACTTGCTTACTTGAGTATTTGTTGATTTTTACTTTCTCAACATACATATTGTTACAAAATTGTAAATAATTGTGTTTATTTTCGTATAAATTCTTTCAAAGAGGCTTAGTAAATTGATAAAGTGCTAATTTTGTGCATTTCTAGTCATTTTAGCGTTGACATAGCCTTATTTTTCCTTAAAAAACGCATTAAAAAGCCCCAATAAGGCAGGTAATGGATTTGGCGCCAAATTTGGCGACTTTTTCCCACCTTGGCGATTTTTTTGGCGACCTTGGCGAGAAAATCCTTATATGGGATATACCAAATATGGAAGCTGTAAGTTGATTGGTTGACCACTTTCTAGAGTTTTCTCGAAAAATCTGGGTTCCATGGAACAGTATATAAGGAGCGCTCTCTCGCCAAGGCGGTCAGAGTCAGTTCAGTTTAGTCTGTGATCAGAGTCGGTCAGCTTGCATTGAGCCTCTTCGAAAGGGACTTGCTTTAAGTGTTATTGCTATACAGTTTGTACTGTGGATTTGCTATTGACAGCTGTTGTTTAAGCTGTGTTTACTGGTCGAATTGAAGCTGATACTTGGTTTATAGACCTGTATTTTTCTGGAACTTTCTGTGAATAAATTACTGAATTTTTGTACGTTTGGCCTTTCATTCTCGGACAACTCACGAACCCCCAAGTACGCAACATTTCTGGTGTCAGAAGCGGGGATTGTCTGTGAATGGTGATAACGAGGGCTATGGAGCAAGAAATGAAGAAATTTCTAGAAGGTCTCACTGCTCAGATGAATGAGTTAAGATCTGGATTGATAGAGAAAATGGAAACAGGACAGGAAAAGATGGAAGCATCGCAAAGAGAGATGAAAGAAAGTATGGAAGCATCGCAAAGAGAGATGAAAGATAGCATGAGTCTAGAGATGAAAGAAGGACAAAAAGAATTGAAAGACGGCTTGACTGAAGAAATGAAGGAAATGAAAGCAGTTCAGGAAAAGATGGAAGGCAGTTTGACCGAAGAAATTAAATCTAACCAAGATGAGATGAAGAGAGAGCTTTCAACGGTGAAAGAATCAATCGAGGGTAAATTAACAGTGATGGAAAATAGAATGGATGGAATAGAAGAGAAAGTTATAAAGGTAGAGGAAAATTTTGAAGAGAAAGTTATAAAGATAGAAGAAAATTTTGAGGAGAAAGTTTTAAAAATAGAAGAAAGTTTTGAAGAGAAAGCTATGAAGATAGAAGAAAATGTTATGAAGGTTGAAGAAAGTGTTACGAGGATAGAACGGAGTTTCGAGGAGAAAGATAAAGAAAATTTTGATCAGGAACTGAAAGGAAGGTTTTCAGAGATAGAAGGTAAACTGAAGAGAATAGAAGAAGATCTGGAGAGAAAAGTGGACGAAAAGTTAGAATCCATGCCCCAGGAAACTGAAAAGAAAGAGAGAAGAATCCAGAATCAGGAATTTATTAAGCTATCTACCTACGATGGCAGCTCCTCCTGGCATGTATATAAGACGAAGTTTTCCATCGTAGCTGAAGCTAACGGCTGGGACTCTGTTGCAAAGACGGCTCATCTGGTAGGGTCGTTGCGGGGCGACGCCGCAGATATTCTGGAGACCCTTTCGAAGGAACAGCAATATGACTTCGAAGCTGTAACCAGAGCACTAGAGCTACGTTTTGGAGCGAAATGGTCCAAAGAATATAGTCGACTCCAGCTCAGGTCCCGTCGTCAGAGACCAGGGGAAAGCTTACAAGAACTGGCATCAAACATCCAGAGGCTTTCACATTTGGCTTTCTCAGACTGTCATCCTGAAACACGTAATGATCTGGCTCTAGAATATTTCATTGATGCTGTCGGAGATCCAGATATTCAAAAAGCCCTCAGACTCTCCGGCGTGAAGGATGTGGAGTCAGCCTTGGTGTATGCCCTAAATCTCGAGACAGCCCAACAAGCCTCCTATAAACATCGCCAGAACAGCACAGCAGACAAAGTGAACGGCTCTCAAGATGATCTTAAAGAGATTCAGGAAATGATTGCAGATATTAATAGAAGGCTACGCATTCTTGAGAGTAGGAAACAAGGAAAAACTCCAACAACTAAATGCTGGGGCTGTGGAAAAGACGGGCATATCAAACGAAGCTGCCCAGTAAGAACACCTAGAGACGCAACCAAGAATGTCTCTCAAGTATGTCACCCAGGAGGAGCTCTTCGGGAAAATCCAGATGCCTTCTTGCAGAAGCCTCCATCTGAAGTTCATAAATACAGCTGTAAAGCCGATGAAAGACCCCAAAGAATACAGCCAGTTGCTCGCCAAGTTACCGTCTCAACACCTTCAGAACAAGATCCCGACCCATGGAGTGACGAAGAAGTTAGAAAAGCCCAGATGGAAGATCCTGGCGTAAAGCCTATATTACAACTGAAGGAGACGACCAGCAACAGACCTACCTGGCAGGACATTTCCAGATTTAGTCCCATTACGAAAAGTTATTGGGCACTTTGGGACTCTCTTCATATCAGAAACGGCGTATTATACAGAAAGTGGGAATCTGATGAAGGGAAAGGCTTCAGGTGGCAGATTGCATTACCAAGATCGAAGATTCCAGATGCTTTAGAACAACTGCATAGTAACTCTACCGGAGGCCATTTTGGGGTAATGAAGACTCTGCAGAAAGTTCGGGAACGCTTCTACTGGTGCAAGGCAAAGGAGGATGTGGAGAAATGGTGTAAATCCTGTGATGCTTGTGCGGCACGTAAAGGCCCGCAGAAACGAAGTCGAGGAAGACTGCAACGGTATAACGTGGGAGCACCATTTGAACGGATTGCAATCGACATCTTGGGTCCTTTGCCACGGACCTCCAGTGGAAATAAATACATCTTCGTCGTGATGGACTATTTCACCAAGTGGCCTGAGGCATATCCCATTCCCAATCAAGAGGCATGCACAGTCGCAGAGGTCCTAGTGCAGCAATGGGTGTCAAGGTACGGCACACCCCTACAACTTCATACCGACCAAGGTAGGAACTTTACCTCTGATGTTTTCAAAGGACTGTGTCAACTACTCGGCATAGACAAAACCCGGACAACACCCTTACATCCCCAGTCGGACGGCATGGTCGAGAGGTTCAATCGTACCATCCTGAATAACCTCTCTCTTCTAGTATCAAGGAACCAGCAAGATTGGGACTTGAAGTTGCCATTGTTCCTGCTGGCTTATCGAAGTGCTGTCCATGAAACCACCGGCTATACTTCAGCCCAGATGCTCTTTGGACGTGAACTTCGTCTCCCTTGTGATCTCCTGTTTGGTTGTCCACCCGATGCGCCTTCATCGCCCGAGGAGTACATCCAAGATCTCCAGGCACGATTTGAGGACGTACACAACTTTGCTCGGGAGCGGATTAACATGGCAACGGACAAAATGAAGACAAGGTACGATCTAAAGGCTACACCACATGAGTTCCAGGAAGGAGAAAAGGTCTGGTTGTGGAATCCTGTTCGACACAAAGGACTCTCTCCCAAGTTACAGTGCAACTGGGATGGACCATACACAGTCTTAAAAAGGCTGAATGATGTAGTGGTGCGGATCACTAAAACACCTTCATCAAAACCGAAGGTGGTGCACTATAACAGGCTAGCCAAGTACAACAATTAACGGTAATATTAAAATTTAAAATGTAAATATTGGTAAAATTTGCGCATGCGTAATGTAAATATTTGTATATAAATACTTGTACATATTTGTGAATTTTGTAAATATTTCTCACTTGATTTTTGTTTCTATTTTGTCGTTATATGCAACTTAGTTTTTGTATTTGAGATTGTGTAAATTTGGTTAGTTTCACCTCTTAACCAAGGGTTGCACTGCCCCGGGACGTGCAGTCCTTGGGAGGGGGGCAGTGTTACAAAATTGTAAATAATTGTGTTTATTTTCGTATAAATTCTTTCAAAGAGGCTTAGTAAATTGATAAAGTGCTAATTTTGTGCATTTCTAGTCGTTTTAGCGTTGACATAGCCTTATTTTTCCTTAAAAAACGCATTAAAAAGCCCCAATAAGGCAGGTAATGGATTTGGCGACTTTTTCCCACCTTGGCGATTTTTTTGGCGACCTTGCCGAGAAAATCCTTATATGGGATATACCAAATATGGAAGCTGTAAGTTGATTGGTTGACCACTTTCTAGAGTTTTCTCGAAAAATCTGGGTTCCATGGAACAGTATATAAGGAGCGCTCTCTCGCCAAGGCGGTCAGAGTCAGTTCAGTTTAGTCTGTGATCAGAGTCGGTCAGCTTGCATTGAGCCTCTTCGAAAGGGACTTGCTTTAAGTGTTATTGCTATTCAGTTTGTACTGTGGATTTGCTATTGACAGCTGTTGTTTAAGCTGTGTTTACTGGTCGAATTGAAGCTGATACTTGGTTTATAGACCTGTATTTTTCTGGAACTTTTTGTGAATAAATTACTGAATTTTTGTACGTTTGGCCTTTCATTCTCGGACAACTCACGAACCCCCAAGTACGCAACAATATGTAAGGAAAGTATTGTAATCATGTCAAAAATTCGAATTTGAGATTTTGATGTTTCTATACGTTTTGAGGTCCCCTGAGTCCGTTTTGACTATTTTTACGATGTTGTATGTATGTGTGTGAGTGAACACACTATCGTCTAAACGCTTTGTTCGAATGAGCTGAAAGTTGGTACACGAACCCTATTGATTTTGGTGAATCTAGCACTTATAGTTTTTTTTTTTTACAGGGACACCAGGAAAAATTCTTTATCATTATGGCTTATGGGGCCAAATTTTTAAAAGTGCGATAGCGTCTAAACGCTTTATTAATCTGAGCAAAAAATTTGTACACATGTTATAGGTCACAGTTGCACCAACTGTATGGATTTTGGTGAATTTAGCACTTACAGTTTTTTTCAGGGACACAAAGAAAAATTCTTTATCATTATGGCCTATAGGACCAAATTTTTAAAAGCGCGATCGCGTCTAAACGCCTTATTCAATTGAGCTGAAAATTTATATGAACATTATAAATCACTGTTGCACAAACTATAAGCATTTTGGTGACTCTAGCATTTATAGGTTTTACAGGGTCACAACCAGAAATTCTTTATCATTATGATCTATGGGCTCAAAGTTCCGTAGCGTTAAATAAAACATCGTGTACTATATGGAGAAAATTCTCAAACACTCTATTATGATTTTCTCTGTTTTGTTTATTTAACAAATCCTCTTTTTACTTCCTTATACAAAGTATAAGGAAGTATAGTAATCCCGATTTGCGAAATGGATTTTGTATTTCACATTGCTCGAAAACGAATGATCGCTGAATGTTGCTAATTTATACGTGTGACTTTCATGATGTCTAGTTGCCCACCTGCAAATGTCATCTTAACACGAGCTCTCGTTTTAGAGATATAAGGGATTTTACACGATTTTTCGTGACGTCTGTATGTGTGTGTGTGTGTCTGTGTGTGGGTATGTCGCATAACTCAAAAACGGTTGGACGTAGAAAGTTGCGAATTGGTACATAGGTTTGTTATAACATCTAGTTGTGCACCTCCCGTTTTGGACTTTCTATGATTTTCCGTTTTGGAGATATTTAGGAAAATTAGGTTCATAATGACAAAAATTTGGCCATAATGTATCAATTAACGGTAATAACTCAAAAACGGTTTAGACAAATCTTGCAATTTAACTGACTTTCCGATTAGCTAGACATTTGAAACTTTCAGAAAAGCTCAGAACACGTTGACAATGCATTTTTTTAATATTTTTAGCCAACTGTTTCCGATACCTGCTGCCTTCAGCAGCGTTTATGCGATTCAACAGAAAATTTATTTAACTAACTTCCCGACTAGCTAGACATTTGAAACTTTCAGATTAGATCAGAACACGGTGAAAATGCATTTTTTAAATACTTTTAGCCAACTGTATAGGGTCCCTGCTGCCTTCGGCAGCGTTACCAGTTCAAATCTTGGAATCGATTTGTAACTAACTTCCCGACTAGCTAGACATTTAAAACTTCCGGAAAAGCTCAAATTACGGTGACAATGCATTTTAAAAATATTTTTGGCCAATTGTTTCGGGTCACTGCTGCCTTCGGCAGCGTTTACATGGTTCAACAGAAAATTTATTTAACTAACTTCCCGACTAGCTAGACATTTGAAACATTCAGAATAGTTCAGAACACGGTGAATATGCATCTTTTTAATACTTTTAGCCAACTGTTTCAGGTCCCTGCTGCCTTCGGCAGCGTTTATATGGTCCAACAAAATAATTATTTAACTAACTTCCCGACTAGGTAGACATTTGAAACTTTCAGAATAGTTCAGAACATGGTAAAATTCCTTTTTTAAATACTTTTAGCCAATTTTTTCGGGTCCCTGCTGCCTTCGTCAGCGTTACCAGTACAAATCTTGCTATCGGTTTTTAGCTAACTTTCAGAAAACTCAGAACACGGTGATAATTCATTTTTTAAAAATATTTTTAGCCAACTGTTTCGGGTCCAATGTCAATGTTTTTTAGCATTATGTATATTTCTAAAAGTGTATAAGGAAGTCATGTGGTGCCCACATCAGATTTTTTTACTTTATCTACAAAACTGTTAATTACTCAATGTTCGGAAAGTCAAGTGGAGTCACTCCAGATTTTTTCAAAATATGGCTAAAAGTTATTTTGTGGAAGAAACTATTTTTGAGTTGCTAGAGAGTGGCGATGAAATATTGACCGCGAGAACAGGTAAACGACGTTGAATTCCAAGCAGCAGTAACAGTTCAGAAGAAAACGATAATAACTTTTTTACGGATTAGACCGGATGATGTGGAATCAGAAAATGATGATATTATAGATGCAGGTTCGCAACTGACATCTGGTGAATAGAAAAGTGAGGGAATAATAAGATCAACTTTTCCATTTCTGTCTCAATCTGGACTTACATTTGAAGGACCCGAAAAAAAGATTGCCTTTTTTATTTTGAGAAATGTATAGACTTATTGTGGAAGAAACAAACAAGTACGCCGGACCAAAAAAAAAAAAAAAAAAAAAAAAAAAAAAATCCTCCCTTGAAACCACGTTTAAGATGTCTTGTGTGGGTTGACACCGGTAACCAAGAAATAAGAGTGTTTTATTTTCTTACTAGTTTTGCAAGGAATAATAGCCTTATAAGCTGTATTTCACAAAGCGAGAAAGTCTGGAGACTCCTCTTTTTTTTTTTTTAATAGAACTATGTCAGAAAAATATTCCAACTGTTAGTGAAATTTTTACACTTTTCTGATAACAATGCATTGAAGTTATTTGATTTATATATCATATGTTATAAAATATTTTGTCGAAATAAATAAAATCAAAAAGTTAAAAATTATTTTCTTTTATTACTTGAGGTGTGATGATCAAGCAGAAACGGTCGTTTTGCCAAGCCAAGCTCAGAGAAAAGCAAAACAAACAAACTACCACTAACACAAAGCAGAACGCGCCAATAATAAAATCGACAGAAATAATCCAAGATCGTTAAATGCTTATTATACAGAAACCAACTTTCCCATGTTAAATCGGCAAATTTTTTTCCCGTAAAGTTTTAAATATTGGACGAACCAAATATCGCAGTAAAATGAAACAAAAAGTAAAATATTCGTATCAACGAGATCTTTAATTTGAGATAAAAACGAACTTTCTAAGTTAATAAGTAAAAAAATGGGAGCATTTTCAATTTAGCGTAAAATTAGATGTTTTGACAACTTTTTGAAAAAATTTCTTCTTCAAGAAATTTTTTTTAAAACAAGCTAGAGAATTCATAAATGTGCAGAATTCTTTGAAAACTGGTTTTTCAGATAGACAATTACTTAATCTAGGAACTTTTATAAAATTTAGCTTTTAAAAATCAAAATTTCCTATCTTAATTGCTGAAAAACTGTTAAATATCGCCAAAGAGACATAAATCGCCAAATATGAAATTGCTTCATCTCAGTTTACCCGAAAAATATTAATTTCAAATTGAGCTGCTTTTTCTTTTTATAAGTTATTTTTTTAACCAAAGAATCTTTGCTTTTATTATATATATATATATATGTATATGTTCGGTTTATGGCATCGGGTGTTGCCTTCCGACAGAATCCACAAGTCTGTGCCAGGTCTTCCGGTCATGGGTCCACTCTTCTTCCAGACCCCTATCCCTCATCGCTTTTTTTACATTGTCCATCCAAGTCTTTCTTGGTCTTCCTTGTTTTCTTTTCTGATTTGGTATATAGTTAAAAGCGATTTTAGGTAATCTTTCATCGTTCATTCTTTTAATATGACCAAACCAGATTAATTGCTTTTTTTGAACCTCATCTAATATGGTTTTCTTTATTTTCATCATTTCCTTGATTCTCTCATTTCTCACTCTCTCCATTCTTGATATCCTGCATGATCTTCTCAGGGCATCCATTTCAACAGCAGCCAATTTCTTTTTTACCGTCTCCATAATTGTCCATCCCTCTGCTCCATACAACAATATGCTTTTTACAATGGAGTTATAATGATCATTACAATGGAGATATAATGATCATTATAGATTATTTTTATTATTTTGTACAATTTTAAATTTTATATCCCTGAAAACAGAAATGAATGCATTTTTGAATAACATTTGTTTCAAATCTGTAGCTTGAATTGCTGATTTTTTAATATTTTTCATACCTTAGAATAATTAGTCAGTACACGATATAGTATCCAATTTTAATATCCTTCAATTCAATCTGGCAATGATAATTATGATGCATAAAGATTTCTACTTCCTTCTATATAGTATACTAGCAGACCCGGCCACGCGTTGCTGTGACTGAGTTATACGTTGAATTATACGGCTGTAAACTATTTAGTACAGTCAAATTATTATTTACGAACAAAGACGAAAACGTTGTAGCCGATGTAAAAACCCACAGGGTTGAGATTTGAAACTTAGGTCAAAATTTGGAAGCGATTGATAAAAATTTTCGTAGTGTTGATATTAAGCACAAATTAATTTTATTGTAGGGTCCTATAAATTTTAATGGAGAAGTGATATATATTATTTCTAATGCTACTTTGGATAAAATTGCTAAAATGACTAATATATAAATTAAATTCTATTAAAATTCTATTAAAATAAAAGTATAAAAGAAACAGACGATTTTAAAATCAATTTTTATGGAGGAGTGAAATATAATATATGCTATAATGGATAATTTTACTATAAAATGACCTCATCATTTTAAATATTTTAAAGAGGGCAACAGCTGTAGTTATAAAAAGGAAAACAATAAGGCTAAACCAGAAAAATAAGTAAATTTGATAAATATTTTAAAACTTTAAAATTGGAAATCTTATGAAATATTGGACATTTAAAGTAAATACATGTATCATTTTAAATAGAAAAAGATTTTGGAAAAGTTTAGTGTATTTTAACGAAGTAATGAGAAGTTTTTGAGTATGTTAAAATTTTAATAGTAAATTCAAGTTAATAAAGATGGGAAACATTGAGGATTAAGATAAGAATAATTATAAGATTAAAAAAAAAAAAAAAAAAAAAAAAAAACTTTTTATATACCATGTTTTTAAATTTTAATATACTAATAATATACTAATTAAAAGGAAAATGATAAATATTCTATCATAGTTTGAATCAAATTTGTTTTCAAATGTCTAAATAAAATATCTGATGTAAGATACTAATATTTTGCAGCGGAATAGATTTCATTTCTGTCATCCTTGGCGAAAAAAAAAAAGAATATCGCCAAATTATCTGGCAAAAATATTTAATTCCTTTCAAAAATCATGGTTATTTTAACAACTTATATTAAAAGAGTAATGAATAATATGAAACAACATTTCGTACAATACATATTACATGTCATACATACGTACAATGAATAATACATATTACATTTCGTACAATGCATACATCTGGCATGTATATTTTCGTGTTACGCTTTTGATCGCCAAATAATAATAATAATAAAAAAAAAAAGCCAAGGGCGACAGAGTTTTGAAATTTAAAATTAAAATTTTGTCAATTTGACAGCAAAATAATTCAATCTAACACCCGCGATAACTAATACATATCTATACCCAAATATAAGGATTAAAATCGGGAAATAAATTTCCTCGATTTTTAATAATTTCTTACAAAAAATCCAGTGGGCAATTAACATAGGAAATCTTGTTCTTGGCTGCACAGACGGTCAGTGAGTCACACTTCGCTTGCGTATAGAACTCATAGATATAGTATAGCATATATAGAATAGAGTGATCATTGGGGAGAAAAAAGTTATTCCTTTTCATTTGGGAAAAGACGACGTTTTTACCAAAATATGGCCGTCTTTCCCCGAGTGAATACGCACGGGAATACATACTAATATTTTAGCAAATAAAATTTATGAATAATTTATTTGCTAAAGGGGAATGGAAGACTCCAGATACAGTTTCAAATTCATATTTCTTTCTTTCTTTTTTTATTTTTTTTTTCAATACCACTTAATGGCTGTTTCCAGAGCTTTTATTTATTTATTATTTTTTTTTTTTCGGCATCAAAAATCTTTGTACGATAACATGGGGATGAGAGATCTATATATATTACTATGATAGAACTACATTAGCACTTTATCAATGTGTATAAAATCTTTAAATTGATTATGATGTCAATTTTCGTGAGATGCATAATTTAACTTTTTATAATTTTTTAACTTTCACGTTTGATTAAATGTATTTATTTTTATGTCAAAAGAAAATGAACTCGTATTTTTTTTTTTTTTTTTTTTTTTTTTGGCAACAATTAAATTAATGGAACTCACAGATATTTTGGAGCAACTTTAATAAAGGTCTATAATTAACAAATAATTGCAATAAAACAATATTGTGACAATAAATTGCAATAAAAACTATCCTATCTCTCAAGTTGGACCAAACTGCACACAGTGTGCAAAATTTCATTAAAATCGGTTCCTTAGTTTAGGAGTTTACCCCGGACAAACATCGTGACACGTAATTTATATATATATACAGACTAGCAGGCTTTGCCCGCTTCGCTTGTCATTTTATTGAAATGAATTTCGACTTTCGGTTTTTAATGGATTTACACGTTGTAAGAGCTCCTGAAAACAATTTGACTATTTTTAGAAAATTTCTATTTGTGTGTGTGTGTTCTATGTGTGTGGCGAAAGTTTTGTTCCAACTAGATATCAGGAGCTACTGCTCAGAATTACATATAAATTTATATGCAATTGAACCTTGATGTATAATAGCGTTTATCAATATTTGGTGTCAATTGTTCAACATGGTGCTGTTATACAGTGATTGCCGCAATTTCAGAGAAGGCTATATCTGAGTAACTAATACATGGAATTGCATAAATTTACAAATAAATTTACATTGTTACAAATTATAGTGCTTATCAACTTTTGTACTAATATCTCAACATGTGGCGCTGCTATACAGCGATTTTCGCAATTTAAGGAAAGGTTCTGTTGAATATAATGAAACAAAACTTGATATGTGAAAAGCCCATTATGAGACATTATGCTGATTCAATCTCGATGCCTATCGGCCGATAAGTGGAGCTCATATACTACAATTTTTTTTTTTTTTTAGAACTGAAAGGATGCCATCTGCATGGTGAAAATTTACTTCCGTTGGACATTTTGTGCAACAATACCTCTCTGAGTTGATAATATTCAGCATTCATAATGAAAAAAATAATAAATAATTTGTGCTGCGTTAATATGTATAGGAAAATGTAGAAGAAAGTTTTGTGATGGACACGGCATACTAGTCTGCATAGAAAACCCATGGATAATGTCTAGCAACCAGAATTATGGAAAGTTTAACGCAAAGAACAACATCGCACGAAAGCTGAGTTGAAATCCAGGACATATCTGATGTAAAGTATCAGGTTAATTCCAGTAAATATAAAAACTATTTAAAAAAAATAAATGATATCTACAAAAAAGACACTTAAAATGTACAAAAAAGCCAAGCTCAAAGAAAGAGAATTGATTAAAGTTGTGTCTAAAAAGGGTGTGATATCAAATTCCCAAGCTTACATTCAAATACTTATTAATATTCCCTTTTAACTAAATTTTCACATGTGAATCAAGTGCCTTATGATATGTTGATAGAAATCCTTCTTTCCGGTACTAAATACACCATAGCGTGTTTCTGAAAAATATTATTATTTTTATTTATGTATGATGGGCTTGGCGGCCATCTTTTAAGTAATGAATAAACATTCACACAATTTGAAAGAAGTTTCTTAAAATATATCTCATATAAAATTAATTTTGCTATTCCATTCAGCAGAGACGGAAATATTTCGATAACATGATTTCTTATATGTATTTAGTATTAAGTGCACTTCCATCCTAAAAATGCCGGGAATAAAAGAATATAAAAATTTAAATTAACGTAAAAACATGAAGGAGAGGGGGGGGGAAGCATAGAAGCTTCCACCCTCCGTTATATTTACCCAATTTGAATTTAGCTTCTTGGAATAAATATCTCGTAAAAATAATATGGTTATTCCATTCAACAGGGGTTGAAATATTCAGATTAAAAAAGAAAAAAAAAATGCATTAAAAACATCGCAAAAGCCCCGTTAAGCACACAAGTTGAATCAATTTAAGTTTTAACAGTGTTAAGTTTGGCGCACTCCCATCCTTCCATCCTATAATTATTTCCCATTGCGCAGCGCTAGTGCGATATAAAACTCAATTAACCAACCAATCAACCAACTCATCCTATAATTGATGAGATGTATAGAATTTAAACTAACGTAAATCTTTGAAAGATGGCCGCCAAGCCCATCATACATAAATAAAAATAATAATATTTTTCAGAAACACGCTATGATTTATTTAGTACAGGAAAGAAGGATTTCTATCAACATATCATAAGGCACTTGATTCACATGTGAAAATTTAGTTAAAAGGGAATATTAATAAGTATTTGAATGTAAGCTTGGGAATTTGATATCACACCCTTTTTAGACACAACTTTAATCAATTCTCTTTCTTTGAGCTTGGCTTTTTTGTACATTTTAAGTGTCTTTTTTGTAGATATTACTTACAATTATGAAGAAAAAAGTCTCCATTGTGAAACGAGTTGAACAAAAGTTTATTCCCCGTTTAACAGATTAAACCTGTTACATAAAATATAATATTCATTTAATAATAATAATAATAAAATCAAATAATTTCAACCATATTTGTTTAATTCTTAGTATTATAGTACTTTGAAGACATCAACAATCTAAAAAACTACCAACTGAAAGAAATGAGTTTAAAGGTTGGTTTTAAAGGGAAAAATAAAACACAAATAAATATTTATTAAAACAACTGTAGAGTTCTAACTAAAAATGTTATTCAGAATTTGACAGAATATACTTAATGATATGAGGATGGTTTTAATTTAAAAATCTCAAAACTGGCATTTTTGTCAAATTTTGAAGTATTACTGACTTTCTTAAATAAGGATAAGATATTGTTATTCACGACGTTAAACACTCTCACGCTATAAATAAGTACACGTGAAAGGAAAACGAAATGAAAAGATATGAACTAAAAAATGTAGGAAGATACATAAATTGCTTGCATTTGATGAAATGGTCGGCCTAGTCATTATTACGCTTATAACACCCCATAAACTTCAAACTGGTGGAAGAAATGAACTTCCTTATAAGGATTTATTATCCAGGGATATATTATAGCATTCCTAATGAAAAAAGTAGACTGAAAAAAGAAAAGATTTAGAGAATGAATTAGTACTTTAGAGTCATGTATCAACATAACCGAACCTACCGTGACTGGTTCACTATATTGCTAAATAGACTCTGACTCTCAAATTTAGTTTAAAGTACCATCTACAAAAGATCAGGTCAGGTGTGTTTTTCCCTTGGGCTGGTTTGGTCAGGGGAAAATAAAAGAAATACGGATGACAAAAAAATAGGCGGGTAGGTACTTACTTGACTTCTTTTCACACACGTGTGTACTTTTAAAGGTAACTCACTCCTTGACACCTTTTGTCGACCCCCTGTAGATGAATACCGTAATCTCGGCCCTCCATTCTTTTCTTTTATTAGGTTCTCACTTCTGAATTCAGAAATTCTACTATATGACCATAGTAAAAAAAAAAAAAAAAAAAAGAAAGAAAAAGAAAAAGAAAGAGTTTGTCCTTATGTTTACAGTTGCCTTGTTGAGATTGGTTTGGGCTTTGAATTCCTATGTAGTAATTACGTGAAATATTTATACTCAACGCTGTTCTGTTTGATGTGAAATTCCTGTTGTGTTATTATTAATAATTTCTATATAAAAGACCCCCCTCCCCCTTAGATATTTTTCATTGTGGAATTTCTTTATTGCCTTAGGCCTGTTTTACTTTAAATCTCTCAATTTTATAGACAGTACTTAATATATATACATATTAAAAAAAAAAAAAAAAAAATCAACGTTGTTGATACTATTTTTCATATATATTTTTTTCTCTTTTCAAATACACGTAAATGAGCTCTTTAACTTAATATGAAAGCTATCCGGTTTTAGTGTCAAAATCTCAACATAATTAAAATAACAACATTTCATTTTCAAGCGAAAACTTTGGGGTTTCTCGTTTTGCAATTAATTTATTAATTTGATAAACTAATGCGGTTTCTAGCACCGCATTAATTTTACTTAGTTCAATTATAACACTAATCAAAGTTGGAAATATTCTACTCAATTTCGTGTAAAAACGTTTTTAAAATTTATATGGAAAGTCTTAAAGCTTTTTTTTAATGAAAGGCATTCGTTACTTTAAAGAAAGAGGTAATAAAATTATCTAATATCTTTCGAAAAATCCGCCCCTCTCAGGGCCGCCGCTAGGCATTAAGCAACTCAGGCAATGCCTGAGGGCGGCAGCTGTCTAAGGGCGGCACTCGGATCATTAAAACGAAGTACGAAAAATAAAAAAAATAAGCAAATTTGATAAAAAAAAATATTTTTACAAAAATATATAATGGTAAAAAAGAAATCCCCCCCCCCTCCTCACGAAAGAATCTAAATTGGTTGAGAAAACTGCTGCTAGTAAAATTCGCCAATAAATCGAACAAGATGTGTATTTCTCTCCCATTGTTTAATGGTGTTTTCCTTTACCTGCGGCTTATTTTCTGTTGAGCTATCTAAATGATAGACCAGAGATGTTTCTGCCTAAAAGGTTGTCTGAGTGAGTAATGCAGACCGGGATGTCGGCCTGGATAGCTCAGTGGTAGAGCATTGACCTTGTAAGTCAAAGATCCGGGGTTCGATTCCCGGTCCAGGCATTATTTTCACTCAGTCGGAAAAATAAAATTTCAATAAATATGATTTTCTTCCACAGTTAATTGTGATTTTTATAAAAAATTGTATTTCTCTCCCATTGTTTAATGGTGTTTTCCTTTACCTGCGGCTTATTTTCTGTTGAGCTATCTAAATGATAGACCAGAGATGTTTCTGTCTAAAAGGTTGTCTGAGTGAGTAATGCAGACCGGGATGTCGGCCTGGATAGCTCAATGGTAGAGCATTGACCTTGTAAGTCAAAGATCCGGGGTTCGATTCCCGGTCTAGGCATTATTTTTACTCAGTCGGAAAAATAAAAATTTCAATAAATATGAGATTTTGGTGTTTAGACACATTTTACTGTTCCCTGAGTTCATTTTTACTATTTTTACGATGATGTGTGTGTGTGTGTGAGTGAGTGAACACAATAGCGCCTAAACGCTTTCTAAATCCCCATAGCATGAACCCCATTGATTTTAGTGAATCTAGGACTTACAGTTTTTTTTTTTTTTTTTGTACAGAGAAACAAATAAAACAATTCTTTATCACTAGGGCATATGGACCACAATTTTTTTTAAAGTGCGATAGCGCTCAAACGCCTTATTCGTCTAAGCTGGAAATTTATACACATGTTATAAGTCATTATGCACGAACTGTATAAATTTTCGTGAATCTAGTACTTAAAGACTTTTTATAGGGACACAAGGAAAAATTCCTTATCATTAGGGTCTATGGGCCTAATTTTTTTAAAAGTGCGATAATGTCTAAATGCCTTACCTGATAGAGATGAAAATTTATACTCATACTATATGTCACAGTCACACGAACTGCATAGATTTTGGTGAGTTTAACACTTATAGATTTTTTACAGGGAAGGAACACAAAGAAATATTCTTTATCATTATGATCTATGGGCTGAAATGATAGTAAGTACAAATTACAATATGAAAAAATATATTCATACACCCTATTATAGTTTTCACGCTTGTCTTACTTCAATTTATTTATACAACTGTTAATTATTTAATGCTCGAAAAGTCGAGTGGAGTGACTCCAGATTTTTTTATGCATTATCTAAAAAAATCTAAAATTTTAATCTAAAAAAAAAAAAAAAAAAAAAAAAAGAATAGAAGGGAATTTTACATTAATTTAATTAAAATTATACTTAAAATTTATACAAATTGGATATTAGCCCACCAGCAGTAGAGCAAATCTGCGCTCAAAGTTAGTAGACGTGAGGTGCCAAGTTCAATCGCAGGTCGCGCTCGTCGACCTAGCCATTCGGAGTTTTCCATGGTTTTCTCTGAAACTTGCATACCTACGGGCTAGGACCCCTTAGAAAGACACACAAGGCGGAGGGCACTCCCCTTCAGGCCTACGACCCTAGTGCTTCCAATCGGCCTTAATCCCCACAACCTAACCCAAATTAGATTTAGTTTTAGAGATAAAATGAATTTGAAATTTTTAAATTCATAAAATTTTCAGTTATAATAAAAAATTAAATTTAAAATTGCAGAATGTACACTGTTAAAAATTTCAGTTCAAGGTTGAACCAAATGTTGGTACTACAGTAGCTTCAGTTTGCTAGTTTTAACCAAAACACGGTACATTTTTGCTGCCACCATGCGAGGGTGAAACCTTCTACTATGATTTGGCGTTTCTTGTTTAGAAAAAGCACCAAATTATGGTAAAAAATTTCTCCGTCTTATGGATGTAGCTATTGAAGTACCAAGCCTTGGTTTAGTAAAGCACCAAATAATGGTAAAAGGTTTCACCATCGCATGGTGGCAGCAAAAATGTACCATGTTTTGGTTCAACCTATTAGAAAATTTTTAACAGTGTATACTATTTGAGCATTACATGTTTATATATACGAATGAAATTAGATAATGATTTTATTTGCATAATAATATTTTAATCACAAAATTTCATTTTATTCCCAGGTCTAAAGAACATTTTCAACAATCTAGATACAACACTAAAAGATAAAAAGCATTAATATTTTAGAATTGGTGAAAGGAAAATAATTTATAAAAATACACAAATTGATGGCAATTCTCAGAAAATGAGGACAGAAAAGTTTAAAATGAGGACAAATGTGGTCCTCATTAAAAATTTTCAAAATTGAGAAGAATGTCAAAAAATGAGGACAATCCTTAAAAATGAGGACGTCTCGTCACCCTGCATTAGATTCGACAATGTATTTTCTATTCGTTTTATGAACCTGTGTAAACTTTCGTATGACTAAATTAATTTAAATTAAATCCATTTTTTATGCAATGTTTGATTAGTCAACTTAAAATTGAGGATTTTAAAAAAGTGACAACACGTAAAAGTGAGAGGGAAATGCTGAAAATTTTAGAATAAAACTAAAAGAAGACTAAATTTTTTTCAACATTTTGTTTTGTTTACGGTCTTATGTACACTTAATTTCGCTAAACCAAAGTCTTAGTGACTAAGAAGGGGAAATGGAGTTGCCATTATAAAAACTTTGACTAACGGAAAATCTCAAGTTATAAAAATTCGTCTAAGCAAAATTTCAGCGAATGAAGGGGCGGCAAATTGAAGCTTGCCTGAGGGCGGCAGAGCACCTTGCGACGGCCCTGGCCCCTCTATATATAGTTTAATGAATATCAATAATAAAATCTATAAAGATTAAAATGATTCTACAATTATTTCGAACATAGACATTACTTTCAAGTACATGGCCTAAAATTTCATATAAATTCTGTATTAAAATGGTATAAATAGCGCAACTGCTTTGACTTCATAAAAAATTTGCGATAAATTAGTGTTTGTGAGTGAGTATATTTTTAAAACATATTTTAATATCTTCATATTGCATACAACATAATGAAATTAATATATTTTTAAAATTCTGTCAGAGACAGAATTTCATTTAGTACGACAAGACTATTTTGTATATTCCAAATTTCTTTCTTTCTTTGTCTATTCTCCCATATAAAGACATTTGATAACTCACTCGTATGAGACCCCGTCCGCATATCTTTATTGGATAAGATTGCACCTATTGCCTGTCGTCATACATTGTTTCATATCGGCTCGTGAATCAAAGTCCATAATTTTTAATTCTTCGATGAATTCTTTCCAGTTTTCTGATTCAAAATCTACATTAAAACCCCCCTCTAACAAATAAACCAAATAAATTAAATTTAAATTTATTTATTTATTTTTATTTGTTTAACTGTAAAAACGTGTGAAAATTATTTTACTCCATGACCTTTTTTAATTCGATTGTCTACAAAAAGCTTCAGTTATTGAAAATGACGCCAGAAATAATTGGCGCTATTATATAGAATGATTTAGAAGAAAGTTTTGTGATGGCCGCAACATACTAGTTTAAATTTGTTCATAAACATTTTTGTTGTTTGTTATGTTAATACATTACACTTTAACTTTTTTCAGAATTCACGAATCATTTAAATTAAATTCATGTATTTTATGTATCTGTTGACTTTCATACATGTATATGTTGACTTTCCTAAATCTAAATTCATACACTCAAAAATAAATAATGATTATTCCTTACAAATATTTTAAACGATTTATTAAACACTAACTACAAATTCCTCATTATAATTGGCATTCATTTGTAATTATAAATATCATATCAATTCATTAATATTTATAAAGTAATGGAAAGAAAAACACTTACAACTGTAATTTTAAATAAAGAAAACAGTATCAAAAGAAAAATACCCAATTCCTAATTCATTTTTGATTGGATCTCGGTTCAAAGATTCTCATGTAATCTTGTTCAGCAACAATAATAACACATCTTTGAAAGCAGAACTAATATTCCACTCTGCCAAACCAATGCCAAATTGAATGCGGCATCTAATTCAATATTAACTACTTTCGTAATAACTAGAATGTTCATAATAAATAATAAATAGCGTCGTACCACGTCTGCAGAACAATCAATAAGTCTCGTACCATTTCCGTTTTCTACAAATTACAAAAAGAATTCACTTTTCTTTCGCAGGTAAGCCATTGTGCATGTATTTTAGAGTCATTACTTTTATCCGATCATTAGAGTATTCCAATAACTCCAGCGAAATTGAAGCGATCAAACATCTGTTATAGAAGTCAGTGTACACACCATAGAAGTATTCTAGAATCTCCTTCTTATTATTATCTAACCGTTCTTTTTCTTTTCATCTGTTTTCATTCCTCTGTTATTAGACTCTGCATGGTGTAATGACAAATTTAATTAAATAATCGACAGTTTTTCTGTGAGAAAAAGCCGAAGAAATTGCTATTCCACAATGGCGTTTTATAACCTCCCCTTTCCAATAACACTTTTATTCTTTTTGATAAGCAAATTCGTGAAGAATTCGTTACTGCTTGGAATGTAACACTTAAAACACGCTGAAAGAATATTTGGTGCAGCAACAAAAGTGTTTAAGATTGTGAAAAATAATATTTATGAATGATACACTTTTCGGGCAATGATATGGTTAAAATAAAATAAAAAAAGTTATACTAAACCAATGTGAAACACTTGTGTTCAAGTGTTATAAATTAAAAGTGAAGTTGTTTCAAGAAATTTAAATAACGACATTGTCGAAATTATTTTGACATAACTATCGTAGTTATTTAAGACTACCGTCCTGTTTTTTTTTTTTTTTTTTTTCTTTACTATAGAGACATATTATAAGTAAATGGACACTCTTATATTTAAATAATCAGGATGCCATACTTATAATAGTACCGATTTGATACATAAACCTCCTATATGTACCCCAGAGGTAAAGGACACCTTGCCCATTTTATGAAAGGAGTTTGCATCACGTCCTTTATGTGCATTTTTAGATTAGGTATTAAGCAGTGATGTCTAGTTACTTAATAAAACAGTGAAAAATAAAACCATGTCCATTTGCTTTATCCATGACAAATATATTTCATTGTAGCACATCAAAGAAAAAGAAATGGTGGTAACTCTTTTCACAAATGGACATGGTGTCCTTTACCACCGGAGTACAGATATGAAAATTCAAATTAGTTGATCCACCGGAAACTTTCTTTAAAACCTGGACACGGTTAGGCATGGTAGCTATGGATTCCATGATATTGATCAGGGGAACTTTGGCGAACCCTTTAATCAAACATTCTTACAGTTCTGTAAAATCTATCTATTATAGACTTGAAGTTAATTTTAGGAACCTCCATTGTATGGCCCAATGGTCCATAGAAGTTAGGTAGGATTCATGTTAGGTGATTGATACACGGAAGTTTTTTGCATCCAGTATTTCATCTGTCTTGTTTCAGAGCGACTTGGAGAGATTAACCAACGAGATATATAAATTAGAGGGCTGATTCAATGGATGAAGGATTGGCTTTCCGTGGTTCAAGATGAATCATGTGACATGCTCGAATAGGTTGCTGTGTTTGGCCCTTTATCGCTATTTTGGCATTTAAAATATCATTTCGACAAATTATCATTATTATTAGTTAACATGACAGTCCTATGACCGAAATAAATTGTTTTTAAAATAATTTTACACATATTTCACATTTTAATAAATAATAAAATACTTTTTTTTCATCGTTTCCCAACAAAGTTTAAAAGTGTTTATAAAAGAAAATTTTAACTTTTAAAGAGCTAAATTTAACAAAAAATAATAATTTTTCAACTATTTTTAAGCATTTTGTCGGTTAAAGTTTAACTACACGAAATAAAAAAGAAGTAAAATCAAAATCAAAATGATTTAGAACAAAAGAATATTAAACTACGTAAGTAAACAAAAACATTGGCGGTTTTGACTTATGCGAAGAGCAATCTCCAAACCATTGCCATAGAAATTTTACTGAAAATAAGCTGTTACCAAGGGAACCGCCGAATACGCAGGTGCAAGGAAAGCATGTCACATGACTCATCTTGGACCTTCTCAAGGGTTACCATTTATCACTCTACTTTATATATATCGTTGAGATTAACGACCAAATAGTTTAGCGGAGAATAGTAATTCAGTGTTGCCAAAATCAGTAAGCCTTTTATCAACTTTAGTATTTCTTTTTGTATAACGTATAATTTTTCGCCGCTAATTTTCGCCAAAGAGTACAAAAGTCGGTCATCTACACTTGAGTGAAATCCATTAACTTCTAAGTTCTGCATTTCTAAATGAGAGATTCTATAATAAGTTGTGGAATAGTTCTCCTGAACAAGCAATATTAATAAACAATAAATTATTTAGTTTATTTTTTAAATTGTTAATATTTCCTTTTTGAAGCTGAAAAATATGAATAATTAACTAAGAGTATTGTGCATTATTTTTAAGGATTCTTGACACCACACAAGGTTTAAATAAAAGCTAATATTTCCATTTAATACTTATAAATTGAACTATACACCCTCTACCAATAAGTATTTGGACACTTTCGAATTAAGACGTTTTGTCAAATATCTGGAAGTATTATTCAGGAATTATTTTGAAACTTTGGGAATATAAATAATATACCTCATATATTTCAGCAAAATTTTTGTCCTGAAGAGGAAAAGAGGACCAGTAAAAAATTAAACAAAAGTGAAAATGTCTTGAAGAACCCTGTAAAAAGTGTTGTTTGAAATACGTTTTGACTCTAGCATATGATTAACCATTGAGGATTCTTCTAATGATCTGTATAAATTTTCATGAGGATACCACATATCTGTACTGATAAGTATAACGGATTTAAGTCCAAAAATGTCGATTTTGAGTTAAGTACATAGTCAGACTCAGAAAAAAATTCTCTATCGATTGGTATAAAGGATTTAAGTCTATGTCATTTAGTCTCTGAGAAAATCCATTGGTAAAAAAAGATTCAAATCAGAAATTTAGCGTTCATGTTTGGTATAAAATATTTAATTCAATTTTTTCCTTTATTAAATGAAGGTTGACAATCACTGAATGGCATAAAGGGTATAAGTCAACATGATCCCTTTTTCCTAATCGATTCTTCTCATTAGTTTTTAGTTAGTTTAACTTCATTTTTCGTCTCCTGAAAAATCAAGAATATGGACTTAAATCCTTTATACTTATCAGTATATTCATGGAGATTTAACGGGTTCTTTACAAAATTGCAAAAAGAATTGCCACTTTTTCAATTATAACACATAGAGAATTAGACTCAGTGTAAAGCCATTTTTATAAAACTTGGCATACTACATTAGACACATTGTACTGCAATCAGAATGCAAAAATGATAAATATCTTAACAAATATGAGTATTTTTACTAAATAATTTTTAACTACGCATGCGCAAGCTTTTAAATAACTTCATTTGCATAATTTAATAGCCAACAATATTGGTCTACTTAAATTAAAGCCCTAAAACAAATATTGTGTAAATAAAAAAAGTTATGATAGATAGAATGAATAGAATTTCAGTTTCTCACAAAACTAAAGCCAAACTAGAAGGGATTTTACACACATTTTTATTCTGATTCATTCAATGTCCGATGGTAATACAGTGTTCGCTGATTGTAAATAAATATTGATAAAACCCCTATCAACATCATCATCATCTTTTATTTTTTTTCTTTTTCTTGAGAAGAATTGAAATTCTGTTCATTCTATAACTCATAACTTTTTGAATTTACGATGTTTGAGGTTTGGTTTTTACATAAGTTGCTCAATAATTTTGGTTATTAAATCATGCAGATGAAATTCTTTAAATGTTTGCGCATGCGTAGTTAAAAATTATTTAGTAAAAATGCTCATATTTCGTAAGATATATGCAACATTTTTGCATTCTGGTTGCAGTATGCTATATCTAATAAAGTACGCCAAGTTTCTTAAAAATGCATTTGCACTGGGTCTAATACTCTAAGTATTATATAATTAAAAAAGTGGTATTTATTTTTGAAATTTTTGTTAAAAGAAACCGTTATATCTCAATGAATATATGTGGTAGCCTCATAAACATTTATACATGGGGTTAGACCAAAGCTTCCTAGATGTTACAATAAATAACGATCGATAGTAACGATCTAGGAAGCTTTGGTTAGACTGCCAGTCAAACTAGGTGAAGTATCTCTTCAACGGGTACTCCCGAATCAGAGTAAACCCACTGTGACGTCGTGAAAAGTTATTTTAATATCAGCATTTCCACTTAAAATTACTATCATGATTTATCTATTTAATCATTTATTTCTTTCATCGTATCTATTCATAGAAAACATATTGAAACTAGAAAAGCCCCGCTTCGTGAACGAACCGAATTTCGAAGGCGGAAAAAATTTCAAAATCAAACTCGAAATGTACAAAACTCGGCTTGATGTTGTTTGCATACCAATAGGTCAAAGTTTGTTAACGAAACCGTTTTTAAATTCATGAAATCAATGAGAGTATTGTAGATCTTATTACTAAAAAGATCTCTGAGCAGAAATAAATAAAGATTTCAGACCAATTTTTTACAGTACAAAGAACTAATAAAGACTTTATTTAACCAAATTTATCCAAACAGAAGTTTAGCCGAAAATTTCTTTATACAGAACTTTTTTGGTGAAACATTTTCACGTTTCTTAATTAGACGTCCTTGTTGGGGCGTATCGAGAGCTTTTACCTTAACATCTGAAGAACGCTTGACTCTTGAAAATGCGACTTACAGTTGACCACGACCAAAGACAGGTTGAGATAAGTAGATCCCACTTTTTTTAAGGTTTGATCTTGTGACTTGTTGATGGTCATGGCAAACGCTGCTTTGATAGGAAACTGCTTACGTCTCATCTTAAAAGGGGGTTCTGTATCAGAGCTGAGTAAGTCAATGCGGGGAATGAGAACCATCTGCCCGCAGTTGCAGACCCACTGTTAATTTTGGCTTCTACGAAATTACTTCTGATACTGCTGACGACCAGCTTAGTGCCGCTACAAAGCCCTTTCTTCGTATTTAAATTTCTCAGTAGCATCACCACGGCTCCAACTTTTAAAATAAGCTTATGCCGAGGCATTCCTGAAGGATCGATACTATTGAGAAATTCTGTGGCGAAGTTTCGGTGCTTACTATCGTCTTCCGTTTCAATCGCACCTTCACTTAGATACGTCCCTGATTTTCCTTCTAAAATGTTGATGACCTCCTCTTTGATTCTATTCACATCAATATTCTTTGGGCATGGAATATTCTCGTTTGATTCGAGCTGCATGACGTTGGAGATCTTGATTTAACCTAGCATCCTGTATTTCAGGAGTTTCATTTGAGCGGCGAAGAGCCAATCTGGATCTATTTTGGAACTTCCTTAGCTCCTGCTCTCCGGTATCCATCCGTTTATCTAAACGGACTGCTTGTTCTTCATCAGTTTCCATTTGTCGCTTTAAATGTCTACGCTCATTGTTTCTGTCTAGTCTCTTTTGATCTTCGTCTTTGCCGCTGGGATCCATCTGATTCAAGATAGAGAATGAGAAAGAGCAAACACACAAAAGAGATCCACACTTTAAAAATCAATTCGTCTTTGCCGCTAGGATCCCTCTGATCCAAGATAGAGAATGAGAGAGAGCAAACAAAAGAGATCCACACTCTAAAAATCAATTCGTTTTTGCCACTGGGATCCATCTGATCCAAAATAGAGAATGAGAGAGAGCAAACAAAAGAGATCCACACTTTAAAAATCAATAAAGTAACATCAATCTGCGCTTGCATAAAAATGTGACTATTCCTACGGTAGATAATATTTAAAATTCAAAAGCTCAATCTGTAAAACAAAATGTAACCAACATAATTGCTTCTCTTTAAACATTTTCTTATAAACAGTTTCTTTATTCTATTTCTTTAATTCTGTTTCTTTAATCTATTTCTTATAAACATTTTATACATGCATCACACAAAATCTTAATTTTTACACGCTTTAAAGATAGCGCGTGATCACATTTTTACATAAAAATCAAAACATTAAATTCATTTAACCATTTTTATTTTATTTTTTTTTTTTTGTTCAGCATGTGATCTTATACTCCGTGCGTGCACATAGTGTCCAAGGAAATCTCTTAACCATTTATATATATATAGATGTTTACGAGATCGTTATTTTATCAATAATCATTAAAAGTGGATCATTGACATGTTTATGCAATCAAAGAATTTACTTTTTGGAAGGTAATTTAATTTCCTAGTTTGTTTACTTTATAACGTATCATTTTCAAATGATTTGTTGCTTTTTAGGTTCATCAAGAATAATGTATTTTTCAAGGTCTTAGATAGTGGATTCATTTCTGTAAATATAAAGCTAATTTAATTTCTATTAAAAGGAATTAACAAGGTGGAGGTGCCGCTCACTACTCCAGGAGTGGTGTCGAGCGGTTCTAGCTATGCTAGGCCCCTCCTCCGGAACGTTTATTAAAAAAAAATAAATAAATAAATAAATAAATAAATAACAAGGGCCGCTAGAGACAGGTCTCCCACGCGACAAGGAGCGGCGGTAAAGATGAAGAGATCTTGGACAGCTGGACTGAAGTAAGTTGAGAACATAAGTTCAGTGCAAGTCAGAGGAAGTTGAAGTATCGATGTTAAAGTCTTTGTGTGGAGACTAGATGCCTGGCCGAAACCCCACGCGACAATGGGCATCTCAGATGAATATTTCAAGCTTGAAGAAAAAGTAAACTAAATAAGGTAATGCCGGGCAATGCCCCGCGCAACAGAGGGCATCTCTAAGTGATTTGTGCTGAGATTAGGAACAGTGAAGCATTCACACTCTAGAATTATGAACTTCAGTTGGGTAAATTGTACAAAGTGCAGCTATGAAATTCAGTAGAAGATAATTTCCTGAGATGGCCTGAGACAGACTGCAGCACGACACCACTTGAGAATTAAGTTGAGATTTTTGAAAATAAATGGAGCGAGCAGGCAAGAGACTAATCTGTCAGATTACAAATATCCATTAATAAGTTAAATATGCCATTTAATTTTGACAGAAGACTTTTTCTATCTAGGATGTTGTCCAGTCATTTAGCTCGCCTTGGGGTGGGATTTCTTAGGTTGAAGGCGGACGTTAAATTACAAGAAAAGTAGTACTGATTAGGAGTTCCCTCCTCCTCGCAAGGACACAGCGGAGAACGCCGGCAATGAAACTTGTGTAAATATGAAAGAAACGGGGCCATGGCCCGTTAAGAATGCTGAGTTAGGGTGGGGGGAGGTTCCATAAATTTGAAGCTGCTAGTGGGATTAAGTTGTGGGTATATCTTCCCTTTTGAGAAGAATCCCGCAAATCCTGCCATTTTTTCATTAACTGTTGTTTCAAAAACTGTTTAATATAGGAGGGTGGTGCATCGAATTATTCTTGGTAGCTGGTTTAGCAAGTGAATCCGCATGTTCATTGCCACGCACTCGTCTGTGGGCAGAAACATGTGCCAGGGAAATATGATTAGAAAAGTTTATTAATTTTAATTTAATTTAATGTACTTAAGGGTGGGTACTCCTGTGACGAGCAATGGTGAGCAAACCCGACAGACTATCACTGAATAAATAATTGATAGGATAGGTTTTAATATTATCCGCTACCCAATCCATAGCCATTTGTATAGCAAATAATTCGGCTTGAAAGACGGAATTATAGTCAGCAAGTCTGCCCGCCCACTGATAGACCACGGAATCTGCTATCAGAACGCAAAAGGCCGCAGCCATGCCTTGATCCGTTTTCGACCCATCAGTGTATATGGCCACAGGAGCTGAAGGAGAAAAGCTATTTTTGTTACAGTTAGTTATTTTTGATGCAACATCCCTTGGAGGGTGAATATTCCAACTATTTGTGGTGTACTGTATTTTAATGTTAGAAAATAGGGTATTAGCCAGAGAAGAATTTTTCAATTGTATAATACTGGTTTTAAGGTAAGTTTGTTTTAGCTGAAGATGAAGACTTGGAATTCCCGTGATGACAGTAAGAGTGTCAGTGGAGATGTTTCTGTATCCTCTAGAAAGTTGTAATAGGAAGGTTTTTGTATAGAATTTAATTTTGTTTGCGCATCAGTCTTCAGATGGTCTCCCCAGACGCCAGCCCCAGAGGTTAAATTTTTTTCTATTATTGTAGTATACCAGATTTTAAAGAAGGAGGTTGAGATTCCCCACCTTCTTCCTACCATTTTTGTTGCACTATGATAGTGCGATAGCGTTTTCAATTTGAGATCTTTTATGTGGGCTAGCCATCAGAGGCTCCTGTCGACAGTGATGCCCAGAACCTTAATGTGAGGTACATGTCTGATAGTGACGCCACCAATCCTCATCATGGGCATTCTTTGTAACAATCTAGGATATTTAAAGTTTAACCCCTGCGTTTTTGTAGCAAAGAGAGATAAATCAAGTTCATTTAAGAGATTACTGAATAAAGAGAGAGCCTCCCGGGCATTATCCTCTTGCTCTTTTCTAATTCTACCCGAGAGGATTAGCGAGAAGTCATCAGCATAAGCGACAGTTTCAAAGTCCTCTGAGTTCATGCTATGCAAGCTCTTATTTGCAATTTAATTTTCTTTTAAAAGAGTGGGATTACTATATTTTGACATAATGTTTGTGGAGAGTGATAAAAAAAAAAAAATGCCATGAAAGAAAGAACATCTCTCCACGTGCGGAATTTGGCTCATTCTCCAGAGCCAACCATTGTATATTTTTATGTTTTTAAAGTGTGGCATCCACCCTGGTTTGTCGTAATTCTTCATATATTTGAAGTTCGTTTTTTAGTGAACCGTCCGGGTTACCTACTAGAGATAGTCACCTAGGCGCATGCCCGTCATTGTTCCAAGAGTAGTTTAATGTGCTGTGCACCTTTCTGGTCGGATATAACGAGTTAAAATATTCCGGTGGAAAGCTAACTCAGCTTACATATATTTTGTGTGAAGAGGCCAGTAGGGCCAAATTATGTTAAAAGTAAAACTGCAAGATTAGTGCTAATTTCTTCTTTTTTTCATCTGTGTTATTTCACGTTAAATGTATTTGCGTCTTCATGCGTAAATGTAAATAAAATATTGTGTGTGAATCACCGAGTGATTTTCATCCGACTGTGAAGTCGTATTTTTCACTATAAGTCGTCATATCTTGACAACGCTACCAGTGGTATCTTCTAGTATTGATTATTTTGCTAACTACGTTACAGCAATATTTATTTTTGGTGGAAATCGGTGAGATTCGACACGAAACCAGTAAAATTTCGTAAGTACTTTTTGAACTATTTATTTTATTTCATGTTATTAAAATATAATTTTACTGCTTGGAAATAGAAATATTGTTATTGAAATTATTAAAGAAAATTACTTTTGATCCCTAATGTTTATCAATCCTCATCCAATGATTTGAAAATAAATTTTATTTAATTATAATTATTGTCAGTGAAATAAATTGTTTATTTGACAGTATTCTGATGTTTAATGATATTTTGTTTATCTTAAAAATAAATTATTTGGTTATAAATTGCTTTGGATTTGATTATATTTATTTATTTATTATTATTTTTTTAGCAATTTATTATTTACTTGCAAGGTTTTATTTATTGTGTAATTTATTTTCCTTTTCTTTCTTTTTCTTCTTCTTTTTTTTTTTTTTTTTTTTTTTTAAGAGAAAAAATAATCTGGTGTGTCACTCACATGACTTTCGCTTACCCTAAAATTTAATACTATAAATACAGGTTGAAGATTAAGAAGTAAGATAACGAGTACTGTTATATAATCCTGTGTTAAACAATTCAAATTAGGCTTCGGAAGAGTTTATGTGATAATTAGTTCGGTGTGAGGTAATGCAACTGCATTTATATAGAATTTAATTCTGTTATAAAAATTAAAAGTTTACTTAAAATTATACACACAATTTTCACGCGCAACATTCATTGAAACTTATAAATCTTGATCAAACTTTTCCAGCAACAAACATATTTTAAAATAACACATTTGGATCTCCTAAAATTATTCGTTTTTCAAGTTACTCTAAGAGGCACAGACAGAGATCAAACGTTAAAAAACTAGACTATGGTAATCAGGAAGCCTCAAAACGTGTAAATATACAAAAAAAAAAACAAGTGATGAATATTTAGCTTAAAACATACATTATTCACCATATCTCTATGAGGAATTTATTTGAATTCCCGAACAGCTTTCCTAGAAATGGTAAAATATTATTAGCAAAGCACATCCACTAATAACAAATAACTAGTGTGTTGTGGCCACCACATGACTTTCTTCTATATTTTCTTATACAAATTCACTCAGTAAAAATAATTTATTAAAATTATCATTTAAAAAAATTATCTTCCATGATAATGCAGACGATTTCCACATTAGAGAAGTAGTATAATACTAAATATCCAAAAAAAGTTGAATTTATTCTCAATATTACATTAAAAAAAAAAAAAAAAAAAAAAAAAGAAAAAAAAAAAATCAGTCTATAGATGTTAAACTCTAGTTACCTGCAATTTCCCCCATAGACGTAATGTATTTGAATACTTTTGAGTGTCCCTGTTCATGAACCATTTGCTTCATCTCAACGAAAAGCGTAGTGTAGCATCCCTATATGATACACATTTAGAATACCGAGTTTAGAACTTCTGCTACTATTTGTTCTTGAGATATGCTGATAACAGACACACAGGCAGACACACACAGAGAGAGACCATTCGCTAAAAACATGATTTTCGTATACAGGGGACCTCAGAACATGTAAATGTATAACAAAATTCACTTTCGAAAATTTGACCCTAAAACAATACTTTCTCTACCGTAAGGTAAGAGAAAGTAAAAAATACTTAGAATTGATTTTTTTAAATGGTTCTTGTTGATAATAAGATTATTTATTTATATCATTAGATAATGATAGTATAAATGAAAAAATAAATAAATAACAAATAAAAATAGTAAAAAGTTATGAAATATGATTTAAGTCTTATCATATGTTAAAAATAATTGCAAATTTATTTATTTTATAGTCATTTTGAATATTTACAAATATCTATTTGAAGTTAATAATAATTTACTTATTTGTATGTGAGAGAGTTGATAACAATTTTTCTTCTTCTTCTTCTTCTTCTTCTTCTTCTTTTCACTCATTTATCTAACAATTACTAGAATATAATTTAAGATAATTTGAGTTTATCACTATTATTATTATTATTATTATTATTTAAGGGATAAATTAAGTAAATCTTTTCTTTAATTGAGGCGTACCTCGGAAAAGGTCGTAAGGAAGATTTAATCTATCTTGCGACAAAAATGGGTTTAATTTTTTATTCTAATATTAACGTTGTTGCGTTGAAGGAGTCGATTACAATGAGTGAAAATTATGATAAGGATTTTATCAAAGGAGTATTTAACTCGATAACTGAAGAAAGGAAAAAAAAACGGGAAGATTTAATAAAGGAGAAAGAAAAGTTAGAGAGAGGAAAAATTGAGAGGGAAGATAGGATAGACAGAGAAATAATTGAGAGGGAAGATAGAATCAGAAAAGAATCTTTTGATTTAGAAAAGATGAAGCCGAAATTAAACGAGCCGAAAAGGGATGTAAAACTTGTGAGGTTGTTAAGAAATCCACCTTGGATACAAAAAACTTAATTTATAAGTATGATTTAAAAGAGGATATTAGTTTATACTTAGTTTTGTTTGAAAGAAAAGCGCGTCGTGCTGAAATACCTGAATCAACCTGGATAGCTCATCTTTTGGGATTACTTCCAAATGAAATCACTGAAATGGTTGCACGTGATGAGCCAGAAGGAAATGTGAAGAACTATGAGCAAGTTAAGCAATTATTGTTAAAGCGGTTTAAATTAACTTCTGAAAAATTTAGGTAATTATTTTCTAAGTATTATTAAGTTCCCAAAAAAACTTGAATAGGTTTTTATCATGAACTTTCTACTTATTTTGAGGGATGGATATCCGGATTAGGGATTTCCACTTTTGAACAATTAAAAGATCTAATGATTGTAGATCAAAAAAAAAAAAAAAAAAAAAAACGAGCTCCTTTAGATTTTAAAGAACTTTTCTGGATGAATGACCGTGTATTATTTCGCCTCTGCAGTTAATCAAAAAACTTGAAGAATTTGAAATTGTCAAAAACACTGCTAAAATTAAGACAGAAAATCGTAGTTTTAAAAATAAAAGTAGCTACAAGTTGGAGAAGAAGGCTAGACAATTTCCCACCTACTCAAGAAAGGACGAAAAAAATTAAAGCTGAGAAATTCAAATAAAAAAGAATAGATTTTAAAAATAAAGATTTTGAAAAGAGAAAATTACTTAAATATTTCGAATGTGGTTTTACTGACATTTACGACCGCAGTGTCTTAGAGGGGAAAAAATGGCCTCTGAAACTATAAATAATATTTGTGAGCAAAATTCGATTGAAAACTTTCTAACCCCGTTTATATTAAAAGGTAAAGCAAATGGCATACAATGGAAAATTTTAAGAAATAGTGGCGCGACCATTGATATTGTGCCAAGAAAATTTGTTATGTCAACGGCCATGACCGGAGAGCATGTTTGGGTGCAACAACCTTTGGACTTTACACCAATTTTCTTACCGATTTCTGAAATATTACTTGAATGCGAGAAAGGAACCATTGCTACTAGAGCTGATGTCATTCCTAATGAATTAGATCGGGGTCGATATCTCCTCGGAAACCGCAGTGATATTCTTGAAGACTCAAGACGCATTAAAGAATTTCCTGAGCAGGTGAATGCTGTAAAGCGCAATAAGACAAAAATTACTTCAAGAAAGAAAATGAACTGATGTCGGATTCGGTAGAGTAAAGTGATCTTAACGCAAAAGAAAGCCCAGAAAATAATTATTCAAATATATTGCCTTCTCCGAATTTAGATGATCCGGTGGTATCTGTACTAAAATTAGATTGCGAAATGCTACGAAGTACGAAGAGGGCATGTAAAAGTTTGAAGTCATTATTTGAACAACTAGAAAATGCTCATATTGAAAATGTAAAAGCAAACTACATAATGAATGGATTATTAATGAAAACAAAAAATGACAAAACTGGCGAACAAAATCTGTACCTATGGAACTCAGAGAAAATCTAAAATTTTATGTCATGAGGGTACTTCGTCACATTTAGGTGTTACCAAGACCAAAGACAGGCTGTCGTAGTTATTTTTTCTGGCCAAATTGCTACAAAGAACTCGAAGATTTTGTTCGGACATGGGAGAAGTGTCAAAAGGCAGGAAAACCTAGAGAAAAAGTAAAGGCTCCTCTGTAACTTGTTCCCGTGATATCTGAAATGTTTTCTAAAATTTATGTTGATGCTGTAAAACCTCTTTCTGTTACCTCGACGGGGAAAATATCTTATTACAGCCATGTGTTTAACATCTAACTACCCTGATGCTTTTGCTGTACCTGATATCACATCTACTACCGTAGTAGATGCTTTGTTACAAATCTTTTGTAGGATGGGATTCCCAAAAGGAATACAACATGATCAAGGAACATTCATGAGCGTTTTAACTTCAGAATTTCTTGAGAGATTCGGGATAAAAATTGTTCGAAGCCCAGCTTATCATCCACAGAGCAATCCTGTTGAAAGATTCCATAGAACTATAAAAAGAATACTTCGAGTATTGTGTCAAGAAGCAACCTCCGACTGGAAACAACATGTTCATGCGGTCCTGTTTGCTTTAACTGTCACTCATGAATCGACTGGATTTACTACAGCAGAATTGGTTTACGGAAAAAAATCTACGAACATCCGTAACTCTGCTATATGAAAAGTGGTTGTACTCCGAGGAAGAAAATAATACCGTTGTTCAGTATATTTTTAATTTGATAAACAGGTTAAAAAGGTGTCAAGATTTGGCAGTAGAGATAATGGAAAAGTCAGTCAAGAAAAGAAAACTATGGTTTGATAAAAATTCTGTAAAAAGAAAGTTTAAAGGAGATAAAGTTTCGGTACTTTCTACTTCACCAATGAATAAATTATCTATTCAGTGGCAATGCAAGGACCCGGAACTATTGAAAGTAAAATATCAGATATGAATTTCATCGTAAATTTGCCAGGGAAGAAAAATCAGTCTCAAATTTATCATGTCAATCTTCTAAAACCTTATTACAACAGACCAGAAGTTATAAATTTGGGGGAATTAGACGAAATGAAAGATCTACCCGATTTAGAAATAGAATTTCCATTTATTGAATCTGACCCAAACATTGTGAATTTCTTTGAAATCTGGCAGAGAAATGAGTTAAGTGACAGACTAAATGGAGACCAAATTCAATCTTTAAAAGAACTTTTGCATAAATATTTTAACATATTCTCGAATGAACCAGGATTGACAAATTCAGTTCAGCATAATATTGAGCTCATTAGTGAGAAACCCGTTCGAGCAAGGCCATACAAACTTTCTCCAAAGCAGAATGAAATTTTAAAACAGGAAATCAACAAAATGTTATCGAACAAAATAATTGAAATAGGAGTTTCAAATTACACTTCTCTAATTATCCTCGTTGAGGTTCAGGGTAAAGAATCTCGTCCTGGAATAGATTATCGGAAGTTAAACACGGTGATCAAAACAGAATTTCACCCTCTTCCGAACATCGAAGAGAGAATTGAATTGGTCTCTGCAGAAAAGTACATCACAATATTGGATTTGTCAAAGGTTATTGGCAGATACCTCTCTACCACAAGAGTTAGAAGCTATTGTGACTAGCTTTGGAAGTTACAGGCCGCTAAGAATGACATTCGGCCTGAAAAACGCCCCATACTTCTTCAGTAAAATGATGGCAGAACGTTTACCAAGGAACTAAAGAATTTTCCGTCCCGTACCTTGACGATATCGCTATTTTTTCAAACAGCTGGGGCGATCATCTTAACCATTTAAGTGATTTATTACATAGAATTTCAAGGGCTAACTTTAAAATTAAGCCATCGAAGTGTCCTTTCGCACAAAAATATGTAAAATACCTAGGTCATGTAGTAGGACAAGGGAAGAGATCTCCTTAAGAGATAAAGGTTCAGGTTATTAAAGAATTCCCAAACCCCACTACAAATACTAATATAAGACCATTTTTAGGGTTAACGGGATACTATCAACGATATATTCCCTGATACTCGATTATTGCTGCTCCTTTAACTGAGAAACTTAGGGGTAAGAAAAAAAGAGGGAAAATAGAGTGGACATCCGGTTGTGAAAAGGCTTTCAATGAATTAAAAGAGAAAATGAGCAATCAGCCAGTTCCTTATTCCCCAGATTACTCTAAGAATTTTTTATTGCAAACTGATGCATCTATTGTTGGTATTGGAGTGGTTCTCTCACAAAAGGAGGAAAAAAATAATGAACATCCAATTTTATACCTTAGTAAAAAAATTTCCGATTCAGGAAAAAAAAAAAAAAAAAAAAAAAAAAAATGTAAAACGGAAAAAGAGTGCGCGGCTATAGTATTGGCGAAAAAGAAATTGCATTGCTATTTAGATGGAAAAAATTTAAGGTTCAAATGGATCACAATTCGCTGATATGATTAAATGGCAACACAAGTGCAAATCCTAGACTCATGCGATGGGCTTCAGCACTTCAACCCAATAATTTTGAAATAGAGCACAAAAAAGGGCTATTAAACAAAAACGCAGATTCTCTTGGTCGTAATATGCTCTCAGAAAAAGTTTAATTGGCTGTTAATTTTTCATATTATTTTTTTTATTTTTTTGTATTACGTCATAGAGTTAAGTAACTATATTATTATTATTATTATTATTATTATTATTATTATTATTATTATTATTATTATTTGTCTAATTTGCAAAATTATTTATGTTTAATATGTGAAATTTTGTATTTTTATGT
Organism: Salticus scenicus; assembly: GCA_963930645.1. Taxonomy (NCBI): domain Eukaryota; kingdom Metazoa; phylum Arthropoda; class Arachnida; order Araneae; family Salticidae; genus Salticus; species Salticus scenicus. The sequence goes on along the minus strand of OZ005654.1, from coordinate 332,478,671 downwards.
ATATTACGTAAATGTGTAAAATGGTTGAATATTTTAAAAACTTTTCCCTACGGAAAAGTTTCTCACAGAGGGGAGGAGTTTGTGATGTCGTGAAAAGTTATTTTAGTATCAGAATTTCCACTTAAAATTAACATAATACTTTATCTATTTAATCGTTTATTTCTTTCATCGCATCTATTTAAAGAAAATATATTGAAATGTTTACGAGATCTTTATTTTATCAGTATTCATCAAAAGTGAACCATTGACATGTTTATGCAATCAAAGAATTTATTACTTTCTTCTATATTCAACAGAAGAAAGTATTGGATTTGTAAAAATTTTCGACCTCGGGTTTTTGATGGATATACACGTTTTGAGAGCTGTAGAACACGGTTTGACCATTTTTAGAAAATGTCTGTCTGTCTGTCTGTCAATCAGTCTATGTGTGTGTGTGTGACAAAATTTTGTGGCAACTGTATCTCAGGAACTAATGCACAGAATTTCATACAAGTTGGTATGTAGTTGCACCTTGACATAAGTTAGTGCCTATCAACTTTTTGTAAAAATTGTCTTACAGGTTGTGTTGCCATCCCGCTTTTTCTAAATTTTTAACATGGTGATATAGGACAAAATTTTGTATAAATGTTCATAAAGATAATTATTTTTTAGTAATCATTATGAAATTTACAAGAATTATTTATAATAGAGATAGTCAACTGGAAAATTTTTTTTGTATGTATAGAGCCTCGCCAACCCCCCTGGGGGGGAAGTCCCCCCTCGAGGGGAGTAATTTTTCAAGATGGGTATCTTTCGAAAGGTCTCGTCAATGCCTTTAAAACGAATGGTTGAACTATAAATCTGTGATAATTTAAAACAAAGTTATAGATTTTTTTTTTTTTTTTTTTTTTTTTAATAGAAATTTAACCAAACTTGGTATTTAGTTGGCCCCTGACATAAACTGGTGCTGATTAGATTTTGGGATCAATCGCTCTATAGGTGGCGCTGTGATCGTATTTTTTCTAAATTTTTAACATGGCAGTATAGGACAAAATTCCGTATAAATGTACATAATGAGAGTTATTCTTAACACGTGATTGTAAAATTAATATGAATTATTCATAATAGTAGTAGTTAATTAGTAAAAAAAATTTGTGCATGTGGGGGTATCGCTTCCCCCCGGGTGGGGGAAATTTTCAAGATGGGTATCTTTCGAAAGGTCTCGTCAATACCTTTAAAATGAATGGTTGAACTATAAATATGTGATAATTTAAAACAAAGTTATCGATTTTTTTTTTTTTTTACTTTTAATGAAAAAAATCTTGGAAAAAAATCGTATATATATATATATATATATTTTTTTTTATTGAGTGAATTTGTATAGGAAAATATAGAAGAAAGTCTTGTGGTGGCCACAACATACTAGTTTTTTTTAAGGTAATTTAATTTTCTAGTTTGTTCATCTTATAACGTATCATTTTCAAATGATTTGTTGCTTCTTGGGCTCATCAAGAGTAATTTATTACTTTCTTCTATATTCAATAGAAGAAAGTATTGGATTCGTAAAAATTTTCGACCTCGGGTTTTTGATGGATTCACACGTTTTGAGAGCTGTAGAACACGATTTGACCATTTTAAGAAAATGTCTGTCTGTCTGTCTGTCAGTCAGTCTGTGTGTGTGTGTGACAAAATTTTGTGGCAACTGTATCTCACGAACTACTGCATAGAATTTCATACAAATTGGTATGTAGCTGCACCTTGACATAAATTAGTGCCTATCAACTTTTGGTAAAAATTGTCTTACAGGTTGCGTTGCCATCCCGCTTTTTCTAAATTTTTAACAGGGTGATGTAGGACAAAATGTTGTATAAATGTGCATAAAGAGAATTAATACTTTCTTCTATCTTCAATAGAAGAAAGTATTGGATTCGTAAAAATTTTCGATTTCGGGTTTTTGATGGATTTACACGTTTTGAGAGCTGTAGAACACGATTTTACCATTTTTAGAAAATGTCTGTCTGTCTGTCTGTCTGTCTCTGTGTGTGTGTGTGACAAAATTTTGTGGCAATGTATCTCTGGAACTACTGCACAGAATTTCATACAAGTTGGTATGTAGTTGCACCTTGACATAAATTAGTGCCTATCAACTTTTGGTAAAAAACGTCTTACAGGTTGCGTTGCCATCCCGCTTTTTCTAAATTTTTAACAGGGTGATATAGGGCAAAAATTTTCAAGATGGGTATCTTTCGAAAGGTCTCGTCAGTACCTTTAAAACGAATGGTTGAACTATAAATCTGTGATAATTTAAAACAAAGTTATCGATTTTTTTTTACTTTTTACGAAAAAAAACTTTGAAAAATTTTTTTTTTTTCTCTCCCCTTAATTTTATCAATCTCCTACGGTTTCCGTGTTCTGACAAACTTAAACTAATTTTTGCTTTTTTCCCCTAATTTTGTCAAAGTCCTACGGTTTCCGTGTCTTGACAAACTTTGACAAAATTAGGGGAAAAATGCAAAAATATGTTAAAGTCCCACGGTTTCCGTGTTTTGATAAACTTTAACAAATTTTCACATTTTACCCAAAATTTTGTCAAAGTCCCACTTTTTTTTTCTCTCTCCCCTTAATTCTACCAAACTCCCACGGTTTCCGTGTTCTGACAAACTTAAACAATTTTTTACATTTTTCCTCCAATTTTGTCAAAGTTTCACGGTTTCCGTGTTTTGAGAAACTTAGAATAATTTTCACATTTTACCCAAAGTTTTGTCAAAGTCCCACTATTTTTTTTTTTTTTTTTTTTTTTTAATTATTGTTACTGAGTGAATTTGTATAGGAAAATATAGAAGAAATTCTCGTGGTGGCCACAATATACTAGTTTTTTGGTAATCATTATGAAATTTACAAGAATTATTTATAATAGAGATAGTCAACTGGGAAAATTTTTTGTATGTGTAGGAGCCTCGTCAACCCCCCTAGGGGGGAAGTCCCCCCTCGAGGGGAGTAAATTTTCAAGATGGGTATCTTTCGAAAGGTCTCGTCAATACCTTTAAAACAAATGGTTGAACTATAAATCTGTGATAATTTAAAACAAAGTTATCGATTTTTTTTTACTTTTTACGAAAAAAAAAAACCCTTAAAAAAAATCGTTTTTCTTAACCTGTGATTGTAAAATTAATATGAATTATTGATAATAGTAGAAGTTAATTAGGAAAAAAATTTTGTGCCTATGGGGGCATCGCTTCCCACCCCCCCTGGGGAGGGGTAAATTTTCCAGATGGGTATCTTTCGAAAGGTCTCGTCAATACCTTTAAAACGAATGGTTGAACTGATAATTTAAAACAAAGTTATCGATTTTTTTTACTTTTAACTTTTCTTTCTTTCTTTCTTTTTTTTTTTTTCTTTTTCTTTTTTTTTTTTTTTATTGTTACTGAGTGACTTTGTATTGGAAAATATAGAAGAAAGTCTTGTGGTGGGTGGCCACAACATACTAGTTTTTTAAGGTCTTAGATTGTTGATTCCTTTTCTGTAAATATAAAGCTAATTTAATTTTATTATAAAAGATCGGAATTACTATATTTGAACATAATGTTTGTGGAAAGTGATAGAAAATATTCATGACGTCGCAGCTCAAAAGTTTCTGTGTTTTTTCGATGAGGTCGGTGCCAAACATTGGTAATTATGGCTCGTTTTAAAATGCTACCCGGGCATAAATATTAGTTAAAGTGTTATTCTAGAAAACCAACCTGTTTTTTTTTTTTTTTTTTTTTTTATGTTTTTTAAAGTGTGGCATCCACCCTTGCTTTCCGAAATTCTTTATATATTTGAAGTTCGTTTTTTAGTGGACCATCCTGGTCACCTTCTAGAGAAAACCACCCAGGCGTATGCTCCTCATTGTTCCAAGATTAGTTTACCGTGAACCGCCCTGGTTGGATATAGCAAGTTAAAATATTCCGGAGTATATGTAAGCTAACCCAGCTTACATATTTTTTGTGTAAAGAGGCCAGTAGGGCCAAATTGTGTTGAAAGCAAAATTGCAAGATTGGTGTTAATTTCTTCTTTTTTTCATCTGTGTTATTTCACGTTAAATGTATTTGTGTCTTCGTGCGTAAATGTAAATAAAATATTGTGTGTTAATCATCGAGTGATCTTCAGCCGACTGTGAAATCATATTTTTCCCTAGTCGTCATATCTTGACAACGCTACCAATGGTATCTTCTAGCATTGATTAATTTGCTAATTACATTATACCACGATCTATTACCCTTCCCTGATCAAAATACGTTATTTTATAAGCCCAACTCACAGCTGCTATCTGCCATACCGAGTTTCCATGACCACAAATTTGTAGTAGAAATGTTTCATAATGTTCGATTACAATTTTCAAAGATTTAACGGATTTTCTAAACACTAATTTAAGAAATTTTGGGCATATAATATAGAGGAGAGTCGGGTGGGTTGGGACACCTAAAATTATTCTTAAAATAAACATTGTTTTTAATTTCTGACACTTCCACCAGGTGAAGTAACTACAGCCCCATATTTGTTGCTACGTATAATTTTAGTTGGAGAATTCTGTAAGTTTGTGTAAAAAAAAAAAAAAAAAAAAAAAAAACTATTTTATAACACTAAAAGTAAACAATTGATTAATTTTCAAGGCAAGTTTTCAACGTCACTCACTGATGTTAGCATAATTACTTTTCATATTTTATATACCTAATAATATAAGTTTTATGAATTAGTAGCTAAATTAAGCCTCTAAAAGTAGCATGTGTCTAATAATAAATTATTTTTTTGAAAAATAATGAAAAGGGAGGGATGGGACAGAACAGTTCAAGGAGGGATGGGACATGTAAGAAAAAGAAGAATGAAGATTCTGATACTCCTTAAACAGAGAATATCAAAAAGCTAATGAATGAATAGATGGAAATTGGAAACAAATTCAAAATAATGGAAAATAATTGATGTGGCACTCACACAAGTTTTGTTTACCCTTTTAACTTTTAAAAATACTTTATTTACCATATATGTATGAGGAATTAATTTTCATTGCTAAGCAGTTTTCCTGGACATTGTAAAATATACTAAAGAAATTACATTCACTAATTACAGTTAGGATTTCTTGGTAATACTTGTTCTTTAGATATGCTAATATTACATACAGACAAGCCACTAAAAACCTTATTAATATTCAGGGAACCACAAAACATGTAAATATAACAAAAACTTAATTTGGAGTATTTGAACTAAAAAACAATACTTTCTCTGCTAGAAGTTTAAAAAAAAAAAAAAAAAAAATCAATTTATCGAGCATTTGAAAATTTTTATTTAAGTGGCACATTATATTCTAATGTTGGATAAAATAGATGTTATTAGTAATTAATTACCTTACATACATAGTGACCCACTGTTTTTGTCATTTTTCGTAGTATGTCTGTATATTATGTATTTATTTTAACTTTATAAACATCTCCCATCCCCCCCCCTCATATAAGGGAGGGATGGGACGTTTTTATGACTACGTTAATTGGCTTATAAAATTAATATTTTAATAATTACCATCAAATTTATATTTTTAAAAGATGTTAAAATGTTTCAATTTGTTTCTCTGAAACTTACAGTGTTCTACCATTAAAAGTAAATTTGTAAAAAATATTTTTCTCAAAACTGTCTCATCCCTCCCTACTCTCCCCTATTTAAAATAACACTTAATTTGTCCTTTGTCGAAATTATTTCCATACAAATTTTTCTTTAAATTTCTGACTTTTTCTGAACATTAATTTGGGCTTATTGTCTATATACCATTTTTTTTTTTTTTTTTGGACATTTTTTTTGTTTATTTTGGAATTCGGTTCTTTTGACCCCTCCAAGCATTCAGCACCCACATGCGATGCAATATAAGTAACGCTGGCGCTGATAATAATAATATTTTGCGACTATATAGTAGTTCCCAAACGTGTAAACAAAATTAAATCATGGAATAATCCAGTCAATAAGAAAAAGATCAAATTATATAATAAGATATTTGAATACTTCTCCCCAAGTTTGTACATTTGTACAAGGGACCCTATTGTGTCTTAAATGTGTATTGATCCTAAATCTGTAAATATTTCCCAATTTGGACGATTTAAACAATTTAACCGCAGACTCATCTCAAAACTCATCTCAAATAGTTTAAGCCCATAGAAGAATTCTTATTGCCTCTCTATAAGAAAAACTTTAAGCACTGTGAAAATCTACGCAGTTTGTGTGAGTTTAACCTATTATATAACCAATTTCAGGTCATTCTCATGCAGCGTTTGGAGGTCTAGCAGCTGTTGAGAGGTTCTGTCTTCGAAGCTGGTAGACGTGAAGTGCCGAGTTCAATCCTACGTCGCGCTCGTCGGCCTAGCCTTTTGGACTTTCCATGGTTTTCATTGAAATTTACGTAAATACGGGCTAGGATCCCTGAGAATCCCTCCCCCCCCCCCCATGGAAAGCACTTCTCCTCAGGCGCCTAGGACTCTAGTGCAGGATGCATTTGTATTCATTCACGGACACATATATACACACGACCGTAAAACTAACCAAACTGAATGTGAGTATCTCTTATCTCCACATATATAGTATACCAAAATCTTATACTTAGTTTTTATTTTTAATGGTTATAATACTTTTCTTACATAGTGCATATTCGGAGAGTAAAAATATTCAAAACATTTTTAAATTATATATATACAGTTCAGCCAGGGGCGCAGTGACCGGGGGCGGCAGAGGGGGCAGGCTGTCCCTCTCCCCCCCAAAGTTGAAGAAAATGCTCCAGTCGGTCTGTTGACAGATATACCAAATGTGATTTTTTTTTTTCTTCAGTCGGTTTTCATTTCTAATGAACTTTTTTTAAACAGCGAATAAGTCAACTAAATAAAGTATTTGACCGGTGAATAAATTTATTTTTGACTTCCACTCTAAAACTCAATAAAGACATTTCAATCGGCGTATTTCACTCTATGATTTTTTTTCCCCATTTGGCCTATAATTCAGATGAAATTGTTAAATATGCAAATAAGCCGACTGGAGTATCTTTATTGAACTTTAGAGGTATAATCTAAAAGAGATTTATTTGCCAGTCAAATATATTTTTATCTTACCTATACCTTCTTTCTTTTGACGACAGTCGATAGGCTGATTCAGGTGTTGGGCAAATTTTGTTCTGTTTGCGACTCCAAGCTCAAAAAAAAAAAAAAAAAAAAAAAAAAAAAACTTTAGTTGGCTTATCCAGACATCCGATTAAATTTTTTTCCACTTGAGCTACATTTTTATGAAAATTTTCAAACTACTAATAGGCCGACTGAAATATTATTTGGTTGCTGAATAAAATTATTTTAGCCAGTCTATCCAGAAATAAACTGATTGATTTTTTTCCAGTTTGCTTTTATTCCTGATGAAACTGTTCGGACTAATAGGCCAACTATGAAAGTATATGGTCATAAGAAAACCCACTTTTTCACTTCAACAACAAACCTCAATAAAAGTACTCCAGTCGGCCTGGTGACCCGTTTGATCTTTTTCGAATTGGTCTTTATTTTAGATAAAAGTTTTCGAATGAAAAATTAGCCGACTGGATTAGTTAGTCGAATTAGTTAGCCGAATCTAGTTAGTCTGGTCTATCCAGAAGTCGATTCTTTTTTCACTTGGTTTATATTTCTGATGAAATTTTTCAAACTTTAAATAGGCTGACGATAAAAGTATTTTGTCATAGGAAAAATTGCTTTTTGACATCGGTTCCGAATTTTAATAAAATCACTCCAATTCGCTTACTGGCAGATAACCCGACTGGATTTTTTCTTTTTAGGTCTTCAATTCTGAAGAAATTTTTCTAACTGAAAATAGGTCAATTGGTTTGGTTTTGGTTTGAAACATCGCTCACTCTGCGGTTGTTTTTTGCACATTAAGGCTCATTAAACCTCGATTAACAGATGAAACTGAATTCCAAATCACTGCAAACATCCATGCCTGAACTGGAACTGAAGCCCCACACCTACACCTACAGTATGACAGAAAGTATTTAGCTATTAGATTTTACTTTTACTTTTAATTCCAAAACTCAATAAAAGCACACCAATTGGCTTATTGACATATGCACCAATTGGTTATTTTAGGTTGATTTCTTTAGAAATCGACCTATTGCAATCACTTCGTTTATCTATCTATCTATCTATCTATCTATCCATAATGAAAATTTTGTCATCACGATAACTCCCGAAATAATACTCAAAATCGAACCAAATTTGGACAGTGAACTAATCTTATAAATATCTTGGATGAGTTCATTAACCAAGTTGCTCTGAGTTTTTGTTTTCAAGTGGCAGCCACTTGAAAATTTCAAACCGACATTGTAAAAAGCATATTTTCTTTTGCCTTTAATCCTCATGAAATTTTTGAAACTGCAAATAGATTGCTTTAGTTTTGGTTTGTATCATCGCTCACTCTATGGTTATTTTTTGCACATTCAGGCTCATTAAATCAGTACCTAGCAAGAGTAAATTCCAAATCATTAAAACATCCTGCTTGAATCGGGCATCAAACCCAGCACCTGTAGTCTGACTGAAAAATTACTTGGCTACTGAAAAAAATCACCTTTACCCTCTTTTCCAAAGCTCAACTAGTACACATAATTCATGTACACACTCATACACTGACCGATTTACAAAAAACAGTTTTTTGGGCTCAAAAGTCCTTAAAACGCATAAATCAGATGAAAACTCGATTATGAGATTTTTGCTATAATACAATACTTCGATTATATACAGAAGTCGGATAATGGCAGTAAAAATAATAAATCTCATTAAATTTCTTACTCTTTCATCCCTCTCCCTCTCTCTTTGTTTTAAGCATTAAGATTAGTCTGGTTTAAACAATTGTTGAGTCGGCTAATTTTTCATTTTGCCACCCCAATATTTATCTTCGCTACTGCCCTGAGTACAGAACTAAGCAAATTCCGTATATCCAACTCTTCCGCATGCGTAGCTTTGGATCAGCCGGTAAATTCAAGCATTTCCTTTTTAAAAAACTTTGTTAGACCACCTGGAAACTTTGAGAGTTTTTTTTAAAACAGATTTAAAGGTTCTAAAAAGAAAAAAAGAAGAATCTTTGCTTAATAATAGAAAACAATTGAAGACTCTCACTGAATCATTTTTAAACAAATATGCTCGAAAATTGCATGCATTACTAAGTAATTAAGTAAAAATTTGTAATGGCATTTCTTGACTTTCTCTAAATGGGGTATATTTTGAATTTAGTCTATCTTTGACACGAATTTCTGAAAAATATTTTGTCTTCATTGGAAAATGAAAAATTTTATCCTTAACTTAGAAAATATGTGAACTAAACTAACCTAGAATTTTCATTTTTATTCGATTTGAATTTGAATTTCATTTCTTCATATTCATTGTTAATAAACAAACAAATAAAAGGGCGTTTAATAAATAAATAAATTTAACAACGATTTCACACAAATGGGACCGAAGTACAAGTCTTTAATTTTTTCTTTTCTTTTTTAAAAGGTTAACTCATAAATAATTAATGTAGAATCACATCCTGATCCTGTGGCAAAAGTTGCTAACAAGCTTACATTTAATGCATGTAATGACAAGCAAATGCTCATTACAGAAGCAGACTGATAGAAAGATATACTTTAAAGGCCTATTAGCCTGTCATGTGTGGTGCGACAAAGGCTTGGGATTGGACACTTAAAAAAAAAAGGTAAATTTGAAACGCAAGCAAGGATATAATCGGCGTTTCATTTTCATTTTAAGTATTTCAAATGATTTGCCTCAAACAAAATATGTTCATATGCAAATAAACCGGCGTTATATGATTTCTTTTTTATATACACGCTGTCATCTTCCAAACTAGGAAAAAGGGGGTGTAGAAAATAAAATTTCAAAATACGAAACGTATGAGGAATTTCACATCGATCAAGCAAAACAAAAGCTGAATCCTAGACAGGCCGACCACGAAATGTTCGCTGCTTCTATCAAACAAAACCATCGGCGGTACCTGTGACATCCATTAAAGACCGGGGCCCAATTCCCGACACAGCGGGGGCCCTGAGCGGTCCTTTTTGGCTCTCGGAAAAATATAAAAAAAATATCTCCGCCACCGAAAAAAAATAAAATAAATTGGCTCTTTTCGCGTACTTTTTCTTCGCACCCCAGGTGTCCATACCGCAAGGCGTTAAGTCCCAGCCAGTTTTCACACCTGCACCGTTGTTCCACCACGCCCATGCAGTCACTTACTCAGCCCCCGTATGTTGCCTTCCCCCGAAGAATGTCATACTTCTATAGTGTGGTCTTTCCTTGTTTGTTTCAACATTTTTACTTACACAACTTATAGATCTTGAATTCATCTTACCTGTGGAATGTCAGAATTCTGTTCCACTGATACGTTTAATTACGTCAGGATGTTGAGTACATTTTTACTAAGGATTTCATTGCTGAATTGGGTATACAAAGAAAACTATATGAAAATAAATTATGGAAATAAAGTAGTAATCGGGTAGTGTGATCAACATCATAGATAATTATTTGTTTCTAGCTTCAGCTGTTTTCCATATTATTTCATCTATTGACTCTTTCAATCTGAAGCGTGTGTCTAAAGCTTTTATGATAAAATTAACACATCTTGACCTTGAGTCAATAGAGCAAGGCATTGTCAGAAAAATTTTCAGTAGAGGCAAACCTAAAATTCGTTGGGTATATTTTATAAATTCAATTAGATTCATATGATTAAGATTGGTTCAAATGCTACGACGAATTTTTATGTGTGAAATTGAAGCCAAGATATATTATTTATTTTTAGTCGATTAGGGTTTAACAACAGTTAACTCTGTAATATAAATTTTAGCTGTCTGTTATAATCATCGAAACTCTCGCCATATAACATTGTTTTAATGACTTAAAAAATATATAGATCGATTAGAACCTTTCAAAAGAGGCCATGTGTCCTACCTTGCCCCAATAAGCAGACGCCCATGGTAATAAGGCATAATATGGTTCTTTCTGCTACGTACGTTTAAATAGTACGAAATATATTAAAAGAAAGATGAAAGGACAAGAAAGAGAGAGAGATAAATTGAAAAGAAGAACAAAAATTTTCCGCTTAGCAACGAAAATTGTTTGGGCTGGGCTCAACAGAGTTACCTTTTGAGTAAATGCCAGAAAATCGAGGACACTACAGGCTGTTCGCACATTTTTTAGACGATTTTATTTCGCAGTAAGAAAAAATCGTTTGCATGGAGAATTTTATTTTCACAACAGTTATATTTTTGGAAGTTTTATTTATCTTCTGATATTTATAATTTTTTTTTAGATGCAAAAATGCGCTTTTAAAATGGCAGTGGATGGAAGGATAGGTTTCCACTCTTTCCAAAGATAGTTTTTAGTGAAATCTTTATGAAAAGCATTTATCAGGAGAAAAATGGAAAAATGTTGCAACAACAGATGAATATTGGGTCTATTTAAGTGGTTGCAATAAAAAAAGATCAATTTATTATCACAAAAGTGGAGAAAAAAAAAAAATTGCTACATGGCTCAAAGCATCAAAAGAGAGTTCTTCTAAAGGATTTATGATTGCCACTGGTTTTTTCATACAAGCGCAAGATAAAAGCAAAAAAATGTGACAAAAATGTCAAAATCAACTCTAAATACTCTCAAGAACATATTTTAATTCCAATTTTTAAAAATGAAAATCCAGATCTTTATCCACAATGCTATCAATCCGTTGAACTGCATCAAGACAAAACAAGCAGCCACACATCGCAATCCGCAATTGCTTTTCTAGAAAAAAATGGAACAAAAAACGGGAATTAAAACCATACCCTTCACTGACATTCCTGCTAAATCTTCTGATGTATCACTGTTGGATTTTTGTGTTTTTCGACTCTTAAAATCAACATTATCCAAACACCGACCTACAACGCTTTGTGGATTCTCCGTTCAAGAGGAGTAGAAAAATATACCTCTTCCGATATTATAAAAAGCATTATTATCATAGAAATTATGATGTAGAATGTTAGTTAAGAACAAGAGCTATCAAACTGAACAAATAAAACACGAAATATGAGGGAAATTGCTTCAGTACACTCCATCAAAATCGTCTAAAAAATGTGCGAACAACCTCTGTATTGTTAAAATTATTAGAAATCAAATAACGGTTTTTGAATTGTAAATTACTTTGTTCTTGAATTTTAATACAGAAATGTGGTCATTAATACAACTTGTATGCGTATCATTTAACAGTTCTTTTACGAGGACGTGCAAAGAATTCGGATCCATACAGGCAATTGTGTAAGCATATTAATTTGAGGAGAACTCATACATCTTATTGTAATGAACCCTTTTATTTATATACTGGCTTATACTCTTACTAGCTGGCTTTGCCTGCTTCGCTGGTCCCTAAATTTCAAGGAATTTGAGTAATATTTCACTATATTTCAAGGGATTTTCAATATTTATCTTTAGGATCAGGAGCCTCACTTCCTTTAAATTTACTCTCCAACAATTTCAAGGTGCAAATTTTTAGACAGATTTTTTTTTTTTTTTTCTTTTTCATTTTTAGTATGAGCTAAATCATTAAAAATAATATATAAAAGAAAATAATCTCGACTTTTATATCTTTTTACAATTTCTTTATATAGTTATTTTATTTTTCCCAGTAAAATGCATTTACACAAACTTCAAGCCATTTTTTAAGTATATCTTTTGTCATACATTCCAATAAAAAAAAAAGTGACAACAGACGATTATGAATGAAGAGGCTAATTCTTTACATTAAAATGTTAACGAGAAATATGAATACATATATCATTTCTATAAAATGCAAACATACCTGGAATTAAAAATAATGCTAGAAAAGAAAATTTCAAAATTTCATAGATTTTGTTTAATTTTGTTTGTACATATTGTTACTTTACATCCTTTTAATTCTCTCTCTCTAAAATGATCTTGTAGGTAATATCAGGGCCCAGCGAGGTCACTGTTTTTAATATCGCTATTTATATGAAGTAATTTTCCTATTATTCAATGAAAGAAAATTATTGTAAACAATTACTAAATATTTCTATTAAAAAAAAAAAAAAAAAAAAAAAAGGATTCAAAATAATGATTGTGTCGCCTGTAATACATTCTCGTTTAAATTTACCTAAAATTTCAAAATTAATTATAAATTCGAGAAAGATGTGCTTCGATACGCTGTTTCAGAATTTTTCACTCGAAGCTGTATATGATAACCCTTTGATATTTTCCCTAAGCTTACTTTTCATCTAATAATTAATATTCGAGGAGCATCATTCCACATACAATGCATCCGATCGTATTTATCAAGCATCATCTTGATCGCCATTATAAGCTGTTATCTGGGCTTAATTAATTATGTCTCAAAAAAGGGTATAGAATATTTACCGCCATTAATCACTATTACAAACGGATATAAATACTTCCGTAATTTATCCGAGGCCTGTAATTTATGGTTTCCTAATTTGGGCTGTTGTGTTTTTTTAACACCCTAAGTGGACAGGGTAATTTATGCAAGGGACATGAGAGTAGGCTACGCCCTTGGTTGTTGTCTTGTGCGTTATCTCGCATGTATCGGAACTGTCGGGTTGCCCGCAAATTCCGGAGCTAGTAAAAATTCGTGTAACATTTACATAGTTACAACAAATAGCAGCTGTTTAGTATTCAATATTGAAGAGTTTATATAAATAATGTGCTAACTGACAAATTTAAGGGATTATTAACTCTTTAAATATATTTCAATTTCGCAGGATTGTGTGTCTCAGAACCATATGATAGCAAATTATGTGAAAAAATATTTGTATAATTACTTTTAATTAGCAGGCTTTGCTTGCTCCGCTAATCATTATATTTAAATAATCTACTTTTAATGATTTACTATGAGATCCAGCGCGTTCAGGCACACACAGACAAACATGCATTTCTTTTTATCTATATAGATCAACTATGCGAGTTTATAACTCTTAACCCATTGTGGCGCGCTGTCCCCGCTGCGAGGAAGCAATTATTAGGCTCCAGCTGCAAAAATTCATCCCGGAAAGTTTTTAGCAAAAATTTACGTTTATAAAGTAGCAGAAAAAGCCGTTTTTACTTTCTCTTACCCTTAGGGTCGAGAAAGTATTAATTTAGGGTCAAATTTTCGAACGTGAGTTTTTGTTATATTTACATGTTCTGAGGTTCCCTGAATACGAAAATCATGTTTTTAGCGAATGGTCTGTGTGCCTGTTATCAGAATATCTCAAGAACAAATAGTAGCAGAAATTCCAAACTCTGTATTCTAAATGTGTATCATATAGGGATGCTACACTAAGCTTTTCTTTGAGATGGAGCAAATGGTCCATGTACAGGGACACTAAAAAGTATTCAAATACATTACGTCTTTGGGGGAAATTAAAGGTAAGTAGAGTTTAACACCTGCAGACAGCAGTAAACCAAATCAAACGAATATATATTTTGTGTAATAGAGATAGTCAACTGCGAAAAATATTTTGCGTATGTAGGAGCCTCACCTCCCCCCTTGGGGGGGAAGTCCACCCTCGAGGGGAGTAAATTTCAATTATGGGTATCTTTCAAAAGAGCTCGCCAATACCTTTAAAACGAATGGTTGAACCATCGATATGCGATAATTTAAAATAAAGTTATCGATTTTTTTCATTTTTAACATTTTTTTTTTTTTTTTTTTTTTTAATGTAATATTGAAAATAAATCCAACTTTTTTTTTCTTTGGATATTTAGTGTTGTGATATAGATTATCACATATTATAAAATTTATATTTTTCTCTTTAAAGGAATAGGTAAATTATCTAAATAAATTAAATTATAAATTAGATTCCTTAATCTTTAGCAACTACTTAAAATATAACGATTTTATCCTATAAATAATAAATTTTACATTATGCGTTTTCTAATTTTTATATCTTCCCTTTCATCCCTTTTTCAATGTAGCTGAAACAAAAATCTTTGATCTGTTCCCAGTATTCACTTAACAAGCTTAACGTACTAAAAATTCTTTTCGCTCTGTAGATGATAATGTTTTGTCTTATTTCTATCTTGTTTTGGGAAACCAGAAAATAATTAATTCGGTCTCTTTTAATCTTACATCGAAATGTAACTCCTACAACCTCTTGTCACCAATTTTACATCAACTATCAAATAAAATATGTGCTTAGCTAGATATTTTCCCAGGGTCTAAGGCTTGGCGAAATCATGCCAACATTCACTATCAACGGTCAATAAATTACTCGTCACTTTTTAAAAAATATACATGTGAATGTTCATAAAGTAAAGCAACCATTCTATTTCTTCACACTTTGAACTTGGCGTGTAATTAAACGCCAAATGCATTGTCATTTGTTTTGCTTCAGTTTGGGAGCGAACACTTTTCTTACTGATTATTGACCACATAAGACATGTAACAGCTCAAGAGCGATTCGGGCCTAGAGCCCGGCCTGATCCTCCGTACTGTTTCCCCACTCCATGTTTTTTTTTAAATTCGTACTGTTAACTCCTCTATGGTCACGCCATAAAATTGCTTCATTGGAACTTATAAATAAATCTACCTGAAATAATATATTGCCTCTTGGATGCGTTCTTGGGTAATTAGATTCATCTTTAATTAATTAAACTTAGCTTTTTTTTCAGCTCTATCTGAAGTGCCAAACTCAACACTATTAATTCGTAAACTGCAACTATTCATCGTCAGATATCAATTAACTATACAACAAGTGTTATAGTACTTCTCTAATATGGAAACCATGTGCATTATCATGGACGATAATTTTCAAAATAATAATTTTAATAAATTATTTTTACTGAGTGAATTTGTATGGGAAAATATAGAAGAAAATCGTGTGGTGGCAACAACACACTAGTTATTTGTTGTTAGTGAATGAGCTTTACTAATAATATTTTACCATTTCCAGGAAAGCTGTTCAGGAATTGAAATAAATTCCTCATAGATATATAGTGAATAATGTATGTTTTAAGCTAAATATTCATCGCTTCTTTTTTGTACATTAATGAAACGGGGGTTGAGGTGGGCGGTAGCCCAACTCTCACAGAACTAATTATCATATAAAACTCTTCTTAAGCCAAATTTGAATTGTTTAACATAAGTGTACATAACATTTCTCGTTATCTTACCTCTTTATCTCCAACCTGTATTTATAGTATTAAATTTCAGGGTAAGAGAAAGTAGTGTGAGTGACACACCAGATTATTTAGTTTCTCTTACCCATAGGATCGAGAAAATATTGTTTTAGGATCAAATTTTCGAAAGTGAGTTTTTGTTATATTTACATGTTCTGAGGTCCCCTGAATAAGATAATCATGTTTTAGCGAATGGTTTGTGTGTCTGTCTGTCTGTGATCAGCATATCTCAAGAAAAAATAGTAGCAGAAATTCCAAACTCGGTATTCTAAATGTGTATCATATTGGGATGCTACAGTAAGATTTTCGTTGAGATGAAGCAAATGGTTCGTGTACAGGGACACTCAAGAGTATTCAAATACATTACGTGTATGGGAGAAATTGCAGGTAAGTAGAGTTTAACATCTATAGACTGCAATAAACCAAATGAAACGTATTTATATTTTTTGTAATAGAGACAGTCAACTGGGAAATTTTTTTTGTGTATGTAGGAGCCTCGTCTCCCCTCCTCCCCCTGTGGGGGAAGTCTCCCTCGAGGGCAGTAAATTTTCATGATAGGTATCTTTCAAAAGAGCTCGCCAATACCTCAAAAACGAATGTTTGAACCATCGATCTGCGATAATTTAAAATAAAGTTATCGATTTTTTTCATTTTTAAGATTTTTTTTTTTTTTTTTTAATGTAATATTGAGAATAAATTCAATTTTTTTTTTTTTTGGATATTTAGTGTTATACTACTTCTCTAATACGGAAATCGTCTACATTAACATAAAAGATAATTTGTTTAAATAATTTTTATAAATTATATTTTAAAAAGAGAATTATTTTTTAATGACCCAATTAAATTCTGTATAAATGTAGGTGCATTAATGAAACGGAGGGTTGAGGGGGGCGGTAACCCCCTTCACACAGAACTAATTATCATATAAAACTCTTCCGAAGCCTAATTTAAATTGTTTAACGTAGGTTTACATAACAGTACTCATTATCTTACCTCTTAATCTCCAACCTGTATTTATAGTATTAAATTTCAGGGTTAGAGAAAGTCGTGTGAGTGGCACACCAGATTATTTACTTTCTCTTACCCTTACGGTAGAGAAAGTATTGCTTTAGGGTCAAATTTTCGAAGGTGAGTGTTTGTTATATTTACATGTTCTGAGGTCCTCTGAATACAAAAATCATGTTTTTAGCGAATGGTCTGTGTGTCTGTCTGCTTGTGTGCCTGTTATCAGCACATCTCAAGAACAAATAGTTGCAGAAATTCGAAACTCGGTTTTCTAAATGTGTATCATATAGGATGTTACACTAAACTTTTCGTTAAGATAAAGCAAATGGTTCATGTACAGGGACACTCAAAAGTATTCAAATACATTACGTCTATGGGGGAAATTGCAGGTAAGTAGAGTTTAACATCTATAGACTGCTCTAAACCAAATGAAACGAATATATATTTTGTGAGATAGTCAACTGGGAAAAAAAAATTGTGTATGCAGGGGCCTCGCCTCCCCCCCTGGGGGGGGGAAGTATCCCCTCGAGGGGAGTAAACTTTCATGATGGGTATCTTTCAAAAATGCAGGTATATAAATGTAGGTGCATTAATGAAACGGGGGTTGAGGGGGCGGTAGCCCCCCTCCCTCACACAGAACTAATTATCATATAAAACTCTTCCGAAGCCTAATTTGAATTGTTTAACATAGGTTTACTTAACAGTACTCGTTATCTGACCTCTTAATCTCCAACCTGTATTTATAGTACTAAATTTCTGGGTAAGAGAAAGTCGTGTGAGTGACACACCAGATTATTTAACTTAAAATTTAAAATTTCTTTTGTTTTATTTTTGTTCGTAAATTCCGGTAACAGTGTAATTTAAATGATTCGAATTACCTTGTGCCGGAAAGGGTTAAAATTATTAAGATATTGAATCTAAGATCAGATATTGATGCTTCATGTCCTTCTGTTTGAACACTCTTTATTTCATTGCATTAAACTACGTAATTTTGCTTTAAATTGTTCTGTAGCAGCACAACCATTAACGCGCGACTACAATTCCCAAGGAAGTTTTGAATTGTAGACTTGAATTGTAATTGAGTATTTTTAACCCTATATTTTAGTTTTAATGAATGCACCAGATGTTCCGCACCAAAATTATTTTCGTCGGTGAAAGGCCATGTAATAAGTAGACATCATTTGTCTAGCTAAAGCACTAACACGCATTCTATTACGATATATTTTGAGCATTGAAAACTATCAATAAGAACGCCTATCTAGCACATTTTCGAAGTGCGTGCTAAATGCGATTATGGTGAGACTTTCTAAAGCACCTAAATTGTTTTTTTATACGGCAATATGGACGATATTAAAGGACTTAGTAATGACAGCCTGTAGCCAAGCAGCCAGTGTAAAATTGATTTTTCAAAGGGATGTTCGCTGTGTAATGTTTGATTAATAAAAACACAAATTAACAACAGCCGATAGACACGTGACATTGTCTGTGTAACTGATATAGATTTTAGTCAGTGTAATTGAAATATCGTTGAGGGATGTCCCTGGGTGGAACAGATGTTCAAAAATATATTCTAAGGAAAAATATATATCTTTCTTTTGACTGATTTTAATTAATTACTAATTTAAAAAAAAAAAAAAAAAAAAAAAAAAAAAAAAAAAGTTGCAGTTTTTTTTTTTTTTTTTTTTTTTTTTTTTTTTTTTTTACGCATATGTATTTATAATTTACGAGCAGTTCTAGCCGTTCCTTTCATAGGAAAAATAATTGAAAGAGAAAAAATTGAAGCAAAGCCATTAAATTTGATCCATTGGCAAAAGATTGTTTATTGTGAGTTCTGATGAAGATCAAGCTTTGTTCAAATCTATTCGTAAATCCTATCAGTACAAAAACCCTTAACGGGTTAAAAGTTTGTGACGCAGCTACTTTATCACTATAAGAATTTGAAATATGGGTCTTAAAAATAATGATATCAAGTTTTAAGTGACGCTCTTCTATTAGTTAAAATATACATAGATTTTCTTATTTGATCATTCGCTTTTTTCTTTTATTTATATTTACAATGCAAACATAATATTTTTAACTTCAAGATAAGACAAATATATAAAATATACTCACTGATGCTTTTTCATTTTCATTTCAATTTCAAAATAACAGTTTTAAAAGGAATGATATAAAAATTCCAGTCACGCCTCGGTGTCATTTTAAAAGATTTGTTTTTAGATTCCATTAAAATTACCTTTGTTTTGTCTGATAAAGTATATTTACACATTCAAACAGTGCTTTTAATTTTTAAATATGCTGTCAAATAATCACACTTTCACTGAGTTTGCATTATAAATAAAAATTATTTATTTCAATAAATCGATTTGTCTTTTGCGTCACGCTATCCAAAACTGTGAGTAAAATATATGTAAATGTTATTTTGTATCATAGTATCCAACTAAGTGAGAATTTCTGCAAAGAGACAGTGTGATGCAAAGAAAACATTTGCACAAATTTTACTTGCAGTTTTGGATAGCGTGACGCAAAAGACAAATCGATTTATTGAAATAAATAATTTTTATTTATAATGCAAACTCAGTGAAAGTGTGATTATTTGACAGCATATTTAAAAATTAAAAGCACTGTTTGAATGTGTAAATATACTTTATCAGACAAAACAAAGGTAATTTTAATGGAATCTAAAAACAAATCTTTTAAAATGACACCGAGGCGTGACTGGAATTTTTATATCATTCCTTTTAAAACTGTTATTTTGAAATTGAAATGAAAATGAAAAAGCATCAGTGAGTATATTTTATATATTTGTCTTATCTTGAAGTTAAAAATATTATGTTTGCATTGTAAATATAAATAAAAGAAAAAAGCGAATGATCAAATAAGAAAATCTATGTATATTTTAACTAATAGAAGAGCGTCACTTAAAACTTGATATCATTATTTTTAAGACCCATATTTCAAATTCTTATAGTGATAAAGTAGCTGCGTCACAAACTTTTAACCCGTTAAGGGTTTTTGTACTGATATCATTACTTTTTAGAGGTTATTGATCAAAAAATTAAAACGAGTCGTTCCGGCTCATAGGAAGGTTAGGTTGATTTATCTTTTCTTATGAAGATGCCACCATCTTTTTTCAAAATGACAGCTACAATTTATTAATGAACTTGGTAGATTTATTAAAGAGGTCTATTTACATATGGAGTTTTAAGCAAATCGGTTCAAAAGTTATTGTGATAATTTTCAAGTGGCCACCATTTAGAAACAAAGGACAGAGTGACTGAGATGCCCAGTGAACTTATCAAAGATATTTGAATATGTCAACTGTGCAAATGCGATTCAAACCGATTCCATATTACAAAAGTTATTGTAATAAAAAATTTTTAAGTGGCCGCCACTTGGAAACAAAATGGTGGAGCAAGTTGCCTAGCAAACTTTTCCAAGATATTTAAACTGTATTAAATTCACTCCCCAACTTTGATCTGAACCCAGTGGCGCCGATTATGTGGGGGGCTTGAGCCCCCCCAGAAAATTTTCTGTAAGGGATCAGCCCCCCCAGAAATTTTGAATACTGATTCTCTATTAAACAAGAAATTCTTTCCTCTATTTCTTATTTAGTTTCTTACCAAAATCATAGCTGTAAAATAAGGTTGTTGCAATTGAAAATGGACATAAATCGACTAAGAAAAAAAGAAAGAAAAACAAGAGAGGCTGAAAGTCTCTGTATGGGGCGCGGGGTGAGTTCAGAGGAAGATGATTCCCTTTACTGTGCTACACTTATAGTTTGTGCATGAGGAGCAAAAGTTTTCAGAAACATCGATGCAAAGTAATATAACTATTTTTACAAAAGTTACTGCCATATAAATTCGATTTACATAAACTAAATGGCAAAGATTATGATGGCATTTTCAGGTCCAGTTTTGGGGCCCTTTGCTACTCAAGAGCCCCTGGCACGTGCCCCTGTGTTAATCAGGTCGTTGTTTGTGTGTGCATATGTTCTTTTCCTTGGGTAAGCGTGTGTACATTATTACACCATATTTGATGACCTTGTATTAGAAATGTGATGCCCCCCACCCTCAAAAAATAATCTTGGCTACAGCCTTGGTTCGAGCCCCCCCAGAAATTTTTCAAAGTCGGCGCTGCTGTCTGAACCAGTTTAGTATTCTAAAAGTTATCGTTGTGGCATATTTTCAAGTAGCAGCCTGATTTCAAGTGGCTGCAACTTGGAAACTAGATAAATGTTGGAACAAAATTCATCCAAGATATTTGTGTGATAAGTTCAATGTCCAACTTAAATTGATTCAGTATTTCAAAAGATGAGAAAATTGCATATATTTCGGTAATCAGATGCAAAAATTATGTAATCAGAAAACATACGCCAAAAAAAGGCATAAATCTCGCTGATTTTTGACTCAATATATGTATTTAACATCTGTGATATCACTTTTCAGAAATAGCACGAATTTCGTCCATTATAGCAGCGAAAATATTTGCCTATCTTTATTTAGTGAAAAAGAGAAACAATCGCTATTTGAGCAATTAGCCATGATAAAGGTAAATTTTGTTAATAAGACATGAAACGATGGATTTCGACCCAGTGGCAGAAACACCGCGACATAGTTACGGACACAGAAAAGCGGCTTGCAGACAGTTTTTGTCTGCAACTTTCGAATAACAATTCACTTAAAAAAAACTTCTGTATAAAAACTAAAACTAATACTTTTATTATTTATAATTATCTATATTGTGTTGTGTCAAACATTGCTATAAAATATTTAATTGAATGAGATGAATTGAATGAGTACACACAATTGTTTATACTATATTGTCCTGCAGTAAAATTGTATTGGTGTATTGTTGCACGATATCACCTGATGTTACCCCCCCCCCCCAATCACCTTTCAGGCTTTTTGAGTGTAAGCCATTTTCACCACTGATTAACACAAATTTTGCAGACAGATTATGAAATTTTAAAAGCCTGTCACAGACAGCTACGAAACTTTCTGCCACTGGGGATTTCGATAATTCACTGCAAAAATATTATGTTGTTTTGTAATGAATTAACAGCTTATTTCGTACTTTGAAAGATTAAAAGTAAATGTTATCGGTTAAACGATCCCGTATTGTAGATAGACTTTTGTGTTGCGTATTTCTGCAATGTATAAATAATAAAAAAAGTAATTTCATTATTGTTTTGTGAAATAATCTCATATCTCAGCAATCATTTTTTAAAAACATACAAAATTTAATAATTAGCAGTGAAATTCCAGTGGCAGAAAGTTTTGTAGCTGTGTGCGACAGGCTTTTAAAATTTCAAAATCTGTCTGCGAAATTTGCCTGTAATCAGGGATGAGAACGGCTTACACTCAAAAAGCCTGAAGCTGATAGCAGCAATCTTTGGGGGAGAGAGCTTAACAATAGTGGTGATCTCGTGCAACAATACACAAATACAATTTTACTACAGAACTATAGTAATAAACAATTATAAAATAATAAGTTGAACTCATTCAATTAAATATTTATAGCAATGTTTGACACAACACAGTATAAATAACAAAAGTATTAGTTTTGATACAGAAATTTTTATAAGTGAATTATGAAGTGGAGGAGAAGTTTTGGAGCAGTTTTAAAAGAAATTAGCACTTTTCTATGTCCCCGTAGAATCTTAGTAACAGGGGAAAAGAATACGCATATGCTGTCTATCAAGGGAGATATAGGCTGCTTAGGTCGCCGTTGTTAAGTACTGTTTTGTGTGTTCCTACCAAGGCACCTATATGGGGGCTCTAGAGTTCCTACCAAAGAGCATCTAAGACGTCATACATGGGTAGCGCATTGTCGCAGGCGAAAAATGTCCGTAAATTGCAGACAAAGACTGTCTGAAAGTTGTGGGCAATTTTTTTTATTAGTACAGAGACAGACAAAGAGTGTTCGAAAGTTACGGACTAATTGTTTTATTAGTGCAGACAAAAACTGTCTGCAAGCATTTATTCTGTGTCCGCGACTATGTCACCGTGTCACGGTGTTTCTGCCACTGGGGTGAAATAATAGTCTATATTAGCAATTAGTTGCTTTTGCATAATTTTAAAAAATAAGCGGTAAAATGATTGATTCCATATTTCAGCAAATTTATTGCATACATCGGATATTGTCTTTGCAAAAAAGGGCGAATTTCATTGATTAACATAGAGATAAAGCCTATTTCAGCAAACAATTAGGATTAAAATAACCTTATTAAGCAACGGCGAAATGATTGCGTGTTTCAATAATCAGCCACAAAACATCGTGAATTTCAGAAATCACCTTTGAAAAGATTTCAAATTTTATCGATTAACGCCGAATTAATATCGTATTTTAGCAATTAGTTGCACTTAAGCATAAATTTTTGACAGTTAATAGTAAAATGATCCCGTATTTCCGAATTAGGCTGCAAAATTATTGCATATTTCGGGATTCAGCTTTGAGAAAAGCATAAATTTCATAGATTAGCGGCGAAATAATTGAGTATTTGGAGATTAAACTTTATAAAGAATACGAATTTCATCGATTAGGCGCAAAATAATACAGTGAATTTTATTAGTTAGCAGAGATATAATAGCGGTATTTGGGAATTAAATGTAAATTTTAACTATAAAAATTGACACCATAGTTAGCGGTGAAAATAATCCCGTATTTTCGAAATCAGCTGCAAAATTATTGTGTATTTCAGCATTCAGCTTTGAGAACAAAGTGCAAATTACGTCTATTATCGACGAAATAATTGAGTATTTGGGACATTTAACTTAAAAAACGCAGAAACTTTATTAATTAGCGATGAAAAAAATTATGCATTTTAGCAATCAATTGTAAAATTATCGCGAATTTTGGAAATCAGTCTTGAAATATGTGAATTTTATCGATAACTGGTGAAATTATAGCATATTTTAACAAGTGGTTGTGACTATATGTATAAATATTGTTAATTTCACATTTATTTTTGCACATGCTGTGCAGTTTTTTTTTTTTTTAATAATAATGTATAGACCTTAAAAAAAAAAAAAAAAAAAAAAAAAGATGATACCTATATGTACCAGATTGAACAAATATCGAGAGAGAAAAATAGATACCTACCATTCCTTATAGAATGT
Source organism: Salticus scenicus (assembly GCA_963930645.1). Taxonomy (NCBI): domain Eukaryota; kingdom Metazoa; phylum Arthropoda; class Arachnida; order Araneae; family Salticidae; genus Salticus; species Salticus scenicus. The sequence goes on along the minus strand of OZ005654.1, from coordinate 332,454,376 downwards.
GTAATTTAATTATTTATGGGGGAAAATTCTTAGGGAATCTACATATTTAAAGCCTGCAACAACTTAAAAATATTATTGTAGATTACAATTTAAAAATTTTTAAATAAAATTATCTAAAAAATAAATATTTAGAAATTATTTAAGTAAAAATTCTTAAATTGCAAATTAGAAGTATTTTGCAACAAATATTTCACTGGCTCCTAATTATTTTAATTATACTTTTATGAAATTTCAGTTCTTTTGGTCAGTAGATTTTGAGCTACACTAAAAAACTAATATCACCAAGAGATTTAAGATTGAAAAAAAAAAAAAAAAAACATTAAAAAACTCAAAAGTCCCAATAAGTATAATTGCTAAGCATATTGACTAAATTACTTCAAATTTAGTATCCAGTTGTAAAATTTTCTCCAGGATCTAAAAGTCAAAATTGTGTATTCGTTGGAAATATAAATTTTAACATCGTTGCACACTATTCGAAAATCTGACTTCCAAACAGGGTTGTTGATTTTTTTTATTTTTTTCAAAAAAATCGATTTTTTTTATTTAAATCAAGATTTAATTGATTTTTATTATGTATTCATACATTATTGTACAACATTTGTTTTTTATTATGTGTATATATATGCACAATATCCACACTATCAATCATTTTACTTAAATTATAAAAATATAAATAATATTCTATTTCTATAGAAAAAATCCATGTAGGCATTTATTACCAACATTTTTATTCAACATAATATCTTCATAATAAGAAGTAATTGTATAACAATCATAAATGCGGTAGTATGAGCCACTCAACTTCAGACTTTGACTTTGTAGCTACAATAATGTATTGAAATAAAGCAAAATTTTACTCACACTATTGAACACATAAAATAATTTTGGAAAAGGATAATTTAGTAGGAAATATGACATATAACTGAAGCAATGTATTAAGAGAAAAAAATCTTTACTCATAGTTTCTAATCAAAATTTTAAAAAAAATAAGGAATTAGGGAAGATAAAAAAAAAAAAAAAAAAAAAGATATCCTATAAAATTTTTACTTAGGTTTAACAAATATCATTTGAATCAAGAAAATTTTTTCACACTTTACCCATTAACAATATTCATATTTTCATTACCATTTTAATACTTTCACTTTTTTTTTTTAATCTTTTTTTTTACATTTAGTGGGTACAATTCATTAAAACAAGCAGTGACAGCAGCCTCGAATTGTATTTAATTGATTATATGTAGTTAAATTAAAATGTTATTATTTTTTAAAAACTTTTTGGAGCCTGCAGGGCTTTTTAAACAGTACAATGTAAACAATGCTATTATTTTTTAAATATCATATGAGCCAATGCTAAATGACATAAACTGGTATAAGAGCTAAATAAATAAGGAAATATTTTCTTTTTTAAATGTTTTTAGAAATTGCAGAAGTAGGAATTTCATAGTAAATATTAAATAATACATTGGGAAATTGAGAACTAAAAACTTTAAAATATATCCTTAAAGTGTTTGAGATAAATGAAGGCGGTAAAAACTGATAAAACCCGTTACACCATTGCACAGTAAGTATTATGCCAACCCTGTGGCAACTTGTACCGCTAAAACGCTCTAGAGTGATCCCTGGTAGCAGGAGTTGTTTATATTTAATGTCTACGGATATTCCACCTCCTTCCATGACTTAGCGGTAAGGTATATCTATATAGTTTTATTTTCTTAAAACTTACAATTAGTTTTTCATAAAATGTAATTACATGTTTCGTCTGTTATGAAGAACAAAAATGTTGTAAAATATAAACAAACCAGTGTTTCCACTACAGTCGCTTTTTATGCAAAATGCTATACAGTTATCCAAAATATGATCACACATTTATACTAAAATATTACATTAAACTAAATTAGTACTATTTTACATTTAATAAAAAAAATCTTTCACAAAAAAGTCACAATAGACAATTTGCACGTTTTCGGATTTTATTCTAATAGAAAATGAAAAGGTAAGAAAATAAATACATACATATTCATTACATGAATAATAATAAATACACAATAAATACATACATTTTCTTTATTTGAAATCTAATGTCTGATTTATAACAATTTTAACATCGCACTATTTACTGTACAGAGAAAACGCAGTATAATATATCGTGACGTCACTCTTTATGACAACAAACTAAAGTAATCGTTGTTTACATTTGATTTCATGCTTTGCTTTGCTTCTTGAATCAGTGAAATAGGTTTTCTATGATATAATAATGACTGATATTAAAAAATTGTAGTATAAATATTGTATTATTTGTATTGTACCATTTTGCACTAATACAACACACAACAGCTAACGCTTCTCAAAAGTTATTTTTTAGCGTTCCACAGGATCCTATGAAACGAAAACATTGGACAACCGCCATGAAAAGAAAACATTTGAAAATGATGATAATGATATTGAATGATTCTAAGATGAAAAAGAAATGCTCAGAAATCACATAAACGATTAATAATCACGAAAGTTAAAACAAATTGCTGCTTACTAACCAGGCTAACAGAATGTAAACATTGAAGCATCATAAACTGTGACGTCAGGCAGCCTTTTGAAGTCACATGATTTTTGGTTAATTTTAAAATTATTTTTTAAATTAATGAGAACTTTTTTTGCATTTTTAATAAACTTTTTGAAATTTATGGGCCTAAAACTACCATAAGAATAGGATTTTGTTCAAATCCCCCATGTGTGCAAATTCCTCATTCAGGATGAACTTTTTTCATTGTGATTTCGGACAAATTGTGAAAATAGTTTTCAGTTGCATAAATTTGGTAAGAAATGAAATTATAAACAAACTGTCACTAAACAGTGTGAGCAATCTATTAATGATAAATAATGCAGGCCTTGAAAGTGGGTTTAATTTTTAAGATGCATTTGTACAATTAACTGCTATGGGGGAAAAAAAGAAGAAGAAAAAGAAAACTAAGTAAGAAAGCTTTTGATAAGTTTTATTTAGCTTATTTTTGGAATAGCTTTACTATAAGGCGCCCATCGCTGTTGCTGATGTACATCTCACTGAATGAGTCGATTACTGCAAATCGATATTCTGAATCATTACAAAACATCAAAAATACATTTCAAGAAAATAAATTACTGTTTCACTCTGGTGCTTGTTTTGAAATTCACTGAAATAAATTAAGCATATTTTAAAGATTAATAAAATATTTAAAACAGTAATAGAAATTTGAGCTATTTCACAACAAAAAAAAAAAAAAAAATTTCAGAGAGCTTTCAAGCTTTAACACATAAAATTCAGCATTATAAATGATGTATAATCTAAAATAACTTGAAGATTTGCCCCAAAATTTCAAAATTACAGCCTTGCATGAATCTGAAAATGCATGAAAATCTGTACAGAAGCAATCACAAAACAAACAAAAAATAAATAAAATCACTGGATGCAGCTAATTTGTCATGCACGAATCTGAAAATTCATGCTACAGCGGTCAGTATCCCAATATTAAGACTAAAACAATATCACTGGATACCCCTAAGTCATAGCACATGAATCAGAAAATGCATAAAAAATCTGTACTACAGTGGTCACTATCCCGATATTAAAACAAAAAAAAAACATCACTGGATACTCCTAATTCATGGCACATGAATAAGAAAATGCATGAAAATCTATACTGCATCAATTACTAGAATACACTTTTTTCCCCTAAATAATTCCATTTATTAAAAAGTAAAATAAAATAATAAAATACACTCAAAAAATTAATTTTTATACCTCAAAAACGCATTAAAAAGAAAAATCATTCAGCTGGGCCGCATTACAATAAACACACGCGCGCGGCTGGCACAAAAAGAAAAACAAAGTTCCAAGACAGTTAAATGAAGTACCGATACAAAAAAGTTACTATTAAAAAGTGTCGATACACTGAATCTCATCACAGCATCATGAATCGCCAACAGGTACCCTATAGTAAAGCTTAGCCTTATTTTCTTTATACTGCTTGTGCTGCATTATTATATTTAGAGTAGAGTACAGTATAAGCTTGATACAGGGTTGCCACTCAAACAGGAGAATGAAATTCCCTGACTTTTAAAAGGTTTTCCAGGTATATTCTAAAAAAATTTCAGTCTAACCGTATATTGAGCATTGACTGTGTTGAGGGCAAAATAATTAACGTCCCACTTGTAAACACAAAATTTACATATGACAAAAGTTGCATATAATGATAGCATTTGTCGCTTATAAGCGAGATAAGAAATTCCTTACATGAGCAAAAGAGAAGGGTGGGGGTGTTTAAAAAAAATAGCAGAAGCTAATGGAGAAAAAAAAAAGGGGGGGGGGAGGGGAAATGACCGTGCATTGGCAGATTTTTCTTTTCACTGACTTTTATAGTCAATTTTCAAATTCCCTGACTATTCCAGGTTCTCCAGGTAGCGTGGCAACCCTGTTGATATAAAGTAGTTTTCATACTACCTTAGCTATATCCGTCAAAAGCATTATAAATGATTATTATGATACACAACTAAGACATTCAAATTCATTTAAAATTTAACAATATTGTATTAATACAGTATATATTGTATCAATACAGTATTAATACAATAATGTATTAATACAGTACATACAACATTTCCCAATTACCCATTACACTAGACTTGTGATGTATCTAATTAAGGCTGTAAATCAGTCAGATAGCTCCCTTTCTCCCTTCCCATGTTATCATATATATATAGGATTTTTGTTGTTTCGTTTTGCAAGGCTGTATCATTCAAAAATAAAGTTTTTCGTAATCTGTTTTTTGAAAAGAATAATACAGCTATTTTATTCCAATAAATAAATTTTGGACTGTAATCGAAGTATCTCTTAGTATCTCGATTAGTTAGGATCTCTAATCAAAACATTTAAATTTATTTTTCCAAAAATTGCTAAGCTAAAAGGTGACATATTACGAATAATAACAACATAATTAAAGTAATAATAAACATAATAAAGAATTCGAAAACTTGTTTAATTATCATATTACAGAAAACTGAGTAACATTTTGCGAAAAAAGCGACTATAAAAAATGTAAACAATGGTTTGTTTACAAATAACAATACTTCCGTGCAATCAGACGAAGCCTATAATTACATATACGTAAAATTATAAGCAAGTTTTAAGAATATAAAATTATAAAACACTTACCACTAAATCATGCAAGTAGGTGGAATTTTTGAATAAATATTTTAATTCCCCATTGAAAATAATAATGTAAAAATCACTGCTCACACTCTCGCTCTCATATCTCAGTGTTATTTTAATTTAATAAAAATTATGATTAACACGTTCACGCCGGCGTGGTACACCGGTGGGTCACAGCAAAAGTATCCGAGCACTACCAATATATGTCTAAATCATGCAAAATTTCGTATTAATTCCAATTTCCAATCAACAAATTAAACAAAAACACCGCGGCGCGGACGAATACAGGGAAAGCAATTAGCTTAGTGTCTACAGGATGTACGCATCCGTATGATGTACGCATGCGCTCCAAAGACCATGGACCATGGTATAAATTTGTGTGCATGAGGGATTTATTAAATGTTTTCGCTTTAAAAATATTTTTAATTCATTATGAATAATGATGACATAGAATATCTATAATTAAAAAATTCTTCATTTATTTTAAATATTATCTAAATACTTTTTTGACGAAATGGGAAATCTTAAAATTAAAATTATATTCTTCATAACAAAAATTTATTGACTGCATTCACGTTGGTCAGCCAACCAACGTGTCTTGAAAGTAAGAACCGAATTACGACATTTTTGCCGAATAAAAGCATGCATTTTGGCGGAGTAATATAGTTCTATTTTCAAAGCAACTTTTACAAAAAACAAGAGTTTTCCTGAAAAAAACAAAAACGTTACTCGATTCAGAAAGATCCCATTAACAACATATATTAATTAAATTAAAATCGTTCGTGCGGTTTTAGAGATATTTTTTCATGAATTTAGTTCATTACATCCTTACACCTCACGTTTTTCCTTTTTGGCTTTAAATTGAGATTCAGATCTTAAAACATACTGCATGTAGGAACGTAAAATTTTCAGGATAGATTAAGACCGACGATAAAAGATTATTTTGAAAATATCAGAACAAAATAAGGCATATTTGCTGAGATATTAAGTGTCGGCTTTTACAAATCTCTTTGATGTCAGACTAGGCGTATATATGAGTTCGCAGCTTTCCGTCCGTTTGTCCTTCCGCTTGCGTCACTCGAAAAACTGCCGTTTTTCATGATTGGGAACTACTGCATTTTTCCATGCGCGAAGAACTGGTAGAAATGACAGGGCCTAAGAGGAGACATTTTGCTAAATTTCCAGGTTTAATTGGAAACCATTACGATTTTCCTCGTACGAAGAACGGGTAGAACTGCAGGATATTTCACATTCAATTTCGGGAGATCTCATTTTTATTTTAATTAAGGCTTAAGAGACATTTTTTCTAAATTTCAAGCTTCTACAGGAAGCCACTGTTATTTCCCATGTGCAAAAAACGGGTAGAGCTGATAGATTCCCCCTTTCATCTCACTAAGGGTTAATCTAAAATTTAACAAGTCCTTATATTTTATCTTAAATAGGGCCTTTGAGGAGACATTTTGCTAAATTCCAAGCTGCAGAGATACGGTGAAAAAGTTTAAAAACTTTGACATCCCTTTTAACTAATTAAAGGTTAAATTTCGTTAAATCCGTTCTTAGTGAGGCCCCTACGTCTTGAAAGGACACTATTGTCCAAACGGCATGTTTTTAGCATCAGCAGTTTAGATTCGGCGTTGATGAATGAACCATTGAAGGAGAGAGTCATTACGTCAAGTTTATCTTCTTAATAATGAAAGCCCAAGTTTTCCGAAGGTAATGCTGAAAATGATGTCATAGCTAAAACAATGTATTGCAATGAATAAAGAAAAATTTTATCTATTGTTTCCATGCGTGTATTTTAATTAATAAATAACATAATGAAAAAAGGTTAATTTAATGGAAAAACTTACATCCTAATCGCAAAAAAGTATTGAGAAAGAAAATACAAATTTTAACCATAGTTTGCCTGGTTTTGTATGATTAGTTCATTTATTATCAATAAATACGCAAAACAATTTCTATTTTTAGAATAAGCTCCTTTCATTATTATGCTTATTTTAATACATCAGGGTAAAATAATAATAATTATAAATTAAACATAGAATTTAATTACGCGACGAGAAATTAATGATACAAATAAACAGATATGTATTTATTGTTAACCCCTTACCTGCCGAGGAAAATTTACGGTATTCGCTTCAAAGTACCACTGTTCTTTTTCAACTCTGAAATGAGTCTGAATGATGATCTTTCAAAAACACCGTCAAGATCACTTTCAAGTTATTTTATTGCACTGTGAAACCGTGTCAGTAATTCTACTGGTAGCAGTACAGTACAAAGGATCGTACTTCGGAAAAAATGCATATATACGCCCGGGGCAGTTAAGGAGTTAATATATTTATATCAGTTTGTATATGCAGTTATAAGAGCAGAGTTATTTTAACTTGGCAATGGTAAGCTAACGCTGAAAGCTCGTTTAAGTAAATTGGTTGATTGTGCAGTGAATAAAATAATGATGACATATTTAAAACTAGGATGTTGTGGCCATCACATGACTTTCTTCTATATTTTCCTAAGCAAATTCACTCAGTAAAAATAATTTAGTAAAATCATTTTTTAGTAAAATCATTTTTTAATAAAATTATCTTCCATAATAATTCAGTACGATTTCCATATTAGAGAAGTAGTGCAACTCTAAAAAAAAAAAAAAAAAAAGTCAATATTATTCTCAATATTACATAAGAAATTTTTTTTTTTTTTTTTGTTAAAAATGAAAAAAATCGATAACTTTATTTTAAATTATCGCAGATAGATGGTTCAACCATTCGTTTTAAAGGTATTGGAGAGCTCTTTTGAAAGACACCCACCATGAAAATTTACTCCCCTCGAGGGGGACTCCCCCCCCCCCAGAGGGGAGGCGAGGCTCCTACATACACAATTTTTTTTTCCAGTTGACTATTTCTATTATAAATAATTCTTGTAAATTTCATAATGATTATTGAACAATAACTCTCTTTATTCACATTTATACAAAATTTTGTCCTATAGCACCATGGTAAAAATTTAGAAAAAGCGGGATGGCAACACAACCTGTGAGAATATTTTTACTAAAAGTTGATAGGCAATGATTTATGTGAAGGTGTAACTACATACCAAATTGTATGAAATTATGTGCAGTAGTTCCTGAGATACAGTTGCCACAAAATTTTGTCATACACACACAGAGAGACAGACAGACAGACAGACATTTTCTAAAAATGGTAAAATCGTGTTCTACAGCTCTCAAAACTTGTAAATCCACAAAAAACCCGAGGTCGAAAATTTTTACGAATCCAATACTTTCTTCTATTGAATATAGAAGAAAGTAATAAACACAAAAACTTTATTGTAACATAAGAATTATTTCAATTTTCAAAAACTAGTTTTATAGCTATGATACTGCTATAAAAAATATTCTTTAAACAAATGTTAAGCCATATTATATCATTTCTGGTTGGGAATCATCTGGAACTCATATCTTCACTTTTGTATTTACTCAAGAAATTTTCAAAGTCAGTTCATCTGAAATGCAGCTTTACCGATCTTGAAGTGATGCTCTGTTAAAACATGAGATCTCAAACTTCATTTTAAGAAAATTAAACACTTAGCATATTTGAGTTTATTATATAAATTGACTTTTTATTAGCGACATCATTAAAACTAGCATAAAATAAAACTTCAATTGAAACAAAATCATAAGCCCCGATGTCGGACTAAACCCGGTATTTATATATTTTAGTACTGGTCTTTTAATTTACGGTTGCGATACGATTGTTGAAAACCGTTAAGTTTCTATTCGGCTAATTATGACTGGTAACTATAGCAACGCAAATCTCTTCGCTAAGTGGCAGACAAGATTTCCTATTCAAACTCAGTTAAACATTTCTATGAGATAACAATCCCGTAAAATTTAACAAATAAAGGTTATTTAATTTTATCAAAGTAGCTTATATTTTAACTGCATATGTACAAGAGATAAGAAAACGGGTAATAAAGGCTAAAATTTATAAAATTTAAATTAAAGGATTTCGGTGCCATTTTTAATTTCTTGGAAGCATTTGTACTTCAAAACATAAACATTATGAAAGGGGAAATCATTTGTTTTCAATATCATGTAAACCAATTTTTAGTACTATTTTGAAATAGCAAGGAGAAATAAATTTGGTATTATATGTGTAAAGATCGAGCATTGGGTCGGCACATACCGACTATATAAATATGTATAGATATTTAGAATGATTGAATGATACAATGAAAACAAATGAAAATCAAAAATAATAATAATAAATTATCAAACAAATAAACCTTGAAATAAAATTTTGGCGAACAAGAAGTTTAAATTATAAACATAATTGCATGTTGGTGGAAAACTCAAAGGTACACGTCACATTCTTTGAAGAAGATTAAGCTGTTACAAGAGAAAAATATGACATATTTACGATTTAAAGTCGTGATAATTGAGAAAAATGGGGTTCACTTTGGAGGGAAAATAAAATTCAAAATTGTACTATTCATTTCCTGATGTGAAATTATTAAAGTCATTGGTCATTTTATCTTGACAGAATGTCTTACGGCTCATGTGATAAGCTTCAGTAAAAGAAATGTGCTAGCGAAATAAACATGTGAAACAAACAACAACAAAAATAATATTGATTCTTTTTTATAAAAAAAATTCATTTAAATATAGTGACTAGCGAAGTGATCAAAGCCTGCTAGTATTTAAATACATTAAAAATTCTGTCAAAGACAGAATTTAGTTTAGTACGGAGGACTGTTAATTTCAATCTGTAAATTTTTTATTTCTATTTTTTATGTTTTTACTTTTATGTTTAATTTATTTTTTATCTCATTTTTTGACCGTGAAACTGTGTCACGTACTTTTTAAGATGACTGAAATTAATTAAAATTAAGTGTTGCCCCCTAAATTTCCCACTTTAGTAAATTTTAAAAAATCTAATTGTCGTGTCGAAAAACTGTTTGTACCCCTGGATTCAGAAAATTTGCCCCTTTCATTTGGTAGGAAATTTGTAACGATTGCACTGATATTTCTAATTTATTTTGGTGTTACACAAAACTGATCTACATAAACTCCAAATTGAAACTAATAGTCCGTCATAATAATAATAATAATATAATTACCTAACAACTTTAGAATTTTATCTTCGTAGAATACTACAAAAAGACTTTGTATGACATAGATTCATTGCGGCATTATGGTTTTGTATGGTACCACTATTTACGAATATTAATTTTTCCTTTTTTAAACTGCAGAAAATTATTTTAATAGTTTGATATATGAAAATATTGACGACAAAGCACCTCTGCGATAAGAATAGTATAGACGGCAGGAGCTTTTGTAAGTCATTCGGACTTTATTAATCTAATTCAGTTTTGAAATAAAAAATTACGCATTTAAAAATAATTCACTAATAATTTTAATTTGTACAATTAAAAATTTCTTCAAATGGTTATACAGTAATCGGAGTACATATTTTAAAATAATTAATTAATTCAAAATGTTTAAAAAGCTTGTTAGAATTGTTCCGTTTGACGTTTGATAACAACTATAGCTCAACATTAAAGTTTCATGTATTTATTTTTATCCATCAAGTACTTTTTGAAGAAAATAGAACTAGTATTATAAAGGTGATGGTAATTACTAACAAATAAATAAATAAAAAAAAATTAATTACGATTAATTAAATTATGATTAATTTAGTTAGGATTTACTTAATAATGATTAAAAATTAATCATTTGATGCAACTAAAATATTAATCCCAATTAATTTAATCAGGAATAATTCAATCGTGATTAACGGTTAGCCGTGTGCTTCTCGAATAATTTAATCAGGTTTGAAATTTTAGTTGCAGCAAATGGTTAACTGTTAGTTGAGTTTAAATTATTCATGATTAAATTTTTAGTCAACTAATTAGTTGATTGAAAATTTATTTAACTGATGCCCAACACTAATTCTCCGTACATCAGAATACATAAAATAAACGTAAGATTTTATCCTTTATAATCTTCAATCATAGCAAATCTTTTTTATTATATTAGTTTTTTTTCTTTATATTCTTTATAAAAGTAAAGAAAATTTTAATGCGATATCTTGTAAGAAATTGCAGTACTCTAATGGTTACATCGGAAAATTAACAGTCATCCTGATTAAGTATAGTCAGTTATAGATCACGGAAATGGGTGTTTAAAAAAAAATTGCTTTACCGATTTTTTTAAAACTCGCTATGTGAACTCTGTTTTAAATGTATTTACACATAATGCCAGTTTTCTCTTACAGGGAAATTGTTAGGTATCTGATTTGTTAGGTCAATTTTAGAACTTCTGACCACATTATCTCCGAAAAAGTGTATGTAATACGTGCAATAATAGGTAATAAAAGTCGTTTCGTTGTTACACACCAGATTTTTTTTTATTAAATGATCTAATCAAACATAATTGAAAATAGATAATTTACGGGGCTCTTATTAATGTTTCCTTATTTTCTGTTGTATTTTATTATTTAACTATATTTTTCACGCGCGGCTAGAATTAAAATGGATATCGCGGGCGAAAAAAGCCCTGAGCTACTTCATCGCCAAATTTTAAAAGTCGCCAAAGAGTTCTAAAGCTGTTTCAAAATAATACAGAGGGTGTTCGCACAATTTTTAGACGATTTTGATGGAGTATACCGAAACAATTACTCTCATATTTCGTATTTTAAATGTTCAGTTTGATAGCCCTTGTTCTTAACTATCATTCTACATCGTAATTTCCATCATAATAATGCTTTTTATAATATCGGAAGAGTTATTTTGTTCCATTCCTCTTCAACGGGTTTCCAAAGTCCACAAAGCGTTGTAGGCTGGCGTTTGGATAAGGCAGATTTTAAGAGTCCAAAAGCATAAAAATCCATTAGTGATACATCAGGAGATTTAACAGGAATATCAGTGAAGGGTATGGTTTTAATTCCCGTTTCTTGTTCCTTTTTTTCTAGAAAAGCAATTGTGGATTTCGATGTTTCGCTACTTGCTTTGTTTTGCTGCAGTTCAACGGACTGATGGCATTGTGGATAAAGATCTGTAATTTCATATTTAAAAATTGGAGTTAAAATATGTTCTTGATAGAGTTGATTTTGACATTTTTTACCTTTATCTTACCTTCGTATGAAAAACCACCAACAATCATAAATCCTTAAAAGCTTTCTTTTGATTCTTTGAACCACGTAGTAAAATTTTTTTCTCCTCTTTCATGATAATAAATTGATCTTTTTTTTTGTTGCAATCACTTAAATAGACCCAAGCTTCATCCATTGCTAGGACATTTTTCTATTTTTCTCCTGATAAATGTTTTTCATAAAGAGTTCTGCAGCGTGTTTTTTTCGGAAAGAGCGGAAACGTATCCTTTCATCCATTGCCTTTTTAAAAGTGCCATTTCGCATGTAAACAAAAATTCTAAATATCAGACTATAAATAAAACTTCCAAAAATACAACTGTTGTGAAAATAAAATTTTCTATGCAGACGATTTTTTCTTACGGCGAAATAAAATCGTCTAAAAAATGTGCGAACAAGCCTCTGTATAATGACAGCAATGGAAATAAAAAAAACATTTCTAACACTGAAAGTAGCAAACATTTTATAAGTTTAAAACGCGTTCAATACATTAATGAATAATTGTTGTTAGTTTTCATTATGAAGTCTCATTGTTGTACCCATTGTTGGTGTAAAAAGTGAGAATCACGTACCAATAAATTTAGCCAATAAAAGCCAAGCAGCAGATATATGATCTGATTTTTTATTTAATTTAACTTCAATCTAACCGTAAACTTATTCCTAGATTGTTAGTTGCAATTTCAATATATTCGTCGGTGCGTAAAAACGACATGTAATATATATATATATATATATATATATATATATATATATATATTCATAAAATTGAAGGAATTGGTAGAACTGAACGAAGTTTGCGAAAAAGTTATTTTCGTAAAGGGGGATTTTTTTTTTTTTTTTTTTTTTAAGGGGAAAAAAAAGTTAAATTTTTAGATGATAGTGGGCGCTCCACGGACGCGTAAAGAGAAATATGCAAATCAGAGTCCTGTAAATAGTACGGTTTTTCGACTAATGCAATTTATTTCTTATTTTGCATCATACTTGTGTATACATGATGTTTTAATTACGATGATGACTTTGTGGATAAAGCATTTGCATGCAAATAAACACAGTTTTTCATTAAAATGTGGGTTTTGTTCACGTACAGCGTCCTTTACTGACGAAAATTTTAGTTATTCCTTTTTTATTTACTGAAAAAAAAATCCCCCTTTCACAAGAATAATTTACATGTTTAAAAGTCCTAAAAATATTACTTATTGTGATTTAGCTGTACCTCATTTGTCTGATTATTGGAAATTTTACATTCAGTCAGCATTTTCTTAATTTCTTCTAAATTTTCCTCTACTAATATTTTTGAATTTCCTATTGGTCAATCCTTGCACATTCCACGCAATTCTATTGGTTGATCAGAATTCGATTCCTTTCCTATATATTTAAGAGCACTTCTCTCTCATTTCATTATGCACGGAAGGCGTACGCTAAATGCTACCAAAACAGCTGTCTGCTTTTCAGTTTTTATCTTTCTGGGGTTCAAGATGTTGAAAATTTTCCTGGTTTCAATAATACAGCACCAAGTCTCCTTTTAATAAACCAACTTCTGTTTATTCCTAAGAACACACAGAAATACATAAGATTCTTCAACATGTTTTATAGAGCTCCTGAGTTGTGTTTGGAATTAATTCATTCAAAATGTTCAGCTGCAATAACATAAGACTAAAAGATTTTTTTTTAATCCAATCTCATACTTACTTTACTTTTTTTTTATTTCTTCCTTCAACTCGTGCAGTGCTGAATAGACCTACTAGTACTCTGTGGAAAAAGGAGAGAAAGAAAGATTAACAGAAGTTTAACCTACACAAAGTATCAAGCACCCACGCACGAAGCAGAAAATGCCGTTACACGCACCCACAAATGTCAAATATAAGGCAAAATTTGAGTTTCGGCTAATTCATCTTTTCTGCAATACTTGGAGTTATCGTCTTAGATGCCACGCAACCTCGTGGGAAATGTAAAAGAAGAATATCGCAGAAATGCTAAACATTGATGAGAAGATAACAGGATTATTGACATAATGGCTGTCAAATGAAAAACACAACGCTCGAGAATCATCATAGCAAAAATTGACGCATTTCATAATAAATGACTCATTTCATTAGATTTAAATAAACTGTTTTTTCCGCTTTCCCGTCTTCAAAGATGAAAAAATCCGACAGAAAAAATACATTCCATTCCTTACAATGGCAAACGTTTCGTATTTACCGGCAAGAAAGCAAAAGTATTTTCAATCAAGCTGCTTACATTCAATTATCCTCTGAGGGAGCGAGCAACAAGAAGAGCAGCTCATCTCTGCCTAAATCAACTGCAATCGCACAATGCTCTTTGATTCATGTGCTCTGAATCCTCCCAACAAAGGGTAACACTTCATCACTCCTTTATAGCGGCGGACAAGATCTCACTCAATGTCAATTCTTTAAAGCGGGTATTTTTCTGTTCTATGGCCTGTGTGTATCTTTCTCGGGTCACGAAGTTCGCCAACTTCTTTTTCGTCTTTTTTTATATTTGTGTCACTGCGGTATCGGACGGAGAAGGATGGGTTCGTGAATTCTTTTCGGACATTTTGTTTCTGGCTTTAGTGGTCGACATGACTGGTATCCATGCAAAAATGTTGTATATACAGGGGTACATATATACAGGGTAATTGAAAAAACCTTGACTTTAGCTTTAATTCTTCAAATACAGATCTTAGATTAATATAACAAATTATAAAAATGCATACAAAGAGTAACAAAGTTTAATAAAAGTGATAAAAATTTCAAAAGATTCAGCTTCCAGAATTCCAAATTTTAAACCATTATACAATCCCTTTTATAAAAAAAAGATTCCAGTTTCGTAAATGTTTTTCGTACTGTATTCATGTGATATACAAAATTTCTGAATGGTATCCCAAAAAGTCCCAGATTTGAAGGATCCCCAGATCCCAGAAAGGTCTTAAAGGATTATATAGCTGCCAACTTTTATGCTTCTTTAGTGATTTTTAATAAAAATCTTTTATAAATTTTTGTGAGAGTTTTTCTGATTAAATAGTATAAAAATTTATATTCAATAAGAGTAGTATTAAGAAATTTGATGCAGATACACCATAAATAAATATTGACGACAAAATTAACGACATTTTTGTGTGTGGTAAGTGGCTTGAAAAAAAAAAAAAAAACAAGCATGTTTGAATCAATAAATATTCCTAAAACATAAAATTAATATAAACACTACGGTTTCAAAAGTTCGCGGCCTTTCTTCTTCAAGTGCAAAAA
This sequence comes from Salticus scenicus, assembly GCA_963930645.1. Lineage (NCBI taxonomy): Eukaryota > Metazoa > Arthropoda > Arachnida > Araneae > Salticidae > Salticus > Salticus scenicus. The sequence goes on along the minus strand of OZ005654.1, from coordinate 332,438,802 downwards.
ACATGTGTTACTATGTTGGAGGCAAAAGCAAAACAAATGTTACTTTTGCCTCCAAGCTGAATTTACCATCACATTCTTATCAAAGAAGATTCTATCTACAGATTACCCAAGAATTTTCTTGTTAATTATTCTGACACGTAGATACAATTTATGAAGTTGTTTTTCTGTTCCATTTTAACACTTTTCAATTTTTGTGAAAAATGTTCATTAATCTTGTCCCCCCCCCCCATTCTTTTTTGATATTGTTTTTTGTGCACGATCTCATTTCCATAAATGTCTTCAGAATGCTTGTAATGGAAATAGATTATTCGGATTAACTATAACATATTCCCTATTGCATTCGTGTTTTCTGATGCAATAGGTTACGAATGGTGATAATGATTGGTTAACAAAATAACACAAAATATTCGTATACATTACAAGATATAAGAAGAAATTTCCTTTGTGTTATTTCTTTGTAATAACTCTAACATTTTAGTACACTGTATAAGGAATATCTTACTTTTAGACAGGAATACAAACGCAATGATATTTAAATTTTTCACTTTAAATGTCAAGCAAAAAATATAGTTTTTGTAGGATTGGTCTAAAAGCTCATACAAAAATGCTCAGATACATTTTAGGTGGTTGTTTGTGTGGGTTTTACGTCGTACAAGTGATAAGCTATATCAATCATTATAGGTGGATCCTCGTGGTGGATTTTTTTTTTTTTTTTTCTTAAATGTAGTAAATATTTAGTGCACTATATGGCGCGTAAACAATATTTAGGCGATACATCGAACAACAACAACAAAAGCAGTAAATAAATAAATAAAAACTATTTTATGCATTCTCTTTAAAAATAATGCTATTAATATTTCTTCACTCATACAGTCGGGAGATATTTTATAACCCACATTAACTGCAACATTTCTTTCTTCTTTTTTGTTTTCAATAATAAATGACATAATTTTCGTTCTTCTTAATTAAGGGCTTCAAGATGGCGTGTGTGGAAGTTTGAATTTTTTCATTCTTCAAGAGATAGTCAAGTCAAACCAGTGCATTTGACTTCTCGTTGACTTCCCTCCCCCTTACTACTACAGAATTCCCGCTGCATATAATTTTATATATTTTTCGGTATTCTTTTTGCGCATTCCTTCCCCCCCCCCCCATAGCTCTGAATACCTTAACGAATGACCATTTGACAAACGATTGTAAATTTGGCACGTGACATTTTGACAACCTATATAAAAGAGCAGAGTGATAGTACAGCATCACATCAATAAATTCGAATTTGGGAGATTGGGAAGGGGAGAGAAGAAGAAAAATCAGGGTTGCTAGAAATGAAGACTAACTTTCATTCAAGTTCAATGATTACTCGAACTTCAATTTGTGGATGCAATTAAAGAAAAAGGAAAAATTCCTTCTCAGAGATTCGTTTCTTGTCATATTCAACTTCAAGGGGGAGGCAGGGGGGGGGGGAGAAGAAAAAAAGAAGGAAAAGAAACATTGGATTATCCACTAGGAGTAATGGATTGATTACTGAGTGATTTTGTATCTAATTAATATTAATATCACACGTGCTTTGAGTATAGCATTTTTATTTTTTCGATCTCATAATAATTAGTTTAATCTTTGACAATGTGTTACTGGATAAATAAAAGATGGAATGAGTATTTTGTTTTGCTTATAAACGTGATAATTTATCATTTTAAATTAGTTTGGAGTTATCATGTTCGGGGAATAATTTAATATGGCAAAGAAATAATTTTAGAATCAACTTAACTGACATAAATCTTTTTAGCATTAATTAAAATATCTAGTGTGTAACAACCTCACGACTTTATCCACTATTACATGCATTATATGAACTTTTTGGAAATAATAAGGTGGGTGGTTAGAAGATGTAAAATTTACCTAACAATTTTCCCGTGAGAGAAAACTGATACACGTGTAAAGACACATGAACAGAGTTTACATGGTGAGTTAAAAAAAAAAAAAAAAAAAAAAGAGTACAGCCGTTTTTTAAAATACCCATTTCCGAGATCGAAAACTGACGTAACTAATCAGGATGATGTCATTTGTCTTGTAAAAACCACGTAATTTATGCGAAAGGATATCTAAAAAGGTGTTTATGTAGCAATTTTCAAGAAAATCGTTAAAGCCGACTTTGATCTGAGATACCGACTTTCATTAAAATAGTCTTAATTATTGACCAGAAAACAACATTTACATATAAAAGGATATTTAAAAGAGAGTTAATATGGCGAGTTTCGGTAAAAAAAAAAAAAAAAAAAAAAAAAAAATAGAAAACCGTGCAGTCATTTTTAAAGGAACGCACTTGCGAGACCTCAAATTGGCCTATTTATGCAGGACGCCAGCCAATTTTCATGAACTAACCAACTACAGTAAAACCTCTCTAAGTTGGACACCTACGGTTCCTAGAAAAAGTGTCCAACTTAGAGAGGTGTCCAACTTATAGGGGTTAGACATAATGTTAATGGATACATTCCGTTCCGAGAAAAAGCGTCCAACTTAGAGGGGTGTCCAACTTATAGGGGCGTCCAACTTGAGAGGTTTCACTGTATTTCATACGAAAGGACATCAGTAGTAAGAGGACAAAAGGCGGGGCCAAGATGTCAATCAAATGAGGGACGTCTTCAAAAGGCGGCGTGGCTATTCTTGTGAAAGTTGACGGGAGTAGAGTTTGATTATTTAAGTTTGATTCGCCGTTCCACTGTAAATTTGAATCATACAGACCTGATACGGCTCTGTATTTAAGCTGAGGGATTGGATAAGCCGATATCCACCAAACTCATTTCCGTCTTTGAGCTCACTGTTGAGAAAATGATGTCTGTTTAATTTTCTTTTCAGGTCTATCAGTGTCGAACGTGTTGCAAAGTAATTCGTAGGAGGGATTGTCCCAAAGACATACACCGCTGTGGAACAACCAAATGCTCTTTCTGCAATCGCTGTGTTGAATTGGCAGAGCACCGGTGCTACTTGCGTCAAGTGACCCCGAAGAATCCGAGCGAAAAATCGATCTTTTTTGATTTTGAAACACATGAATCTTCGGGAACACATGAAGTTAATTTTGCTATGGCGCAGTATACAGATGGCCGGGAGGATGTGTTTAAAGGATACACAGACTGTGCAGATTTCTGTACATGATTGTTTACTCCTCGACACAAGGGCTATACAGCGATCGCCCATAATATGAAGGGGCAAATGAATTTTCTCTTTCTGTTTATTTAGTATTTATCTTATCTCTGTGCATTAAGAGTATTTTTTTTATTTTCAGGTTCGACGGTCAGTTAATCATGGAATGGTTAATAAAACAGGGTACAACACCAGAAGTGATTTCGTGCGGGGGCAAATTGATGTCCATTCATTTGAAATTTGTCGATGTTCGAATTATCGACTCATTGATCTTCCTACCGATAGCCTTGTCAAAACTGCCCAGTTGTTTTGGTTTCTCCGAGTTAAGAAAGGGATATTTCCCCCATCTCTTCAACACCTGGGAAAACCACAATTATGTTGGACCCCTTCCCGATACCGAGTACTATAGTCCTGACACGATGTCAACCACAGGTCGCAGTGCATTCCTGTCCTGACATGTAGAAAAAAAAAGGGGTCAAATGTTGGATTTTCAAAAGGAAATGTATTCTTATTGCAGGTAGGTACTTAAGAATTCTATATTTTCTAAGAAAAAAATAAAACAAAAAATAAATATTTTTAAACTAATATATTTTTCTTTTTCAATTTTCCAGTTCGGACATGGATATTCTTCGGCGTTGCTGTCTCGAGTTTCGAACACAGTTTATGAAAATCGCAAACGTGGATCCATTTCGGTAAAGTATTTTTTTTTCTTTCCTTTTAAAAATATATTAATGAAAAGTTTTAATTTATAAATAATTATTATTATTTATTATTTTTTAGGTATGTAATGATTGCATCTGTTTGCATGTCAACATACCGAAGCAACCACATACAACCCGATACTTGCTATGGTTCCCGTGCACGGTTGCATCAACAAAATCAATTTCAGCCCTGATTCAATTCGATAGTTAGATTTTGTAGCCTGAACACAAGGGGTGTATATCCAGAACGCTCTCAATGGAACAGGCGAGCGAAAAATTGGAGGAATATCGGTAGATGGATTCTGTGAAGAAACCAAGACCGTCTACCAATATCAGGTAAAAAGTCATTCTCTGATTAATGAATCGTTTTCTTTTCTTTTTTAATATTGTTTTTATAAATGAAAATATTTATTTTTAGGGTTGTTTCTTTCACGGCTGTTGCACGTGCTACAATTCAGACGTGACCCATCCTTTAAACAACGTGACCATGGCAGCATTAAGACAGCAGACGGAGCAGAATGTCCAGAAAATACGCGTCCAGGGATATCAGATAATCAAGATGTGGAAGCATACTTTTAAAGAAAAGAAGGAGTCCCCGGAACTAAAATATTTCCTGAAAACACTCGACCTGAAGGGCCGTTTAAATCCTAGGGATGCATTTTTGGGGGGACGGACCAACGCAGTAAAATTGTTTCACGAAGGCGACGTGAACGATGTCGATTTTACGTCGTTATACCCATGGGTAAGTCTGTTGTTTTTTAATTATTTCTACAACTATTTTCTTACTTAAAAATATCCTCTGCTTTGTGATATGTGTAATTTTTTAACTATTTTATTTCATTTTTGGGAAAACAAATATTGCATTTACCCCGTTGATCATCTAACCATTATAACAGAAGGTTTTGGGGATATCGACCAATATTTTGGATTTGTTCACTGCAAAGTACTCCCGCCACGACGGATCTATTTACCAGTGCTCCCATACCGATGCCAAAAGAATCTGATGTTTCCCCTATGCCGGACCTGCACTGAAACCTTGCAGTAAAGTCTTTGCTCCCATACCGATGATGAACGTGCTATCGTCGGTATACATGGGTAAGCGAGGAACTGAAGCTGGCGAAGAAGAAAGGGTATCGAGTCACACAAGTAAGTAATAAACATAATCTCGTTGTTTTCTAAATGTATGATTTTATTTGAATGCTCATTTAATAGTTTTTTATAATTTTTATTTCAGATCTACGCGGTCTACCCCTTCGAGCAAACATCAAACTCTCTGTTTAAATCTTTTATCGATTGTTTCTTGAAGATCAAGCAGGAGAGCAGTGGCTGGCCATCAGACTGCGTGACCGAGGAACAGAAAACCCACTATATTCGCCAGTACGAGGAGCGCGAAGGCGTTAAATTAGACCCGTCATACATCAGCAAAAACCCTGGCCGCAGACAAGTAGCCAAATTAGCGCTGAATAGTTTTTGGGGACGGTAAGTATATTTAAAAATTTTTCATTTTATTTACAGATTTTTTTTTTTTTAAATACATTGATATATATATATATATATATATATATTATAGATGGGGAATGAACATAAATAAGGATTGGCTGACGTTTGTCAACACTGTTCCGAAATTCAACAAAATGATGGCTGATCCTACTAAAAACGTACCTTTTTTTTGTATTTTTATACATCGATAATTTTATTTTGTTCAATTTCATATTTTAATTTTTAATTTTCTCTTTTTTCAGATCAAAGATGTTTTTCTCCCTGCACCAGAGCTCACAGTTATCCAGTGGAAAGCTGACGAGGAATTTATAGGGCAAGGACACCGCTACAAACATCTTTTTAGCGGCTTTCACTACAGCTTAGGCTCGTTTCAAGTTGTACAGCGAAATGGACATGCTTAGTCCCAGTGTTCTGTATCACGATACAGATTAAATCGTTTATGCCAGTGATTATAAACGATCCGCCCCTTGGTAACTTTATCGGGGAATTCACCAATGAATTGGATGGTGATGTGATATCCGTGTTTGTATCTGGTAAGTGTTTTAAATTTCTCTTTATTTATTTATTTTTCTGATCTCAGTTGAAACCTATTTTTTACTTTGTTAAATTCATTTCTTTTCTTTTTTTACAGGCGGCCCCCAAAACTATGGTTTTCAAACAAAAAGTGGTAAAACGTTGTAAGGTTCACCTTGAACTTTAAGAATTCCCAGTCTCTAAATTTCTAATCCATTCGGAAGTTATTTACTGAAATGAGTTGCACTCAAACGATCTCAATTACAGACAGAGCAAAAATCACCCGGGATCCAAAACGCAGAAAGGTCATTAACAGACAAGAAAGAAAACTTTACAGGGTGGTCTATGACAAGCGTGTCATTCAGCACGATTTGACCACCCTTTCTTACGGGTATTAAACGAATGTGAAGGAAGAAAAAAAAATTCGAAATACAAACAACAATAAAATGTAACGATGAAACTTGTAAATGAATTATTAACAATAAATCATATTTATTTAACTTGTAATTGAGTTTGTCTTTTTTTTCTTTTGAAAAATTAAAAATGTTAAATGAAAGAAATAAAACAACAACTGAAAAAATTCAAGCAAGAAAGAAATTTGTTAAAAAATCATTTTGTTACAAGTTTAGCCATTTTGTCGAAGTCAATTTTCTTCTTCCAGGTTTTGCATACATAGTTTTCACATTAGGTGAAAGGTTTTTTTTTCGAAGAGGATTTCATAACAGTCAAATATTTATTTTTGATAAACTGTCGTGAAAATCACAAATCTTCAATTTTTCATTAAATTCTTCAAAGGCATCTGTTTTTTTTTTATTCTGTTTCTTAATAGGAAATTTATTAGTTGAACAATAAGAACCAGGGATAACATAATTGTCAACTTTATCTTCTTTATTTTCATTCCAAAATATTTCCTGCTGTCTTAAAAATTCTATAATTTTCGAAGCAGTTTTTTTTATGCTTGACAGGAAAGGTAGTCAAAATTTTACATTCTGTAACAAGATTGTTTTCAAGAGGATTTTCCGTGACTGGAACTTCGAAACGTTTCACAGTATTCCCATCTGGGAATGACACAAACTTCTGCAAAATCTGTATGAAAAGCTTTGCTTTTTCATCTTCTTCTAATTTTCTTTTCAAAATATTTTGAGCCTGTATGTCTAAATCACTCAAATGTTCTTCGGCAAATTCTTGATCTCTATCCACAGGAATTAGTCTGAATTTACGAGAGAATTCCAGTTATCAATGTACTCAGTACAGACACGGCAGCGGGAATTAAAAGAAAGTGTATACTTTATTTAAAGGGAAAATGTTTTTTAAAAGAGCGAAAACTCACCTTTGTTCTGTTTTCTTTTATTTTTTTGCAGATTTCTTCTGTTTCACACGTTTCCGCTTGTTATATCTAGGCGTTTTCATCATACGCAAAGTCAGATTAACACGCACACCAGTGTGTTTATTCTCCTTTGGGATTCCATTACTTTAGAATTTACTTGTTGGAGGATTCATAACCAAAAGAGAGTTTGACTTTAACTCCAATTTTTTATCCTGGTAATTGGGTCTTTTAAAAATCATAGTACATGTTTCTCCAAAACTTAGGGAACAGACAGGGTGGTTTTCATCAAAGTCGGTTTCATCATCCTTTTGTTGACCAATGCAGGCATTTCCATTCTGGTACTGGTTTATCAACACGAAATTAAAATTGACACCATCATAGTTTCAATAAGGCTTTTTATTTCAAGAAGCAAAGGAAGCCAAGGCATGGCTTATTACTGTCAGTCCTGAAAAAGTATAGGATAAATCAGGGTCTCCAAAAGCAGCAATCTTCCGCGAAAAAGGATAAGATTTATTTCGAATACGTATTTGACATTGCTCCTCAGGTAAATAAAAAATTTCGTTTTCTAGTCTTTCAAAAATTTCTTCTGAAGAAGCAAATACATTTTCGTGGATCAAAAGATTAAGGCCGTCTTCCATGATTACGTAGCAAAGAAAGAGGGAACTGAACAGCAGAAATGAAGCTAGACCGAAATGCGAAGATATTTCGTGATGTCTAGGTTCTTATACCCAGATTCACTGCCTTATCTTTTCAGCAAACGTATCGGGATTGGATAAAACAAGAACAGTGCTGTCTTGCAATTGACTGGATCCCCTTGGACGATTCCACTTTGGAGCATGTGGGGGAAACATCTTCCTACCCCCTATCTCCTAAGAGGGGGGAAAATAAAAAAGGCAGTTCGAGGGAACGTTGTCGTAGCTTAATCGGTAGCGTTCTGGTCTCGCATGCCACAGAGAATGTGTTCGAATCCCTTGGAGGGTAATATCGTTTTGTAAAAAATCTAAAGAATTAAAATAGTCAACTAAATTATTAAGATAGAATTTCACTCATTATGATTGATTAATGAAGTACTGATTAAAAATTAATTACTGATTAAAAATATTCCACATTTTCCTCTTTTTCAGTTGATGACTATATTTTATTTCATGTTCTAACAGGATTCTTTGTTGCCCCTTTGAGAAACTCTACCCCGTCACTCCTCCCTTACATGTTCCGACAAGAAGTCCAGGTTGCCAACAGATAAAAAGAAACTCTACCCCCGTCAACTTTCACAAGAATAGTCACGCCCCCTTTTGATGACGTCCCTCATTTGATTGACAGCTTGGCCCCGCCTTTTGTTCCTCATACGGCTTACTACAGACATCTAATAAGGTGTCTATATAGCAACTTTGAAGGAAATCAGAACCGTTTTTGAAATACAGACTATGGTCCTACTTCCGGTTTCATAAGGCTCACTTCTGTTTTTCCAATTTTCCCCAAAAGTTTAAAATAATCATGTATACACTAGACCTAACCCAATTCTGAAATTTCGGCATTCTACCTTTATTAGTTTCGGAGATATGATAATAAGAAGATTCCCCACACATATACACACATACAGACCGATTGCCCAAAACCACCTTTTTAGGCTCAGGTGACCTTAAAACGTGTAAATCAGTTGAAAACTCGATATTGAATTTTTTGACCGAATACAATACTCTCATTACCTACGGTAATAGGTGATGGAAATAAGAATATACTGTATCGATAAAAGTATTTGGACACTTTCGAATTTAGACATTTTGTAAAAGATCTAAAGAAATACTCGATGGACTCTTTTGAAACTTTAGGTGTTTAAAGAACATGTTATTTCTCATATAATACAGGGAAGATTTTGTCAAGAAATTGGAAAGGAAACTAGTTATAAAATAATAAAAATAATAATAATGTTTGGAATTCACCCTGTACAAATAAATGCCTTATAGTTGATATATATGATGCTTCTGTTAATTATCTATAATAATTTTTATAAGAATAACACCCATATTCATGAAGTTATAAAGGTAATTTAACCGCACTGACGCTATTCCGTAAAATTTTGTTTATAAGGTACAGAGTTTTCAAACTACAGCAATTCATTTCAAAGAACATTGATGTGCTACACGATAATCAGAATATAAAAATTTTAAGTATCTGATGAAGTAAGAAAGGCTTTACTAAATAATGTTAAACTGCGCATGCGCAAATGTTAAAAACATTATATATATAATTTCAAAATATAAAGGTTCTTTTCATTTCTTCGGCATCAAAATACACGGTCCTATATTTCAACACGTATTGTAGTTTAATAAATTAAAGTAAGTAATATTATTAATCATAAAAATTAAATCAATTTAAGATAACTAGTTACTTTGTTAGGCATGTGTATGTTTCTGTGGTGATTTATTTGACTGACTAATCTTCGTTTTCATTCTTTTCTTTTATTATCAAATTGATTATATATATATATATATATACATATATAATTTATTAGCCAAATATATAAAGTTACTCGTATAAAAAAACTGAAGCAAATATTGAGAAAATTACTGTTCTAATATTTTACTGTTCTAACATCATAATATAGGAAAACTACTATTTTATAATAAAATCAGTTAGAGAATTCCAGTGACTATTGAATATTAAATATTTGTAATTGACTCCTACCTCAAACAGTTACTTCCAGTTGATAGTGATAAAAATGTATACGTTATAGAGGAAAACTGATTTCATTTTTGGTTTCAGCACACCAAAAAACATAAGTATCAGCTGAAATTATCAAATTGAATTTTGTCAACATCACTTTTGTAGGCCTGTGTAACCAGTATAGAACACAGAGTATTCTCCAATATTCAAAAAATTATCCCCCCGCCCTCATGTTTTAAGTTCGAGTGAGTTAAAATAAGCGTTTTTAGGAACTTGGTCAGTATGTGTGTGTGTGCATATAGGGAATTTTCAGACTATATACCATTTTTGAAACGAAAAATAGAACAACAAAACTCTTTAGTTAAAGTTAGTCTGGTGTATAGATGAGTTTGTGAAGTTTTGGTTAAAATTGAACAATTGAAAATGAAAAATCAGAAAATTGGCACATGGAAAACCGGACGCATGATTGGAAGTCAGTTTCTCAAAAACGGTTCTAACGATTTTCTTCAACTTTTCTATATAAACACTCTTTTAAATATCGTTTCGACTGCATTGACAGTTACAGGAAAATTAATTGGAGTCTAGATAGTTTTTTGGTAGGTCAGTTTTAGGTCTTGTTAAAACTGAGCGTTGTGGTTGGTGTCTTTAGGTGTGTTGTTTGTGTCTGGTATAGGAAAATTGATGAGCATCTGATAAATTAGGTTAATTTTATTTATTTTGACCACACTAAAGAGTTAATAATATCGTATCCCGGCAAGAAAATTGACACAACAAAAAAATAGCAGTTTTGAATTTATATCATTGAAAATTTGTACGAAATGTACACGTACACAAATAGTGACACATCTGTATCTCGAAAATTATTCACCTGAAGGTCATTAGTGTTAATTTTATGTCATTGCTAGTGAATACTTTATCATCTAAATGCTGCCTTTTTTTTATGGGGGGGGGGGGGGATACGATATTAGTGTATATTAGTGTAAAGGAAGTCGTGCTGCCGTTACATATGAGCTTTTTTCTTTTCTTGTGAAAGTGTCCTACTCCTTTGGATCTGTTGATAAATGTATGGAATAGAATCGTGGTCGCCCCTCTTTATTTTTTAATCCTGGGAAATAAATTTTGATGATCGCCAATATGATTTTTTTAGGTTTTATTTTAATATTATTATTTATTTATTTATTTGCCGGATCTCTATAAGAAATTTGAAGAATTTCTATGATTATAGGCCTATAACACTCAATTAAAATCTATGTTATTTTTATTTATTTATTTATTCCTTTATTTTGATTTCATTATTGAATCTCAACTTAACTGATAAACAAGGCCATACAAGGACTATCTAACAACTCCAACAGTCTGGAATAATTTTAACCGCAGAAACAATAAACCTAGCTGTCAAACGTTTTCATAAAATAATAATAATAATAATAATAAAAGCGAAATTTACAAAGTATTATAGGTATAATAAATATCAGAGTTTTTATTGATAACTCCATCAACATCACAAAAAAAAAAAAAAAAAAAAAATCCTTCAATTACACAGGAGCGCGTTACAATAGTTCAGGTCAATTTTGTGCAAATGATAATCGGCATAAATGTTGATTGACGCAACGATTGTTTTTCATGTCAAAACAACATAATTTTCATGACAATCGTATTGTATCAGATGACAGAAAAATTTGTTTATGCGCAATTAACTGTATTTTTCTTTTTATCTGTTGCCAGAAATGTGTCAATATTTTTATCGAAATTAAAAAGAAAAAAAAAAAACAAGAAGTAGTTTCATTGAAGTTTCCGAACTTTTATTAATATGAAGGCGTTTGAACAAATTTCAGTGAGTGAATCATTCATTAAGTTAAACAAAAGTGCAAATTACAGGCAGTACAATGTTTGGGCATTCCTAGAAAAATTCGCATACTTGTATATATCGTAGCCAATGGTCAATTTGCTTTTGAATTCGAAAATTAGAAAACAGATATTAGCAAGAATTACAAAATCGGTATCTTAAATCTATATCATGTAGGGATTTATTTAAAACTTTTTATTGAGATCAAACAGATGGTTCGTGTAAGGGCCATTCAAAAGTATTCAAATATCAAGAGCAAAATTTCTCGTCTGTACAATTAGACTGCACAAAACAAAAGCAGATTAATATCTATTTTTATAAGCAGAAAAGCATGTATCACACAGAATATGTAAGGAAAGTATCCACCTCTCGTTTATATCACAAAAGAGGAATGGGATGTGTAAGAACTACAATTGAAAATGGTTCAAAATTCCTTTCAAATGAAATCGTTTCTAAAAGTATTTTCAACTGTTTTTGAAAGTACGTTACATTTTTAGAAATGTTCAAAAAACTCTTACGCAACTCTCTTATAAATGTTACAGCTAGGGTAAACTTGAAATAATGTGTCTATGTAGTGTAAGAGAAAGTGGTGTGTGGGTCACACAAGATTACTTTAAGTTACAAAAATAGAAATTTCATTCAAATTTAAGGTTACCTCACCTAAGTATGGACCAAACCATTATTTTAACACGAAATAATCTCAGTTTGTCTTTACTTTCTTCTATATTCAACAGAAGAAAGTATTGGATTCGTAAAAATTTTTGACTTCTGGTTTTCAATAGGTTTACTCGTTTTGAGGGACATGTCCATGACACGATTTGAACATTTTTAGAAAATGTTTGACTGTCTGTAAAAAGTTTGTGGCGACTGTATCTCGTGAACTACTGCCTGGAATTGCATATGTAGTTACACTATGATATAAATTAGTGCCCATAAAATTTTTGAACAAGTCACTCAATAGGTGGCGCTCTGTACTATAAATTCTCCCATTTAAGGGAAGGTTATATCTCAGATCCTGTATATATATCTCAGTATATATGAGATATATCTCTCTCTCCTGTATATATGTCATCCCTATATCTCAGATAAACAAGCAAAGCTTGATATGTAAAGGGGTCATTATGCTGATTCATTTTGGTTGCATATCGGCTGATAGATGGTGCTGATATCCTAAAATCTTCTTCCTGAACGGGAAGAATAAATTTTAGATTTTATTGTATATATAATTGCACAAATCTTGGTATATAAGAGGACGTTATAAAACCCTATCCGGATTTATTATTGGTGCATATCGATAACCAGGTGGCGCTGTTATACTACAGTTTATCACGAGAATAGGAAGGCTAAATCTCAACTGCTATGTCATATAACTGAATGGAATCTGATATGAGAGATAACCATTATGAAAACGAATGTTGGCTTAATTTGGATGTATATTAGCTGACAGGTGGCGCTGCTATAGCATCTGAAGATTAAAATTACACCAAACCTCTTATGTAAAATCTTTATTGTGAGAAGAAATGGTTAAACTTTTGTGCATGCTAAATAATAAGTGGCGCGCTGTAGAATCTGGGTGAGAATTTCTCACTCTTATTCAGAAACAAAGTTAGATTTATAAAAAGTATGCGAGAACAGAAAAATATACTTAAAAAAAAAAAAAAAAAAAAAAAAAAAAAAACTGGAATAATGTAAATTACTAATTATGTTCATCTTACAGCTCACTGGTATAATTTGAATTTAAATCAAATGTATTGTTGCAGCTGATCAGCAAAATACGTTCATTAAATTTTCTTATTCAAGTTTTTTAAAAATTTCTTAAAAACATTTAACTTTTGTAAAAGGTTTATTTCAGTTTGCTGATTTTTGTGAAAGGGGAAAGGTTTTTCATTTGAAGATTATTGATTTTTATAAATGACCTCCTTTCGGACCAAGAATTTTTAAAAATTAGCCGCAGAAGAGTGCATTATTTCTCTCAAAGTTAAACATTTTACGTGAGAAAATAAGAAAACATGCGGGGACTTTCACGATCTCGCGCTTTAGTAGAAACCATGATTTTAACTACATAATTGAGAGATAAGAGAATTTCATATGCTTTAAAAGTTGGAGACGATGCAAATTTGTCGATCGGTAGAAAAAAGTCCTGTGGCACTAATAATTTGCGCAGAGATAAATATTCATTTATTATACAGCTCCCCAAACACAGATTGCGGCGGGAGTATGTTAAATTTTGTCACGCTTCTCACAGCGTGCATGCGTTGCGTATATATCCTCTCACAGAGTACAATACATCATTAAAGAACCCCAAAACACGTGTCCTATCCTTTTAGACCTTTCCCATGTATTTTGAGCATTGACTGTTATGCCCAAACATCCTGCTGGTCAACCACTGAAAATGAGTAAAGCTTTGTTTATCGTTATACTTACTCCAATGGAAATACGTAAGGGAAATTGTTGACAGCTCGATAGCTATCAAACCAATCGCACCCCGGTAAAAAAAAAAAAAAAAAATGACACTACTAAAAAAGTACACTATTTAAGAAAAATCAAATTAAAGATAATGCTAACTCATTGACTAGTAGTGACATAAAAACTGACGCAACTGCCTATCGGATGAATAATTTTCGAGATAGAGATGTGGCGATCTTTTCCGCACGTAGCGGCATTTCATATAATTTTTTCAGTAACATGAATTCAAAATTGCTATTTTTTGACTTATGTCATTTTCCTTGCCGGGGAGTGAACTGTTTATTTATTTATTTATTTTTTAATTATTCCTAAGAGCTATTGCTTATGATACGCGATAAAAGCATTGTTACCGAAAAATTGGAATCATGTAGAATTTTCGCACGTTATCCTTTTACGGGATAGAGTTCTAGTATCAGCACGCACATAAGCACGCATTCACTAACGTGTACGCATTATGCATGCAGACAGTGAAGGTCAAAAATTTCACTTAGACTTTAAACACCTTTATTCAACCATTAAAATAATATATAGACTGTATATCTTGCATACATTTATATGCAAATATATTTAAGATTATTTTTACTGTTCGAATATGCATATATGTAAGGAAAGTTTTGTAATCATGTCAAAAATCTGATTTTGAGATTTTGGTGTTTCTATACGTTTCGAGGTCCCCTCAGTTCGTTTATACTACTTTTACGAAGATATATGTATGTGTGTGTGTGAGAGAGAGAGAGTGAAGAGGATAGCGCCTAAACGCTTTATTCGAATGAGCTGAAGTTGTTATTTATTTATTTTTTATTTTACATTTTGCATGTATGTAATATTTTATTTTATTTTATTTTTTGTGAGTAGTTAATTATTTCAGTTATTTTTTTTTTATTTTTAATTAATTTAAATCATTTTTTTTTTTTTTTTTTTGAAGTGAAAACTTTTTTAGGCGCGTTGAGCATTTCTGGGTGAACAAAAATCATGGAACTCGCGTCATCGTCACCGAACGCTTTCCATTTGAAGTGAAAACTTCTTTAGGCGCGTTGAGCACTTTTGAGTGAACAAAAATCATGGAACTCGCGTCATCGTCATCGAACGCTTTCCATGAGCTACATGTATGCTGTGTGTGTATATATGTACATAGATATACCTCTGTGCGTTATTAGTATACATTACATATATATATACAAAGAATATATCTCTCTACATATATATCCATATATGTAGCGCACGGCGCGGCATGCCTCATATACACACACACACACACATATATATATATATATATGTATAAAATGTATACTAATACGAGTAGTATACTGGCTACTGGCATCTGTCTCTTTCTAGTTCTGTACTCTATGTATGTATGTACTTTTTCCACAGTATATACATAGTTCACAAAGTACAAGCATGTGTTTTTATACAGACTGTTATATTCTTCTTTTTGCTTTCAGTATAAATTTAAAGTTTAAATGATTAAAGTTTAAATTGGTCATTAACACTTCTTTACAAACCAAAAATAATTCAAAAACAATAATCTAATAGCTCGACGGTACAATTCACAAGTTACTTAGTTTTTACTTCTATCGGCAGTCCCCAAAGACTGCCCCGCATTTTTATTTTTTTTTCTCTCTCTCTTTTTCTGTAGCTTTTTGTGCTGCTTTCATGTTAGACTCGTGCTTTCCTTTTCGCTCGGTGAAAGAGTAAATTTCATAATTTTGACTCGAAATAATTCTTGTATGCTTTTTGAAACTATGATTACGTGTGACATATGTGATGCAGCATACGAAACTCATGTGAGTTTGTTTTAGAAATAAACATTTTGGAGAAGGTCCCCTTCCATTTTCTAAACAGTCATTCTGAAAGGATTCCGTCAATCGTTCTGCAGTCGTAAAAGTAAATCCCCCAAATCCTTTTTGCCACTGTTGATGAAAAGCAATCGACCTTATTGTCAATATTAACTTCGGGGCAAATTTATGCTCATTGAAATCTCACTGGAATTTGCCCCGATGAGTAACCGGGAAGTAAAGAAGAATCGTCGACTTACTCAATATTAACTACGCACTGCAGAATGCGGGCGACATTAACAGATGATAGGAGGGACGATTAAAGTATTTTAAATAATAATAATAAGAAGAAAGAAAGAAAGAAAAATCACGTGTTTTATATAGATTGTGAAACGTTTTCCAACTGTTTTGTATTAATTGGTTATATCGTTTACAATTATGATTTTAAATTATTTTATCGTCTTGATGACGCTTCAAAATATGTTTTGTTTTTATTTTTGGACAGCGTATTCTCCCGAAAGTTATCTTTATAATTTTATGTGAATATTTTTTTTTAAATAAATTTAAGAGAAAGTAGAAAATAGATTGCTTTTGTGTAGATCTGTATATTGCCTAAATATTAGATGCATGTAAAAATGGTGTACATCGAAATCTAGAAACTGTTTACTCAGGTTTTACTTTGCTTTTACTCAAAGCTATTTAGGAATAAAATATCAATTTTGTAAACATAGGTTAATTAATAGGTGTAAAAAAACCCTCCCAATCTTGAATTTAATTAAGTATTATTTTTCTATAAAATATGTTATATTCAGTTGGAAGAAAGCTCGCTTGAAATTTGTAAAAGATCGACAGAGGGCTGGAGTTTGAATTAATTGAATATTATTTTCATTTAAAAATTTGTAATTTTCAATCGAAATTAGAGATTCTTCGATTGTATATATTCATAATCACTATTCACAGCTAATTTTTAACCTTTTTAAAATCGGTTGAAAATTCGACACACACACACACACACACACACACACACACACACACATATATATAAAGCTTTTTTATATTTCAATCCAGAAACTACGTTATTTGTTATTTAATATCAGCTGGAATTTGGAAGATTTCCATCATTCAAATTACATAAAATGTCAATGCATGGCTGGTCTTGAATTTAATTAAATATTCATTGTTCGATAAAATCTTTAATTTTCAACCGATTTTAGAGATATTTGGACTGCGAACTTAGCAGTATTACTTATGCCCAATTGTTATTTTTGTTATAATCGGTTGAAAATTCCCGAATCTTTTTAATCATACCTTTTTTTTACACTTTAGTTTAAAAAAAAAAAAAATCACACGTCTTTTTAACTAAGATGTGTTGAAAATTGTAAGTTGGATAATTCGAAAATTTTAAAATATCAATTCAAATTTGCCTGAAGGGGGAAAAAAATCTCATTATAATTAATTAAAAAATTTGTCAAACAGATATTAACCGAATATAGCTAAAAACCACCAATCAGAGTAAAAAAAAAAAAAAAAAAAAAAAAAAAAAATCTTAAAATTGATATATTTAAAACACAGTACTTCACACGTTAAAATCTAAGTCAAAAGACTTTAAAGTTTACAATATAAAAAAAACTTTAAAACTAAGTCTTTTGACTTAGATTTTAACGTGTTATATATATTTTATCAATTTAATCTATACATTTGTAGAAACAATTACTCATCTAATCTTAAAATTGGTTTATATCTTTGAGAGATACAAATCCACAGACGGTTCGGATAGACAAATGCTTGAAACTAATAAAGTCCTTATTTTTAGTCGTTGGTTTATAAACGAGTATTTACACAAGATATTTATAAGGTAATCCCACAATCTAATTTCGAGTAGAATTAGTTCAACATTTCAGAAATTATCATGATGAAAATTTTTCTGTTATAGGTAGAACAATCAAGTGCTTGAAATATGGTGGTTTCTATAGAAATCAGCCTAAAATAACAAAGAAGTATATTTTTGTTTATGTCAGTAACAAAAACAACAAAATAAAAATAAATAAAAATAAAATCCTAATTTAAACAGAGTATCTAGCTTACGATGAAAGGCCAATTTTTAAAATGTATGTAATCAATGTATTGTAACAAATGTACAATGTGTTCATTTTATACTTATTGATTTCTCTCGTTTATATTCGGCATATTCCTTTCATTATTTTCTGACATAGTATATTTATTTAATTAAAATTCGGCATATTTATTTTATTAATAATTTTTTAGTGATGCTCTACCGCAAACTGGTGAGTACACGTATTTTTTTTTTTTTTTTTTTTTCCTGTGTAAAAGGAATATTTCCCTCACCTAAAAAATATATATGTTTTAAAAATATTTCGAATTTATTTTTATGCGTTAGATTTTAATTTGAGAATTTTCTAATAGATGCGGTTTTTACGATCACTCAGACTAAAAGAGTAGATTTTTACGGTCGCTTTTTCTTCTCGTTCTCATATATATTAGGATTATTCAGAAAATTGTATGGAAGTTGTCATTTTGTGTTTCCTATCCACACTGGCTAATTTCTAAAAGAATGTTAAGGGTATTTTTTAAAGTAATGTATGCCATAGGTAGACATTCTAATTCTCCCTATAAAATCGAATGACGTTTTCGATTTTTCTGTAAGTGTTTTATATTGGGCTATTTTATCTTTCTTCTTATTGTTAAAATATCGGGTCGAAGTGAATCGATATGGCAATTTTTTTGTTAATGAGCGCTGCAGAAGGGTCGTCATAAAAGAGTGATTGTTGTGACTGAAGATGTGCTCCATTTAAGAAACAGAAAACACTTGTTAGATTCTTATACATTTCAAGAGTAATGCATTCAGTCAGTGTTCACGTACACTTGTGAAAAAGTGTCTGTATGAGCGTGCCTGAAAATTTTGTGTTATTGAACTGTGAAAAATTTTGTTTTCTGAACCAACTTAATACTAGAAATCTTCAGGCAAACTGGTATGAAAATGAATTTGTAAATGTATCAGAGAAATTCGCATCTCAAGAAGATATTTTCTGACAATTTTTTTATTTTTATTTTTATTGTTTTCATTGGAATTATTTTAAAACAATCTGTTATTTCTTTTAACTTGCCTAACGCAAATAGCTTTTCTAGCACATTGTGTCATTAAAAACTAACCATCAATCAACGAATTAGGAAAATTATGTTATTAAGCGATAAAAGAAATACCTTTTAGAGTATCATCCCTATAAATAAATGTTGAGGATCGGTGTTTCCGCCAATGCTCTTCTATTATGCAATGTGGAAATAGTCCCCCTGTTTCCTACCTGACAGACAAAGGAATGGTAGATATTCGCAGGAGGGGGTCTCTTAGTTTGACGCTAATAGACAAGATGTGGCGCAATTGGCGGCTATTCTCTTCTCATCGAAACGCAAGAATGGAAATGAGGGATTGGGGAAAAGAGGGGTGTATGGGAAAACATAGAAATGGCCAATAAGGCATCGCGGGTGTTGTGAGATCTGATTTTTCGAAATGAATTACAGGGAATTTCGTTAAAGTATAGCTTAATGGATTTTCTTTTTTTTTTTTTTATTTAGTTGTATATTTAGATTTGTAAACGAGTTAAGTATATAAAAACAATTTATAGAAATAGTTATTTAGTTCTAAGTACATATTTACAGAGGTGGGCATAATATTAGATGCCTGCATAGTATATATTGAATATGAATTTGTATACAGTATTTTATAACACATTAAGAGTTTTGATTGTATCTGTTATACATTGTATGTAATATATATACTTTGTATCTCTGAATTAGAGGTCTGCACGGGTCGAAATCTTGAGATCCTGGCCCGGCCCGACCCGTACGAAGTCATTGCGTACTTACCCAGGCACGTTTATGTTTTTGAAACGCATGGTCAGACTCGGCCCGATCAAAACAAAACAAAGAATAATAATAATAACAACAACAATAATAATATTTCTAATAAAACGCATAATTTTTATGCAAACATTTTTAAGAATCTACTTTTCAGAAGTTTTATAGAGCCAAACAATAGAATATTCACAAACAAAACTACTGATCTTTTAGAAGACAATTAGATATAAATAGAAATTCAAAATAACGGACGGACATAAGATATGCAGTTAAATAGAAAACCAAATCGAATATATAAATATTCACCAGACAATGCAAGAAAGTGTTAAAAGTGATTAAAACTACTAAAAGTCTACTTTCATCCATTTCCACTCATATCCCATAATGTATCCGAATTATTTTATGTAATTCCGTGAACAAAATATTAACCTAATCAAATCCTTTTTAATGGAAAATCTGCTTTTGCACATCTGAAAAATAATGTTTTCGAGGAAAAGTACTTAAAAGTATCTTTAATAGTCCCTAGATTTTACAGATCATAGGACATCAGATTTCATAGACAGTAACGTATCGTTCTTTTTTTTCTTTTTTTTTCTTTGTGCATGTGCGCAAAACTAGTAGCAACATGCACAACATTTTAAATATGAAACCTGTTATTAGGACTTTAATTAACATAAATCATTTCACTTTCGAAACATGCTAAAAATATTTGCAGAAATCAGAGCGCGAACAGGCAGACAGTCTGACAATCAAGATTATTATTATTATTATTATTATTATTATTATTATTTATTAAAGCAAAATTGTATGTGATATACTAGCCTATACAATTATGTAAAATAAATGACTAAAGAAATGTTTTATTATTTATATTCTTCGTTAATTAATGAGTGAAGAAAGAAAAATTAAATCCAGGTCCGTACCGGTCGGAGAATACACACACACACAAATTAAGCGTGTGTCCGGCATGGCTCGAGACTATAATAAGAATTTCGGACATTTGGCCCGGGCCCGTGAAGACCTCTACTCTGAATAATACAAATGAATTTAGTAGTTTTATTTCTGCAGTATAAAAATATCAAAATGGGACTCTTAAGCCAAGGACAATGTTATTCTATGGAGAATTTTGCCCCATTATAACTCATTAACTAATACATATGTTTAAATCCCGCTTTCACATTCAGAAGATTCACAACTATTAAACAATTTATCGTTTCTAAAAACTGATTTTTTAATTTTTAATATTTGCAAAATGCGAATTTTCACAATGTGATATTCTGCATTTTTTATCTCAAAAATTAAAATAATCAAATTTTAGAAAGCGATAAAGAGTTTACCAATTGTCAATTTCTTTAATGTGAAAACGAAATTTGAAAATATGTATTAGTTAATGAGTTATAACGGGGCAAAATTCCCCATAGAATAACATTGACTTCGGCTTTCGGAGACGATAAGTAGAGAGTCCCTTTAAGAAATGTCTCCCATAGTCTGTTATGTATCGGAATATTTTTATGAGTCCTAGTACACAAGTCATTAGTAGTGCTGTTTATACAGTTTTCAGCGGGAAATGTGCTACATATACCGATTTCAAGGCATTTTATAAATAGAACCGAATCTTTTCCTAAAATACCTGTGGTATAATAATGTGGGCGTAATAACAGTGGTATAGTAAGGGAGTTATAATATTAAATACTGAAATCACAAGGCACACAGACAGAAAGACGAACTGAAGTCATACCCCATTTTCTAATTTGTTGGAATGTGTTTAAAAGAAGACATTTTCAGCGTATTTTAAAATTTTCCGTGTTTTTGTAATTCTAATACATTTACAGAGTAATATTCAATATTAGTAAACAAATAGGGATTCAAATAAATTGTGTTTTTATGACTTATACATTTGTTGAGCAAAGTTATGAGCTTTACAATTGTAATAAATAATAAAATAAAATAATTTATAATTTATTACTATTTGTAATTATAATAAATTTATTATTTATTACAATTGTTTTAATAGTTACAGCTGTAATAAATAATAAAATACCAAAGTCACCGCTTCTCTATAGCATGAAATGAGTTCCTGAAAAATATCTTACCCAGCCTAAATATCATGAAAAACGGCAGTTTTTCGAGTGACGCAAGCGGAAGCCCAAACTGACGCTGCGAACTCATATATACGGCTAGTTCGACTTCAAAGAGATTTGTAAAAGCCGACACTTAATATCTCAGCAAATATGCCATATTTTGTTCTGATCTTTTCAAAATAGTCTTTTATCTTCGGTCTTAATCTATCCTGAAATTTTTACATTTCTACATGCAGTATGTTTTGAGATCTGAATCTCAATTTAAAGCCAAAATGGGAAAACGGTTGGAGTAATGGACTCAAATTCTGAAAAATATCTCTAAAACGGCTCGAAGGATTTTCATATAATTAATATATGTTGTTAATAGGATCTTTCTGAATCTAGTAACGTCTTCGCTTTTTTCAGGAAAACTCTTGTTTTTTATAAAAGTTATTTTAAAAATAGAACTATATTACTCCGCCAATTGCATGATTTTCTTCGGTTAAAAAGGACGTGATGCAGTTATTACTTCTTGCTTTCAAGGCTTCAGTTGCTCACGTTGGTTGGCTGACCAACGTAAATGCAGTCAATAAATTTTTGCTATGAAGAAATATTTTTAATTTTAAAATTTCCCATTTCGTCAAAAAAGTATTTAGATAATATTTAAAATAAAAGAAATATTTTTTAGTTATAGATATTCTATTTCATCGTTATTCATACTAAATAAAGCGAAAAAATTTAAAGTACTTATGAATACGAATTTATACCATGGTCCTTGGTCTTTGAAGCGCATGCGTACTACATCCGGATGCGTAGATCATTCGCGCTTGCTGTAGACACTACGCTAATGTCGCTGCTAATTGTTTACACTGTATTAATCCGCAGTGTGTTGTTAATGTTGTTGCGATTGCTGTCATAAGCAATAGATTACTATATATCAGGAATTGCTTTTTTTAAAAAAGGATTAAATCGTGGACTATTGGATGAATGCGAGTCTTCAAGCCATGTATTGAAAGGAAGCGTGAAGATTCGTCGGCAGACAGTTCTTCAGACTCATTTTGTGATTTTAATAATATGCCTCTGTCTGTTCAGCAAGAAAGAAATGCAAGAAATAAAAGCTTCATTGAAAATGTTTTAAGTAGAAAAAAAGATGAAATGAGACTTTTGAAAAGCTGCTTTTTTAAAAAAAGGATTAAATCGTCGACTATTGGATAAAAATGCAAGCCCAAGTATGTTCGAAAATTACCCAAAACAGGGGTTAATACAGGTCGAGTTTACTACCTTTTATGGGTACCTTCACAAAAATCAACCTGGCAAAAAAGGTATTTTCACAAAAATCAATCTGGCAAAAAAGGTATCTTCACAAAAATCAATCTGGCAAAAAAGGTATCTTCACAAAAATCATTCAGCTAAAATTGGTACCTTCACAAAAATCTTAGTCATCCCAGCAAAATCTGTCATCTTAAATGAGCACATTTTCAAAGAAGAGTAACTTATTTGTGCATTCCTGTTGATGCAATTCACAAAGCAAGAAACATACACAATGTTGGTTTTAATCTACACACAAGTGTTTTCTACGGGTGAGAAATGGTGTAGCATAAGTAAACAAAACGATCCTCGCATGTATCTGTACAGACGACACGCTTTGGAGTTGTGGCCATAATGTACTGTTTGCTGATTCGTCAGGTGGTTTGACGCTTTGATGACTGTATGGTGATGTGTGTATCCTCCCTTGTACAATTCATGTGTAGTGCAGTGATAATAGCACAAATAAAAACAACTCGTACATTCTCTCTACTGAACTGTTTACTTCAGAGAGAAATGGGTTTTGATTCCTGTTCTGCTATAAGCCTCACACCAACTGTTAATCGTTATTTTTATTATTTTACTTAGTTTAAACTTGCAGAGATACCTGCGTCCCTTTAGTGGTGAACTTGGTATTACTAATTTAATAGAAGAAAGACTGATGGAAGAATCGAACAATCTAAATAGCTTCGAAAAATTCTCGTCATCTTTAATAGATGAGATGGCAATCAAGCAAAATTTGATATGTGATGCAAAATCCGATAGTTTCTTTTGTTTTAAAACAAACAGTGAAGAAAAAAGTACTAGTCAGCTAGTTTGCTTTGTTTTCTAATTAGAGGGATTTCAACAACTTTCCATGGGAAAATGTGGTCTTTTAGACCGATACCCGGCATAAAACGAATGTTGCTATGTTTTGTCTGGAGTTGGAAAACTTAACCCCAATGATAAAGAAAGGTACATTTTTCTCAGCTTTGACCAAAATCATGTAATTTACTCCCGATTTAGTATATCGAGATTGATACTTTTTAATAGTAACCTTTTTGTATCGGAACTTTGTTTTTCTTTTTGTGCCGAAAGCTCATGTGTGTTTATCGTAATGCGTCTCAGCTGAATGATTTTTTTTAACGTGTTTTTAAGATTTAAAAATTAGTTTTTCAAGTGTATTTTATTATTATTTTTAAATAAATGGAATTAGTATTTAGGGAAAAAATAGTGCGTGTTAGTAATTGATGCAGTACAGATTTTCATGCATTTTCTGATTCATGCGCTACAAATTAGGGGTATCCAGTGATTTTTTTTTTTTTTTTTTTTATATCGGGATCCTGACTGCTGCAGTACAGATTTTTATACATCTTCTGATTCATGCGCTACAAATTAGGGGTATCCAGTGATGTTTTTTTGGTTTTAATATCGGGATACTGACCACTGCAGCACAAAATTTCATGCAAGCCTGTAATTTAAAAAAATTGTAGAAAATATTCGAGTTATATATTTAACATCATTATTTCCACTGAATATTATGTGCTTGTCATTATCAACAGCCCAGTGGCAGAAACACGGCGACATAGTCGCGGACACAGAAAAACGGCTTGTGGACAGTTTTTGTCCGCACTGATAAAAAAATTTGTCTGCAACTTTCGAATAACAATTCACTTAAAAAAAAAATTCTGTATCAAAACTACAACTAATACTTTTATTATTTATAATTATTTATATTGTGTTGTGTCAAACATTGCTATAAAATATATAATTGAATGAGATGAATGAATACACACAACTGTTTATGTTCTGCAGTAAAATTGTATTCGTGTATTGTTGCACGAGATCCCTACTGATGTTAAGCCCCCCCCCCCCCCCCTCCAATCAGCTTTCAGGCTTTTTGAGTGTAAGCCATTTTCTCCCCTGATTACACACAAATTTTGCAGACAGATTATGAAATTTTAAAAGCCTGTTGCAGACAGCTACAAAACGTTCTGCCACTGGGATCAACAGTGAATTTTATGTGCTAAAGATTGAAAGCCGTTCGAAATTTTTTTTGTGGTGAAGTAACTCAAATTTCTATTACTGTTTTATATGTTTGTTTTATTAATCTTAAAAATATGCTTAATTAATTTCAGTGAATTTCAAAACAAACACCTGAGTGAAAAAATAATTTATTTTCTTAAAATGTATTTTTTAAGTTTTGTAATGATTCAGAGTATCGATTCATCCAGTGAGCTGTACATCGGCAACAGCAGTATGTGCCTAATAGTAAAGCTGTTCCACATTTCTTTTTTAATTCATCATTTGCCAATTTGTTTCAAGGTTGCCATGGGTACAGTAACAACATATGAGAGAATGAACCCATAGACCTATTATAAGAGTGGACGGGACAATGGCAGCCTTTTTTAGTGGCAAAGATAACTCATAAAAAAGGTCATGTGACTTTTGATCTACAGAACGCCAAACTGGCCAATATTGAAATTTACTCGCCATGCTCTAAACTCTGCTTTTTATTAAGCAGGCGATATTTTTCCGTTTTCTTTGAAAATTATTTTTAAAATTTTTATTTCTCTTTAAAAGTTATATTGTTTTGAATGTTAAAAGAATTTTATACCAAGAAATTGTAATTAGATATTAAAAGCCCTAGAAATTATGTAAAACAAGGATTTTCACAGGTAAGATTCTTTTTAATATTTTATTATTTCGTTATTTTTAAGTAATTATTTTTATAAAATGTTTATAATTGCTATACTTAATTCTCTAAATTGAATTAGTTTGAATATATTATACTTTATATCATTTCAAAAATGTCAATGATTATTTATGAGCAGTGATAGAAATTGGAAAGGAAAGGGAATGCGTCATATGATGCCTGCTGTAAATATTTTAGGCGTCAAATTGAAATTTCTAGTTGCAATTTCTGAAATTCGCTTTTAACATGACTAATAGAGTGATTATGAGTAAAACAATATTCTCTGAACTACACGTCAAAATTTCTGGAACACAGTTTAATATAGTGCTGCACCGAGTAGCACTTTGGCCGAGTAGCCGAGTACCGACTACTCGGCCGAGTACCGAGTAGTTGTAAGAAATTATAATTGAAATTTACGTATATATGAAGAATTTTGCACATCTTGAAATTTTAAAAAGGCTTTTTGAACACAAAATTAAGTTAAATGGCAAACAGCATGTTTACATGAAATGTTTCAGAACTTTTGTAGTGTATATACACAATTAGGTTCATTGTTATATTTGATACTTCCAGCTTAGTAGATTATTAAAACCATAATAACTGATAACTTCATTCTTAATTATATAGTCTTTCTCAGATGCGAATCATTCTCGGATAATTCTTAGAGAATATAAAAGTTCTTTATAGGCTTAATAATTTAAGATGCATGAAATTTACATATGAAATAAGAACATTAAAATAAATATTTTATCATCATTTCAAACATGATAGACTTCATTAATCTTCAAATTCTAGAAGAGTAAAAAGGTAGGTGGTTTCGGGCCATAATTTGCAGAACAACAAATTTGATAATATATTTTTAATAACATTTTAGTGTATTTACCTTTTTCATAATTATTTTTTAAATTAAAAATCAATATTTTTTTTACAGTTTTAAAAGTGTCTTACTTTTATTTTCACAAATACGTAACTAAAGTTTTATCTACTATAGTAGTATTATATAAGGGGTTCTTTTTTCTAAAATATTTTATTTTTGTCTGTTTTATAAATACAATTTTATGTACAAAGTTTTTGTAAAAAAAAAAAAAAAAAAAAATGCATATTACACACATACAAGATGGTTATACTTAAAGTCTTGTAACTAAAATGGATAAGCTCAAATCATGAATCGTCTCTATATCGAGTTTAGTGGCAATCTACTTGCCTGTTTTAACTGCAGAAAGCTGTTTGCAGCAAAAGTTTAATAACTATGTTTATATTTTCATATTTTTTAAGTTTAGTTATTAAAAAACAACTCTTATGAATACATTTCTTTCAATAATACATAAAAACAATGAAATTCTTACAACTACTCGGTATTGGCCGAATACTTAGTCCATATTTGACCGAGTACACACATACAAGATGGTTATACTTAAAGTCTTGTAACTAAAATGGATAAGCTCAAATCATGAATCGTCTCTATATAGAGTTTAGTGGCAATCTACTTGCCTGTTTTAACTGCAGAAAGCTGTTTGCAGCAAAAGTTTAATAACTATGTTTATATTTTCATATTTTTTAAGTTTAGTTATTAAAAAACAACTCTTAAAACAAATACATTTCTTTCAATAATACATAAAAATAATGAAATTCTTACAACTACTCGGTATTGGCCGAATACTTAGTCCATATTTGACCGAGTACCGAGTATATAATGAGTACTCGGTACTGCTCTAGTTTAATATATTATATGTATTTTTTAGAGCTGTACCGAGTACTTGGTATATACTCAGCACTCGGCTTACTTGGCCAAATTTAGGCTATGTATTCAGCCAATACTGAGTAGTTGTGGAAATTTCACTATTTTTATGCATTATTGATAGAAATGTGTTAATGAGAGATATTTATTTTACAACTGAACTAAAAAAATATGAAAATATAAATACAGAGTCTTTATAATTAAAATTTTTGCTATAACAGCTTTCTGCAGTTAAAATGGGCTGTTACCAAACTTAGTATAGAGATGATTCATGATCTGAGCTTTTAATTATAACTATCATGTAATATCAATATGCATTATTTTATAAATGCTTAGTACATGAAATTGTATCTATAAATCAGACAAAAATAAAATATTTTAGGAAAAAAATAACCTCTTTGTAATATTAACACAAAATTTTCGTTATACATTTGTGCAAATAAAACTAACACACTTTCAAATTGGTAAGAAAAGATTGATTTTGAATTTTATACTATAAAATAACATAAAAAACTATCACCTATTCGGATACAGTCTACCGTTGAGCAAAAGTTGCGTTTATTTAGTATTTTAAGAACAAAAAAATAATAAAAAAGAGTAGGGAGGGGGCATTTAACCAAATAAAGGCTTTTATGGCATTTTACGTTATATATAAAAAAGGGTAAATACACTAAAACGTTATTTAAAACTTATTTTCATTAACAAATCTGTTGTTCCCAAAACCACCTGTCATTTTACATTTCTACGATCTGAAGATTAAGAAGCCTATCATGTTTGAAATTATAAAATATTTTAATGTTACCCTTTCATATGTGAATTTCATGTATCTTAAATTAAGCCTTAGTGACTAGTAACTTTTATATTCTCTAAGAATTATCTGAGTATGATAATTTCGCATCTAAAAAAGATGTTAAGAGTAAAGTTATCAGTTATGGTTTTAGTAATCCACTATGCTGAAAGTATCAAAATATAGCAATGAACCTAATTATGTATGTACACTACAAAAGTTC
Organism: Salticus scenicus; assembly: GCA_963930645.1. Taxonomy (NCBI): domain Eukaryota; kingdom Metazoa; phylum Arthropoda; class Arachnida; order Araneae; family Salticidae; genus Salticus; species Salticus scenicus. The sequence continues at coordinate 332,410,212 of OZ005654.1, read as the reverse complement.
TGCATGAAAGCATGCTGTTTACCATTTAACTAAATTTTATGTTCAAAAGCCTTTTTCTTTAATTTTAAGATGTGCAAATTTCTTCATATATGCATCAATTATTATTTCTTACAACTACTCGGTACTCGGCCGAGTAGTAAAAGGCTGAGTACTCGGTATTCGGCTACTCGGCCAAAGTGCTACTTGGTGCAGCACTAGTATTTTTCTTACACATTACATCAGTATGTGCACACAGATAAATGTGTTGGTTCCATAGGTTATTTGTATGCATGTGTGGCGAGAGCGTTGCAAATTGCAGTTTTAAAAATTGATAAGATTAAAAGGGATTAAAGGAAACTTTTTCTTTTTTATCTCTGTAAGGGGGTCGGGGGTGAAATATGCTGGAAATGCCCAGGTGTCTAAACGACATAGTCCCTGTGCGGTAGGGGGGAAAATATGATATGGACTTGGACCTTTCAAAGTTAAACAAAAATAAGTCTTTAAAAAAAAAGCTAGGCATTAAATTTGACGACTGGAAATAATTTTATAGTCGTCAAATGCAATAATTTAGTCATATTTGACAACTAATGACTGCTAATTTCGGACACTGTTTATGAGAGTTAAAGCGAGTATAGACAAAATGAAGTTATAAACGCTTTTGAACTTTTTGGAGAGTGTTAATAACAAGGTAAAAATAAATTTCAGCAGCTGTTTCATTTTACGCAAGTTTTTCTTGCTGTATCTTTTAATAATAATAATATTTATGTTCAGAACAAAAAATCGCCAATAACGCGATAAATGCCAAAAAAGGTAACCTTTTTCAACAGTAACATGGTTTCATCTTTGCACCTTTTCTTATATTCCTTTAATAATAGAATGCTCTGTCCACTCTTATAATAGGTCTATGAATGAACTACCAAAAAAAAAAGTTGATAGGCCTATTACAACCGGTGCTATGTTCAGCTAAAGTCAAATTATGCCGATAAGGGGTCCCACTACCCCACCTTACCCTAAGTAATTTTTTTTTTTTTTTAAGCAACAATATTTTTGTTTGAACAAAAAAAAAAAAAAAAAAAAATAATGACTATAAAAATCAAGAAAAAATTCTAAGCATAAAAAAAGTCAGTTATATCTATATTTGTCAATTATAATAAAACTGTAAATTTATATATAATTATATATATTGCGTTAAATATTTTTATACTTCATTTTATAATTTGGATTTGTGGGGTAAATTTTAATTTGCAGATATAAACTTTATATTTTTACTGCATTTATTACCTACTCTTAATTTGCCTGAAAAAAATAAAATATATTTATTTACAGATATTCATTCTGGGAGTGTACTGCATTAATTTTTTTTTTTTTTTTTTTTATTAAAAATGACTTCATCAAATATCAATTCAAGATAATGTGCAACTTTTTATGTTGATTTATAATATTAAGAGAAAAATCCTTCATATGAAATTTACATTGAAATCTATGTGAAAAATTGTGGGAGAAAGGTTTCTACATTTCTAGTGTTTGCTTGTAAATATTTATCTATTATTGCTCGTCACAGTTATAAAAGTAATAAACTGATCTGTCAAAGAGAATCTGTCAAAGTTCAATACATGCATCTTCATATACACTGATTTTCAAAAGATTACATTGATTAAATTGTTATTTAGTATTTTGAATAAAATATGTATTTATTATATACAATTGTTATAAAAAAGCTGCCAATTGTTACAAAAAAGCAGTGAAATCTCTCTTCAGTTATGATATCTCTTTCTGTTTTCTATTTCAAAAGCAAATTATTCTCACTTTTGCAATAGCATAGAAAATCTTGTGAAAAATTGTATGAGAAAAATTTCCAGATATTAAATATTATTTTTGTTTTGTAAATATCTGTATTGATTATTTGTCACTGTTATATTAAGCATTGAAAGATTGAACTGATCAAATATCTGCCAAATTTAGTGTGCCTCTTAATTTATTAGCTTTCCAAAAATACTTTATAACATCACATTTAGTTTTATAAGTAGAATGTGTAATATTTGTAAATATTCATAGATTATTAAATAAATAAGTAAAAAAAATTCTCTCTTGTAAAATTGCATATTGCATTTAAAATTTTGTGAAAATCTGCATGATAAAATTTACCAAATATTGAATTTTTGTTTTATTATTATCAGTATTAATTATTTGTCACTCTTACAAAAGCAGTAAATTGATCACATATCTGCCAAATTGAATGTGCATCTTCATGTATGTTGCTTTTTAAAAATATTTTATTATACACTAGCAGGCTACGCCCGCTTTGCTGGTCACTATTTTTAAATGAATCACTATAATTAATGAATTCTCAAAATTGCATTAATTTTTATCATGTGATAAAAAAAGAGAAAAAAAAATTCTAATCAAGAAAAATGTCACATCGGGTCCCCACTGCCTTCGGCAGCGTGGACCCGTGCACAATGCGTGCAAACGAATGCATATATATGAGCGCTGCGCTCATGTATTCCTTCACCACCCTTATGATTTCTCAAAATTCCATGTTATTTCTCATAAACTTTCATTCTTAAGAAAAGGAATTAATAAAACAATCAATGCGGAAAACGATGGATGCGTGAACGATAGATTGGGGTTTCACTGTATGTATATATATATATATATATATATATATATATATATATATATCGTAAAAGTGCCTTTACTCTATTTAATTCCCCCCCCCTCCCCCTTTCTGCTTTTCACATTTCGTTTGTTCTTAAAATACCAGATAAACAGCGATAGGCTGTATCCGAATAAGTGATAGTTTAACATTATTTATTCACCTTTGTATACCTATATAAACATTGACTTGTATTATATAAAATCGGACACTGGTTATATGAAAATGGAAACCGTAAGCTTCCTAAAATAGCATGAAATCACCTTCAGGCATCATTTTTTATTCCTAACTTTTGATCAGATTTTAAAAAATCTATTTTGTCATAATAAACATTTTATTTATGATTTACAAAATGCTAGTTTTTATCATCTTAAAAAAAATCTTACATTGTTAGTTACATGGTATTTGACTTATTTCAAAAATCAGTCTGCCAGCAGATAATTAAAAACTTTTTTCTACTGTTTGTTCTGTTTTAAGTAAGTTTTTATTTTTTGATTAATTTATTATTATTATTATTTTAAGTATAAATGCATAAAATTGTATTTATAAAATAGACAAAAATAAAATATTTTAGAAGAAAGAACCCTTATATAATAAATACTAAAATAGTAGATAAAACATTAGTTTCATATTTGTGCAAATAAAAGTAAGACGCTTTTAAAACTGTAAGAAAAGATTGATTTTTAATTTAAAAAATAATTATGAAAAATATAAATACCCTGAAATATTATTAAAAATATATTTTAATAATCAAATTTGTTGTTTTGCAAATTATGGCCCAAAACACCTATTTTTTTTACTCTTCTAGAATTTGAAGATTAATGAAGTCTATCATGTTTGAAATGATAAAATATTTATTTTAATATTCTCATTTCATACATCTTAAATATGCCTGAGTATATAGGAACTTATATTCTCTAAGAATTATCTAAGAATGATTTGCATCTGAGAAAGACTATATAATAAAGAATGAAATTATCAATTATTATGGTTTTAATAATCCACTAAGCTGGACGTATCAAATATAACATTGAACCTAATTGTGTATACTATACACTACAAAAGTTCTGGAACATTTCCTGAAAACATGCTGTTTGCCATTTAACTTAATTTTGTGTTCAAAAGGCCTATTTTCAATTTCAACATGTGAAAAATTCTTCATATATACATCAATTATTCTTTCTTCGGTACTCAGTCGAGTAGTAAAAGGCCGAGTACTCGGTACTCGGCCAAAGTGCTACTCGGTGCAGCACTAATTGTGAATATTCTAAAACTAAACAGAATTAAAAAAAAAAAAAAAAGGAGGTAATTATCATAACGAATTTCTTTTTAGAATAATGTGAGGTTTGGCTGCTAGTAGCAGCAAAATTATTGAAACACACATTCATATTTTTCTTTTTCTTTAGTTTGATCGCTAATTTTTATCATGAACTTAATTTTTTTATAAACAGTATAAGACTAAGATCATGACTCGATAAATATTTACTTAACAAAATTGTATTAGGTGTACATCTTTTAAATAGAAATTATTGCTAGCGCATCAATAATTTTGCTGCCGACTGTACAAGGTAATTAATAAGGTATGGCTCAGACCATGAAAGGGTTCATTTCATCAAAATTCTTTTGATTTTTACTTTTTTCGATTTCTTCTATTTTTAAGCACAGTTTGCGAACACGAAATCATATTTTTTAATAGTTGGTGGTATTGGATAATGGATGTAATCCTCTATTCAAAAAAATTAATCTGGAAGTTTGAGATTTTATTATTATTATTATTGTTGTTATTATTTAACTTTAAATGTAACACCTTTATGAGATTTTTCAAGTACAATTCAATTTTGGATATTTTAAGCAAATAAAGAAATATTGAGTTATTTCAACTAAACCTCCAATTACAAGATATGATGTGATTCATTTTATCTATTTGATTTCCTTAAATTTTAATCAAAATATTGCTGTTTATATTTAGGCAATTAATTGTATTTCCTGTTGCTTGCATAAAAAAACATTTTTTTTTCCACATTAGAAATTAGTTTTAAAAAGTTATTTTAAAAAATATGTTTTTATATAAGATTTTTCTCTAAAATTTCAACAATGCCAATTTTGTAATTAAAGCAATTTTTTTTTTTATTATTATATTATTATTGAATTTTTAACGAAGATTATGACAATGTCGTAAATTTCTGAGTCACTCTCAGAATCAGAGACCATAAATAAGGTGACTTAAGAGAATTGCTGCCTGAGTTTGAAAAACATCGTCGTATCATCATTTACCAAATGAATATTTTGAAAAATAGATACACATGCTCAGCAGTATAGTAGTGCATTAATTTATCAATATATTCTTTTTTTGTTATGTTGCCAAATGCTTTATAATTATGTTCTTACAAACTTATTGAATAGACATTTAAAATTCTAATTAGCAACCATAGATCTCTTGTATTATAATAAATAACCTATTTCTCATTCAAGTTGCTCAAAACATATATATCTGGTAACTTTCAAAATGATGACTTTAATCAGAAACTTTTGTTTTTCACACTGTATATAGCATTACTATGACTAATAAAAGAAAATTTAAATATATCATGCAAAAGATTTACTAAAAAAATTGTTTTTTTGGTTGGAAAATTTTCCGGAAAAACATGGTAGAAAATTTTCCAAAAAAGAAAATTTTCCAACCCACATCACTACATATAAAAAAGTTTTTTTTTCTATCTTATAATTATTTTTAAAATTATGTTAAATGCTGAAATTTCAATGAAATTTTTAGCAATATTAAAAGAAAAAAAAAAAACTGGAGTGACTCCACTTGAAATTTTAATATATTAAATTTCAATGCATATAAATGCAAATTTTCATACCTTTATGGCAGTAATTTAAAAGAGATATATACTGTCCATCATCTCTTTAATTAAAAATAGAATTGCATTATGTAATTCATATTAAAATTTAGTTCAACAAGTCATGCAATACCTCTAAGTTTTAATCGTACAACATTAAAACATGCTATTGACTATAACCCAAAATGAAAGAACATAATGCATTATTTAATAGCACAGTAATTTCATTCATTGAGGTAAAATACTTACGGTATCTTTTAATTATCAATCAGTATATAATTTAATAGAACTTTTTTTTTTTTTATTAATAAGACTTTATAAAATTTTTATAACTTAAAAGGCAATAAGTGGTTCACCTTAGAATATACAAATTCCTATATTTGAATTTTTGTGTTTTGTAAAGATAATAAATATCTGTTTTTTATACTTAAATAGAAATCATTAGCACTCATAAGAAACAGATAATACACTTCTAAGAATTATTTTTAACCATGGGAGGCATATAAACTAAGCACTTTTTTATTAGTTTTTTATTTCTATAAATATGACTACTTCATTGTTAAAATATACCAAAAAGTGTCAAATTTAACGTTTTTGATGTGGCAGTTTAAACTGTGGTTTAAACAGTCAAAAACCTGCCAACCCTGATATTATTTATTAAATTTAGTTTATTCCAGTTACTGCACTTCTGTCAAGCACTCTTTCAGTGCTCAAAATGAAATTGAAAATAAATTTTAAAACAGATTATCGTTAGCAAGCACATTTTTTAAAAACCATTTTCATATTCAGAAAATTCAAAATCGTTAAATTAGTACCCATTTTTCAAAAATTGATTTTTTAAATTTTTAGTATTTCATTTTGTGGTTAAAAAAAGCAATTTGTGTGAAAATTCGCATTTTTGAACTAAAAAAATATATACATTTTTTAAAAACCCAATATCTTCGAAAATGAGTACCAATTTAATGGTTGTGAATTTTCTGAAAGTGGAAACGGAATTTAAAAAATACATTTGGTACTGAGTAATTATGAAAATAAATCTTCCCATAACATAGGCCATAGCTGTTGCCAAGATTAGGTATTGTCCTCTCTTAAGAATAACTTCTTCACATCCCACATCATTATCACTTAAATTAGCATTAAACAATTTGTTTTTAATTAGTTAATAGATTGTGAATAGCTCCGAAGTCATGATATTGATATCAAAGTTCACATACTCATCAAAATTTATATTTAGAATGGTTATAAGAATGACCGGTCAAGAAATTTTGTAAGTATTAGAAAAGTGAAAAGACATAACTAATATTGTGTAACATATAAACAAAGATATTTTTATGAATAGGAATGAATCAGGACTTCACTAAAAGCACGTATAAATTTAAAAGATGTATAAATTGGATTTTTTTGTATATAAAATGGAAATTTTGTGATTACGATAACTCTCGACATAATACTCAAAATTGAATTGAACCAAAGTTTTACAGCTAACTTATCTTACAAATATCTTTGATGAGTTCGTTAACTAAGTTGCTCTGCTGTTTGTTTTCAAGTGGCAGCTACATGAAAATTTCAAATCTACATTGAAAAAGCTTAGTTAAGACTATAATTTGCTTGAATTTTGATGTTTACATTGACCACATAAAAGTCTCAATCAAGTATTTATTAATGAATTTTATCTGTCATTTTTAACAAAATGACCAATATCTTAAGTACGGCCATTTCAAATCAGGATACCACTTGTAAATTTATCATCAGAATAACTTTTGAAATACTGAATCAGTTCAAGTTGGACATTGAACTTATCACACAAATATCTTGGATGAATTTTGTTCCAACATTGTTTCCAAGTTGCAGCCACTTGAAATCAGGCTGGTATATGAAAATGTGCCACCACAATAACTTTTAGAATACTAAACTGGTTCAAATCAAAGTTGGGAAGTGAACTTACAATTAAAATATCTTGGATAAGTTTGCTAGGCAACTTGCTCCACCATTTTGTTTCCAAGTGGCGGCCACTTAAATTTTTTTTTATTACAATAACTTTTCTAATACTGAATCAGTTCGAATCATATTTGCACAGTTGACATATCATTCAAGTATCTTTGATAAGTTCACTGGGCATTTCAGTCACTCTGTCCTTTTGTTTCTAAATGGTGACCACTTGAAAATTATCACAATAACTTTTGAACTGATTTGCTTAAAACTCCATATATACATAGCCCTCAATAAATCCACGAAATTGATTAATAAAATGTAGCTGCCATTTTGAAAAAAATGGTGGCGACTTCATAAGAAAAGATAAATCAACCTAACCTTCCTATGAGCCGGAAGGACTTGTTTTAATTTTTTGATCAATAACCTCTAAAAAGTAATGATATCAGTACAAAAACCCTTAACGGGTTAAAAGTTTGTGACGCAGCTACTTCATCGCTATAAGAATTTGAAGTATGGGTCTTAAAAATAATGATATCAAATTTTAAGTGACGCTTTACTATTAGTTAAAATATACATAGATTTTCTTATTTGATCATTTGCTTTTTTCTTTTATTTATATTTACAATGCAAACATAATATTTTTAACTTCAAGATAAGACAAATATATAAAATATACTCACTGATGATTTTCATTTGCACTTCAATTTCAAAATAACAGTTTCAAAAGGAATGATATAAAAATTCCAGTGACACCTCGGTGTCATTTTAAACGATTTGTCTTTAGATTCCATTAAAATTACCTTTGCTTTGTCTAATAAAGTATATTTACAGATTGAAACAGTGCTTTTAATTTTCAAATATACTGTCAAATAATCACACTTTCACTGAGTTTGCATTATAAATTGAAATTATTTATTTCAATAAATTGATTTGTCTTTTGCGTCACGCTATCCAAAACTGCAAGTAAAATTTATGTAAATGTTACTTTGTATCATAGTATCCAACTAAGTGAAAATTTGGGCAAAGAGATAGTGTGATGCAAAGAAAACATTTGTACAAATTTCACTTGCAGTTTTGGATAGCGTGACGCAAAAGACAAATCAATTTATTGAAATAAATAATTTCAATTTATAATGCAAACTCAGTGAAAGTGTGATTATTTGACAGTATATTTGAAAATTAAAAGCACTGTTTCAATCTGTAAATATACTTTATTAGACAAAGCAAAGGTAATTTTAATGGAATCTAAAGACAAATCGTTTAAAATGACACCGAGGTGTCACTGGAATTTTTATATCATTCCTTTTGAAACTGTTATTTTGAAATTGAAGTGCAAATGAAAATCATCAGTGAGTATATTTTATATATTTGTCTTATCTTGAAGTTAAAAATATTATGTTTGCATTGTAAATATAAATAAAAGAAAAAAGCAAATGATCAAATAAGAAAATCTATGTATATTTTAACTAATAGTAAAGCGTCACTTAAAATTTGATATCATTATTTTTAAGACCCATACTTCAAATTCTTATAGCGATGAAGTAGCTGCGTCACAAACTTTTAACCCGTTAAGGGTTTTTGTACTGATACTTGATACATACATTTACTCTGCACATTGTTGTTAAAGTATGTACAAGAATATACAATTTAAAAAATGATTTTAATTAAATTAATGCCTATGCATTCTAAATAAAGATATTGTTGCAAGTATGTAAACATTAGCACTCTTTTCTTTCTATATACAATAGAAGAAATTATTCTGTATTTTATATCGAAAATTGACTTACTATTTTTCGATAGATTTACATGTTCGGTGAGGGTGAAATCCCTAACTCGATTTGACTATTTTTGAAAAGGTTTGCTTGTCTGTGTGTCTATGTTGTTTTAACAAAAAAATTGTGGCAGCTCTAAATCATTAAACGATACACAGAATTTCATAAAAAAATTATATTTAGTTGCATCTCGACATAAATTTGTGCTTATAAACTTTCAGTTCATTTTGCTCAAAAAATGGCTCTGTCATCCATCCTGTTTTCTCATCACGTTTAACATGGTAGGAGAAGATAAAATTTCGTATAATTGAACACAATAAGGACTTTTTTAAAGAGTCATTGTGAAATTACAACATATATATACGTATATATATGTATGTGTATAATGATACAAATATTAAAATTTATAGAAAATTTCCAAAATAAACGATAGTTAATGATCAGTTCCAAAGCTTGCTGATTAAAAGCAATCATAAAGTGATAAATAGAAATGAATGAAAGCATGCCGGTATTTTCTAACTTTATCAAGAGTATAGTTGGTAATAGGGTATACAAAGATAATGGTTTCCTGTGTCAAAAAAATGCCAATTGTTAAAACGATTGGTTGAATCAAATATCTACAATGATTTACAATATCTACAAAAAAAAAAAAAAAAAAAAAAATCTTTTTTTTTTTCATTTGAATTAAAAATAAAATAAAATAAATTCTTAAAAGAAAAAAAAATGTATTTTTTAAAGATGTTGTCTGCACTTTACAATTAGCTTTCTTTCGATCTTTTAAGTTTATACTTCACTAAAATTAAACTCGTCAGAACTCACCATGGAAAGTTAATTTTGATAAATAATAATTTTAAAGTAATTTTCACTGCTTGAATTCGTATAGGAAAACACAGAAGAAAGTTTTGTAATGGCCACTTCCACTACACGGTAATTTTTATTTTCATGAAAATCGCAGTACGGCGAGGAGAAATATTTAGTTTCCGTGCGCGGATAGTCTCCTTACCGTGAAACACCATTTACAGGCACAGTTACCTTCATTGAACGCATCATCGGAGAGACCGCAGTGATTCCATTGTGGACTTGATGAAAAATAAAGTGATTCTCCCTCCTTGCCTCTTCTGTAATTTTTATGAAGTAAATACTGTGAATTTAAAGGATGGCTTTAATCGACTCTTGGATTCAAGAACCCTGCACAGGAAATCTCTTCTTTTTTCTTTCTTTTGACGATACTCTGATAAATATTTAAACGTTCCTCGTTTTTCAAGGCAGCTTTTCTTGGACAACAGGTTTTGCTCCATAAAAAGTTCTTAATTTCATAAATTTAATCATATTTTTACTGATGTACTTGATGATTAATGTTACTGATATTACTATTTTTAAAATTAGACACTATTAGAAACATTTGCAATATTTTTAAAATTGGGCCTTTTAACCAAAATTTTCAAATTATTTTTTTTACCTGTTTTATTTTTTAAAATGTGTATTAGGAACATTATTGTAGTAGGGCCCTCTTCACTCACCGCCGCCGGAAGTCGAAGCTAATGTTATTCTATGTGAAATTTTTCTTTATAAATAACTTATTAACTAATACATATTTTTAAATTCTGTTTTCGCATTCTAAAAATTCCCAGCTGTTAAATTGACGGACAAATTATTCTTTTAATTTTTAATATTTTATTTTGAAGCTGCAAAATACGAATTTTCAATACGTGAATTTTTTTCATTTTGCAATTTCAAAATAAAATATTAAAAATTAAAAAAAAAAAAAAAATACATTTTTAAAAAAGGTCCGTCAATTTAACAGTTGGGAATTTTCTGAATGTGAAAACAGTATTTAAAAATATGTATTGGTTAATAAGTTATTTGTAAAGAAAATTTCCCCATAGAATAACATTAGCTCGGGCTTACTTATCTCCGTGGTCTATGTTATGTTTTGGGAAAATTCCTTTCCGCAATTACTCATTACCAAATGCATTTTCTAAAATTTCATTTTCACATTCAGAAAGTTCATAATCGTTCAATCAGTACTTATTTTCCAAAAAATTGATTTTTTTAATTCTTGGTATTTCCTTTTACGGCTAAAAAATAACAAAAATGTACCTTTTAAAAATTCGCATTTTTGAACGCAAAATCAAAATGTAGAAATTCTAAAAAATCATTTTTTTGAAAATGAGTACTAATTGGACGGTTGTGAATTTTTTGAATGTGAAAACAGAATTTAAAAATATACATTAGGTAATATGTAATTGTGGAAGCAAATTTTCCCATAGAATAACATGGGCCTTAGCTGTCTGCGGTATTGTCCTCTCTGAACATTGATATACAGTCGGTAACAAAAGTGTCCGAACACTAGCAAAAATTCCTATGTAAAAAAAAATATACGTCATACGGTTTTGTTAAATAAATCCTTATCGAATCATGTTCTTACACTGACTAAGAACAGGATTCGACAAGGATTTATTTAACATAAACCGTATGAAGTGTACTTTTTTTACATAGGAATTTTTGCTAGTGTTCGGACACTTTTGTTACCGACTGTATATATATGCATCGATTTATTGAATATACCTATATATCTATATAATTTAAAAAATAAATTATTCTGAACATTTAAACTACTCCTTCATACTTCAATGCCCTTTGGTTCAAAAGTTATAATTAAAAGGTAATTGGTATTAAAATACAATTTTATTGCATATACTGCAAGCTCTGAAAAAAACTTCTTCACCTATTGCTTTTATATTTTGCACATACATTTATGAAAGTAATATCTATAAAATGATTTTATGTTTAATGGAACTAACTTTATTTATTTTAAAGTTAAAATGGTTGAATATTTTGAATATTTGAAAAGAAATATGTTTTACACATTTAAAAAAAAAAAAAAAAAAAAGTAAAGTTTTCAATATTTCTGGCCATTAAAATACAAATAGTTTAATTTTACGGCAATATATCTTGACAATATAATATATATACACACACACACACATATATATATATATACAATTTATAAAATTTATCTGTTTCCATATATTTAAAAAATTCTTTAATGGATAGACGTTTCTTAGCCTTTATTTATTTATTTATATTTTTTTCATGAATAACGTTATAGAGTGCGTACGAATTCTCATATTTGCACTTTGAGTATTGAGCAATTGTATATCATGAAAAAAAAAAAAAAGCATTTAAAACGTTCTAGGCCCCAGATCCTTTAAAAAGGCCGGCATAATAGATCTACACTCGAAATATTACCCTTAATAAATTAAAAATAAACAAATTATAAGTTATGAGTAAAAACAGATTATAAATATACTTAAACTAGTCGGCTTTCGTTCGCCTAGCGGTCGGCATTTCCAAATTAACCTATTTTCAAATTCGGTGTTTACGTATTATTATAGAAAGCTACAATTGTCAAATCAAAAACAGCGATAAATATCAAATAAATAAATAAATAATAATAAAAAATAAATAATAAAACGGTTATTTAAAATTTAACTATAAAATAAAAATAGTGGAATTAAAGTAATGAACAACGGTAAACTTGGCGGCTTTTAGTAGCGGTTGAGAAGAAAGCCGCCAAATCGCCAAATGGTGCTCCTTAGATTTATTCTTTTAAATTTTCTTTTAGACTTTTTTTTCATGAATAAAATTTATTTTTCTCAATACATTATTGTAATTGTGACGTCCTCCCCCCTCCCCCCCCTGCTAAATCATCCTTCTTCCGTTACTTTATTCATTCCTCTAAACCAAGATTAAAAATTTATTTTCTTTATTTCAATATATTTTTGTAGCTATCACATTACTTTCGAGCGTCAATTTAGTGAAACTTGAGATTTTATTATTAAGAAGATAAAAGCCTGTATCTGCGCAATATATTTCATTTTTTTCAATATTAATGAAAAATAAAATTAACTAGGTTAATATAAGTACGACCCATTCTAGGATTAATTCAAGATTTTTAGATTTGTCTAGTATAGTTTTTTTTTTTTTTTAGCGTTAAAGTATTTAAAAAAAAAAGAAAAAGAAAAACCAGTTTGAGGTATGTGAGCTAGAATGCATGTAAATTTTATGCATTGCAGAAAAATGTAGTATGGATTTTAAATCATCCCAAGACAGTTTTGGAAACAGAATTATACGTTCAAAACCTTTTTTTAAAGAAATATTATTACAAAGATTTTACTGAAAACTCATTACTATAGATCTTTTATAGAAAATGTATGATAGAATTTTTACGGAAAACTGATCATCGAGTTTTTACAGAAAGTCCTTAATAGAGATTTTCAAAAAAACAAATTTTCTTTAATTACCACACTGTGTAGATAGATGTCAATTGCTTTTAAATGTAATATTTTACCGCCTTTAAAGATTTACCGCTTGAAAATAATGCCCAATCCATCGAATTGAATCAATCCGTCCGAACCCGTGCATTCATTTGAAACTAGTCTTTATCTATAAGATTCAAAACGGACTGACTGTGCGTGGCAGGCATACAAAACACACGCGTAATTTCACTTGTTTTCATAATTTCTCCAATTACCGGACCATTCCTTCATCATTATGGTCTCTGTATTGTTTGAATTTACTTTCCTCGTACGTAGCAGCCTGGATTTTTATCTGCAACCTATACGCGCATTAGTCGAAATAAAATACACAATTTCCAACAAATGGTGGGTAATCTTGCGGCCGGGGTTGTTGATTCAAGGAACCAGAATCTGACACCTGGTTGAAATAATTATGATAGATCGCGGGCGTCACACACAAAGGACATCTGCTGTAATATCGTGATGCTGGACAGACAGCTCGCTTAGAATGGTACATCGCGTGACGTTACTTCAGGTAATTCCGGATGGTGCTCATACATGACGGCTCAATCCCATAGTCCTTTGGTGGTCGTCTTTGTGATGCCTTCTCGGCATCCATGTCAACATGCCACTACTCACACGGAAAAATTCATGTTGTATCTTCTTTATCGGGTGAATAATTCGAAAAGAAATCAATAACGATTTTTTTTTTTTTTCTTTTACATTTTAGCTCTTAAGAAAATTGATTAAAAAGACGGCAAAAGTCGATCTATGTTTTAATCTTCGGGACTCATTTTTATGAAAAACAATTTGTTTTTGAGAAAAAAAAAAATGTATAAACTCAGTTTTATTAATCACTTTATTTTAAGTTTGATTTCTAGCTAATAATGTTTCGTGGAAAGATGTAAAGGCAGTTATTGGATATAAGATACTTAAAATTGGTTAAGACACGAAATAATTTGATAAAAACAAATCTTTGTGAAAGGGCCTTTTTTGTGAATATGAATTCACTGAAAGAGCCTTTTTATATCAATTTGATATTTGGTGAAAGACAGTTTTTATCACTTTGTGAAGGGGAAACTCAACGACTCGAAGTTTTGAACGATTACATTCCTACATTATAATTTACAAAGCAAAAATTATAGTTTTTGTACACAGTAGAAAAAAAAAATTGATTTTTCAGGAAAATTTTTTCTACTCAAATATTTAATTTTTCTTTCTATTTATTTAAATAAATAGCAGAGATTCTGAGGTCGGTTGCTCAAAAATATGACTATAACACTTCAGTGATAAAGGAAATTTAAGATCCAGCTGCAAAAATTCATCCCGGAAATTTTTTAGCAAAAAATTACCTTTATAACATAGCAGGAAAGGCCGGTTTTTTTAACCTTAAAATTTAAAATTTCTTTTAGTTTAATTTAGTTCATGAATTCCGGTGGTAGTGTAATTTAAAAGATCCGAATTGTCTTGCACCGCAAAGGGTTAAATTAGCCCAAACCGACATTAAATTTAAGATAAATATTATTTTTCTATAAAATCTGCAATTTTCAACCAAATTAAGATATTTTTGGACTTTGAACTTATCATCTTTATTTATTGCTAATTTTCAATGTTTATTAAAATTAGTTAAAAATTCCACTATTTAAAAAAAAAATTAAAAGTCTATTTTACACTCTAGTCCAGAAACCATGCACTTGATTTATCGTTCTGAGATTAGTTAAAAAATGGCTAGCTCTCAAATTATAAATTCTTGATGGAAATTGAACTTAAAAAGTCTAATTTTAATTAATTAATTTTAAAAAATCTATCAAAAACAGCTAAGAACTATCCTATTAATCCAGTAAAAAATAAAATGAAATAAAATAAAATAAATAAATAAATAAAAGCACTGCGAATAAAACATGAAATAGACAGCTATATATGTATTCATGCTATAGACAGATATATGCACACACAGAGAGACAACTAAAGAGTTAAAACTTATATTACCCCTCTTTTGGCGTGGGGTGTTAAAAATAAAAAGCTTTGTTATTTTCGGTGAAAATGAAGAATGAGGGTTTATTATGGATTCCGATTACTTTTTTAACTAAGCAAATTTTAATGCCTCATACACAATACATAGACAGTATCCTATAAGAGGGCTGCTCTACTATATTAAAAGCAATATAATTCATTGTTACTTTCTTCTATATTAAATAGAAGAAAGTATTGGGTTCCCAAAATTTTTCAACTTTCAGATTTAGATGACTTTACTCGTTTTGAGAGTTTCAGAAGACGATTTGACCATTTTTAGAAAATGTCTCTCGATGTATGTGTGACGAAAATTTTGAGGCAGCTGTATCTCAGGAACCACTATTCAGAATTTCATACAAATTTATATGTAGCTGCATTAATTTAGCATAAATTAATGTCCATGAACTTTTGGTGCAACTCGCTCAAGAAGTGGCGCTGTTATACGGCGATTTCGCCCAATTAAGGGAAAGCTAAATCACAGTTTTTATTGCATATAATTAAGCAAAACTTGTGTGAGAAGACCATTATGAAACATTATACTGATACAATTTCGGTGCACATCGGCTCGATAGATGACGCTGCTATGGTGCAACTTGATCTGTGAACGGGAAGGTTGTACCCCAAATTCTATTGTATGTATATAATTGCACAAAACTTGGCATATGAGAAGGCTATTAGGAAATACAATGCTTATTCAGCCTGAGTGTATATCGTCCAATAGGTGGCGTTGGAGGGCTGTAATTTATCATGTGATGAAAAGCCTAAAACTGAACTTCTACGGCATATAAATGCATCAAACTTGATATCTAAGATAAGCATTATAAAAACCAATACTGATTTAATTTGGGTGTCTATCGGACGACAGGTTGCACTACCATTACTCATCTAGTGATTGACATGGCTACGTCTCAGCATCTCTTCATTCAAACTGTACCAAATTTCGTATGTAAAATCATTATTGTGAGAAACTATGATTAAACTTTTGTGCATACTAAACATTAAGTTTTGCTGTTATATAGAATTATATTATAGGAAAGAAAGTTTTGTGATGTTCACAACATACAATTTGACGTAATCGAAAGGAATGCTTTTAAAACTTTGCAATACGTTTCACTACAGAAGGTTAGAATTAAGTCATGCGACCTTACACATTTCTTTTCTTTTTTTCTTCTTTCTTTTCTTTTCTTTCTTTTAAAATAATTTTAAAATTTTACAATAATCCTCTTGCACAAAGCTGTTTTTGCTATGGTTTCTCTGTAAAAGAAAACTGTAAAATTATAAATATTATTTTTGTGTAATTTCTTCCCATGTAATTATAAACAAAATATATTTTAAAGTGATATCGTCAAGACAATATATAACTAGTGGATCTGCAGATCAGGAGCCTCAACGTTTGTATCACACATTATTCTACAGATATTATATAATGTATGTATTGATTTGATTGACTTTCTACATAAACAGATGCGTTCCTAAGGGTGGCAGAAGCCCCCCTCAAACCCCCGCTGTATCTGTCTTTCTATGCCTATCTGTATATCATATATATGTGTTCTTAATAACTGACAGTCTTGTATTATTTCCCTGAAATTCGTAAATATTTGTAAAAAATGTCATGCAAAAAGATTACATAGCATATCGGAATTATTTTGCGCAATTCTGTAAACTAATTATCAATTCTATTCCCACACTTTTCCACCGAAAGTGATACTTTTACAGTTTCAGTAAAATTCCATTATATTTAATGGGGATGTAACCATGTTAAACTACACTTTTAAGATATACCGACTATAAACCGTAATAGTGCGAAATTCTTTTATATATTCCGGAAAAGTAGCCACAATTATTATAAACGGCAATAATAAGAATACACCTAATTTATTATAACTTTTTTTTGCAGACTAATTTGACATCATTTGGATGATTACAGTACGTCATCGGAATTATTTTGTGTGGTCCTATAAATAAATTATTTAGCCTATGCATATCTTTTTTAAGAGTAAACATGCTTTTAAGCATCTTTGCAATGCATGTTAATTCTATTCTTTTCAATGGAGCATAAACACATTAACATCAGTTTAAACAGAAAATTGTCCGTAGGATCTAATGTCACGAAATTCTTTTCTGTGTCCCTGTAAACGAACCAAAACCCTTGTATACATCAGTAAAAACTATTCAGCTTATTCTGCGTTTTTCATTAATAATTGTTCCAAATTTAATATAGTTTGGATGATTGCGTGACATTGTGAGAGCACATTTGTAAGGTCCTGTACATTAATTAGAAAGCCTAAGATAACATATTTTCTTCAAACAACATAAATTTAAGCAACTTACTCACGTACGCTAGTTTCATTTTCTTCATTGCAAAGCAATGATGTTAAAATGCGTTTAAACGAAATTCACCCCATACGCCGTAATGTAAAGAATTCTTTCGTGTCCCTGTACACAGTTTATAAACAATATAGCCATAAAAAATTATACAGCTATTTCTATGCAAAGATTGAACGTGTCTGCCAATTTGCAAGTTAATCGAAGGAATTTTGCGGTCGCTATTGCGATACATACAAATTCTTCCCATAGGCCGTAATAATATGAAACACTTTGGCGTATCCCTGGTACACGAACGACAAATGTAATACACACCTAATACCATACAACTATTTCTGTTGAACTCATGAACATGGGTACCAAATTGCTAGTGAATAGTGTGATTTTTGCGGCCGCTATCGCGGTATGTACAAATTCTTCCCATAGGCCGTAATAATAAGAAAAACTTTGGCGTGTCCCTGTACACGAACTACAAATAGAATGCACACCCGAAACTATACAGCTAATTTCGTGGGGATTATGAATAAGTGTACCAAATTTCAAGTCAATAGCGGGATTTTTGCGGCCGCTATTGTGCGACAAACACGCTGACGCACAAACAGACGGAAACCAAAATCTTTTTGAGTCTCAACAGAGAGCCTCCATTGACGTATCGGCAATAAAAGTAAAACGATATTAGTGGATCTGCAGATCAGGAGAATCAACGTCCTATTTGCATCAGACATTATTCAATAGGTCATTTTTATTTGTTCCTTATTATATAATAGTATATATTGATTTGATCAACTTGTTACTATAATTAGATACACACATCAGTACACGAACTACAAATTGAATGCACACCTAAAACTATACAGCTAACATTCCGTGTGGCTCATAAATATGTGTACCAAATTGCAAATCAATAGCGTGACTTTTGCGGCCGCCATCGCTGTACATACAAATTCTTCCCATAGGCCGTAATGATAAGAAAAAATTTGGGGTGTCCCTGTACACAAACTGCAAACGGAATGCACACCCAAAACTATACAGCTAATTTCTTGGGATCATGAACATGTGTATCAAATTTCAAGTCAATAGCGTGATTTTTGCGGCCGCTATCGCACGACAGACAGACAGACAGACAGACAGACGAACCCAAAAACTTTTTGAGTCTCAACAGAGGGTCTCCACTGACGTTTCAGCAAAAATTGGAAGTCCAATAGCTTGATTTTTGCAGTGGCTATCGCGGTACATACAAATTCTTCCCACAGGCCGTAATGATAAGAAAATATTTGCCGTGTCCCTGTACACGAACTACAAATGTAATACAAACCCAAAACTATACAGCTAATTCCGTTGGGCTCATGAATATGTGCACCAAATTGCAAGTCAATAACGTGATTTCTGCGGTCGCTATCACGGTACATACACATTCTTACCATAAGCTGTAATGATAAGAAAAACTTTGGCGTGTCCCTGTACACGAACTACAAATGAAATGCACACCCAAAGTTATACAGCTAATTTCGTGGGAATCATGAACATGTGTAACAAATTTCAAGTCGCGGCCACTATCGTGCGACAAACACACAGACAGACAGACAGAAAAACAGACACAACCCAAAACCGTTTTGAGTGTCGGCAGAGGGCCTCCACTGACGTTTCGGCAATAAACCATACGAATCCCGTGATATGTTTTTTTGGTGAGTTTCATTTTCAGGAAAGCTATTGGATATTTAATATTAAGACATTGGATATTTAACATTATTTATACGGTTTCCACCGCTTATTAAAATCACTTTCGTTCTGAGCCAAAGTGATTTTATTAAGCGGCTAATTTTTATATCCGACGAACATTCCTGTGCTTAAGAAAAAAGTATTACTTCCTTGAATTTGGAAGGAAAGTTCAAAAGATAATGAATAATGAAATTAATAAACAATATTAATTAATTTTTGATAAATAATTAATTAATTGTTTCTTCGATATAAATAAATCGAACGCATTCCAAGTTCCCATGCACTTTTGTTTGAGGAAAATCATCATTACTTTACCAAAAATTCACATTACTTTTATAAATTTAGACTATTTTTGTTTAAATCTCATGAATTATAGTAATTTTAAAATAAGAACTAGAAATTGCCTTTTAATAAGTAGAAATTAAAAAATATATATCATTTCAAATAAAATTTTTATCTTATTACTGCGCTTTGAAGAATACTTTCTTTGAAATTGTTACGGAGATAAGTGATGGGGAGTAAGTATTTAATTTGTAATTGTGCTGCAAGTGTAAAATCTTCGACAATGAGCGATAACGGAGGGATTGTTTTCCTTTAAATTCTTTTCTTATTTACAAAAAAAAAAAAAAAAAAAAAAAAATTAAACAAAGTAAATAAAGTAAATAAAGAAAAAGAAAAAAATTAGTGTGCATAAAGGATATTTCTGGCTGCTAAGTTTATTAACAGGCGATGCCGATTTTATTAAGCGGTGACTTTAAAACTATATTGTATTGATTTGATTCCGGTCCTGGCAATTTGATCAGATTAAGCGGCTAATTTTATTAACCAGTGAATTTATTAAGCGGCAGTTACTGTATTTCGTACTGTACAATATTCTGTCGAATGCAATTTTACAGGCAAGCATTTAGAAATTTTTTGATAAAGTATCATATGAATGATGTCGAAATTTAACGGTACCCATTACTCAAATTCATTTTCTTCTTTTTGTATTTTAGTTTAACGTAAAGATGAAAAGAAAAGAAAAGAAAAGAAACTCATTGATAAAAATAATGACTTGGCGATCGTCATTAAACGTAAAAGATTCCAAATGAAGGTATCTATCTCCGTAATGATTGTCAGTACTTCATCATCCTAGCAGATTATCATTTTTATATTTTGCTCAATCGTTTATCATTATGCACACGCAACTAAGCAGAAGAGTCTATTTAAAGTATGACGATTGATCGTAAAATATTTGTGTAAAATTATTATTTTTCGAAGATGAAAGTGTAATTAAGCAGTGCCTGAAACTAATATGGGAATCACACTTCTGAAAAACCTGTATTTGATAATTTATTTGTTTAGTTATAGTGCTAAAGGCTTTTTTCAAGGCACTGTTTTAATTTTGCGTCTTATTCAATTTATAGATTATTTATTCTAAAACAATTTTATGCGTGAAAGAGGTTTTTCTTTTTCTTTCTTTTATAGCATGCAATTAAAATTAACAATCCGATCGATATCAAAAAGGGAAATCTTACACTATACGCTCTTTATTTTATTTTATATTTTATTTTTCTTGTTTATTTTTCTTTATTTTTATTTTTATTTTTTACTTATTCTTAATCTTATATGGCAGAAAAATTATTCTTTTTGTGTCGAATTTTCGTTGTAGAATTAGTACTGTAGCTTTGATCACCTCTGAATCTCAAGGTGAAATTTTAGCGATTTGATCCTATACTTCCGGATCTGTGTCTGCCTCTTTTTGTATTACCATCCAGCATAAATTAAAAGCATATGTTAGCAGGAGGTCCAATTTAAGTATACAATGTTCGTCATATTATTAGGGATATTTTCACTTTGACACTGTTTTCTAAAAAAATAAATAAATAAATAAATAAATAAATAAATAAAATAAAATAAATAAATAAATAAATAAATAAATAAACACCTGAACCTTGAACTTTAGGCATGCAAAGAACATTTACAGCTCATATTTTTCACCATCGATTTTATCACGTGTGCAGTTAGGAGACCAACCACAGATTGAATTAAAACACAAATATTTTAGATCACCCTGTATCATAAAATGCTATAAATGACTTGTAACTGTTACACATTGTTGTACATACTATGTTCAATATTTATATGCTTTTTTGTGAGAATCGCACAATTATGTAGACAGATATATATATATATATATATATATGACAAATCATTAGAAAATCATTATTCCAGAAAGATAAAGCGCCCATCAGTTATTTTCGCTGATGTACATGAGTATTTGTAGTATTTATTTATTTATTTATTTTACTGTGCATGCATGAAAAAAAAACATTATATATATATATATATATATATATAAAGGTTGAAAGCTTGATATATTGGGCAACTTATGTTAAAAGTTCATTTGAATAGAGTGAAAATTAAGAAAATTATCGGCAAAAGAATGAGCAAGATTTTAGGTATTTTTCACAGTTGAAATTTCATAAGAAATTTTTTACATTCCACATATCTAATTTGGAAACCAATTATTTCACAAAAGTTGAAAAAGTCCTTATTTAGTAAAAACGCCTTTTGAATTCACAATTCATAGTAAATAAATAATGTTACGTTTGACTTACAAGCCCATAAAGAGTTTTTCACACACACACAAATAATGTTAAAAAAAAAAAAAAAAAAAAAAACTGTGCGATTGTTACTAAAAAACGTGCTAATGTAGCACATAATATATGTGAAATTGTGTATTAAAGTTACAAGAAATTTGTTGCATTTTACGATATATATACAGAGTTATCCAAAATATTTCCGTTTTTCTTCAATTTTTGGCTGGTCCCCTAATTGCACTCGCGATTAAATCGATAGAGGAAAGTATGAGTTTGAAAATGCTCTTTGCATGCCAGAAGTTCAAAGTTATTTCGTTTAGTATTTTTTTAGAAAATAGAAAAAAAAATCTCCAATAATTTGATCAACACTGTACTATAGAGACACAGAAAAATATTCTAATACATTATGCCTATAACCGAAGTTTTTTGTTAGTACATTTTATCATCTTTAGGTTACATTAAACATAACTAATAATTATTTTTTATATACCCAAAATGCTTTTGGCTTAACATAAAATGTTTAACATAAAATACTGTATAAAAAACATTTACATATTGCTTTACACGGTCGCAGATGAAAATTCTGACATACAACAGTTACTAGATGAGAATTGCTTGAAACGAATTTTAAATTGTGTTAATGAGGTTGTACATTAGAGTGCCATTGGTATACAGAAACTAAAAAAAGGATAAGGACCTTGAAAATAAATTATAAAATAGTCTTTATTTTTTATCATATTTATATTTTTCTAATTTTTATGGTAATATGTAATAGTAATGGTAGTATGTATATGTAATAATATGTATATGTAATGGTAGTATGTATTTTGAGGTAATATGTAAATTAACAACAGGAGACTTGGCGTTGGAGTATTAAAACCCGAATAAACTACTGCGTCAGAAACATTTGCATTTGCATTTGCAATAGTTTCTGACGTAGTAGTTTATTCGGGTTTTAATATGTAAATTAATTATATCCCATGCAAAGGTCGTGTAAAATGGCAGTTAGAAACAACGACAGCATGTTATAAAAACATTTTTTTTTTTTTTTTTTTTTTTTTTAAAGAAAAACAGCTTCATGTAGCGCTTGTGCCATAGAGTGAAATTTGAGTATTACAGAATAGACATTCGATAATTTTAACTATTTTTTTTTTCTATAATTTCGATTTTATATGCATTTTAATCTAAAGGGACTTTAAAATCCCGTAGGCAGGGTTGATGAAAAAAATTATTGGCAAGTTTCATTATTTCACCAGGTAAACTAAAGATACAGAAATAATTAAATAAAATCTGAAAGAAAGTAAACAGGCTTTGCTTTGGCTTTAAACAGAGTCATTTTACGGGGATGTCTAAAATCGTCTAAAAGTACATTTTGGTGCAAAACAATCTACCAAAGCTATAAATTGTAGTTGAAAAAAATAATAATAATAATAATAATTCTTTACTTAAAAAACAGCCAAAAGAAATAAAAACTATCTAACCGAATCCCTTGAAATGTTTTCTGTTTCCTTATTCCTTACCCACATAAAAATCAGATATCTTGAAGCGTGAGAAGGAATTTACCAATAATTCAATCTTTTTTTTTTTTTTTTTTTTTTTTTTTTAAGTTTAGTTGTTTTTTATCACAAATATCTTGATCATTGCGTATTTTGGACATTTTTCAGAATTCAGATACTTTTAAGCAGTTGTCACTCCATGTTGTATCTCATATAACTCGGAAATTGTTAGTCTTACAATGTTGAAATGTTGTATTTAGAACTATTGGAACATTTAATTGCGCACTTTTCTTTTTGGTCATTATACTTGCCCAACGGCTTTTATCACGATATGATCATTTCTTTTGGGACATCTGAAATAAAATATTATTCAGATAATATTTTATTTCAGAAATAAATAGAAATAATTTATTTTATTTAAGAAATAAAATATTATAGTGCTTATTACTATACGTATCTCGCGTAACTAAATACGGTTAGATGTTAGACTGTTGAAATTTTGTGTTTTAAACTGTATATAGTTCATTACGCCTCCCCCCTCCTCTTCTTTTTTTTTTTTTTTTTTTTGGGGGGGGGGGGGGGTGGCAGTACATGATCTCTTGCTCTAAAAATACACAAGATAACTCAAATATTTTGGTATAGAAAAAAAAAAGAAGAAGAATCCTTTTTGGATTTTTTAATAACACTTTCTTTAAATAGTATTAGTCTGGGTAGTAATAACTTGATAATATATTAATTTGTTTATAAGAATAACTTTATGACTACTTTAGAAAAGCCCTCTCTGCTGAGCATAAAACATGTATTTATCACAATAAATTGCACTTGTATTTATGGTATTTCAAGTTAATTCTCCCATTATCTTAATTACTTTAGATTAATCTTCATTTGTTATAGTATTTCTGTTTGATTTATTTGATTTTGCCGTTATTACCAATAGTTATCAAATATATATTTTAAAGTGCGATAGCGCCTAAACGCCTTTTTCACCTGAACTGTAATTTTATATACATATTATAAGTCACCGTCACACAAACGGTATAAATTTTGGTGAATCTAGCTTTCATAGTTATTTTACAGGGACGCAAAGACATTTTTTTTTTTTAATCATTATGGTCTATGGGCTGAAATATTTTAAAGTGAGATTGCGTCTAAACGCCTTATTCGATTGAGTTGAAAATTTATACGCATAATATAGGTCATCGTCGTACGAACTATAATAAATTTTGGTGAATCTATCCCTTATGATTTTTTTTACAGAAACACAAAGAAATATTCTTTATCATTATGGCTTATGGGCCAAAATATTTTAATGTCTAAACACCTTATTCGGCGAGCTGAAATTTTATACACATGCTATACGTCATCGTCGCACGAATTGTACAGATTTTGGTGAATCTAGTGCTTATAAATTTTTACAGTGACACAACGAAAAATTCTATGTCTTTGTGATCTATGGGCTCAAATTATTTGACATGCAATAGCATAAAATTAAACAATGGAGAAAAATATACTCAAAACACCTATTATAATTTTTACTTTTGTTTATTTAGCGACTTGTCTTACTTTAATTTATTTATACAACCGTTAATTATTTAATGTTCGGAAAGTCGAGTGGAGTCACTCCAATTTTTTTTTTTTTTTTAATTATAGTGGGTTCTTGTAATCCCTCTCCCTCTAATGGTAATCCTGACTTATCTTAAATTCTATATTTTATCTTAAATTTCATAAACACTACTGCAACCTGGACAACGACGGGTTGGCTTGTGATAAGGGAGATATATAACAAGTTGAGATACTTTATACTGTACACTGTAAATAGAAGCGTCTTAAATTCAGACAGAAGTGTATCTGAAATGTCAATTACGACACATAAATGTCTGAAACACTTACGCATGCAAAATTTCAGACGCATGTGCTGTCTTAAATTAAGACACGTAAGTGTCTTTTTTATAAATGAGCTCAGATAAGTGTCTGAATAAGGTCGACATGTCTGAAATTAAGACATATAACATTTTCAGACACATAAAATTTAAGATATTTTACAAAAACTTAAAAATTCACTTAAAAATTCAGAGATTACAAATTTCAGACACTTAGAAATTCAGACATTTGTATTACTTAACAAATTTCCCATATGGAATCTACTTTAAGCAGCATGCATATCCTGTTTTAACATTTTTTTAAACAAATAAATTTGACATTATTTTATGTAATATAAGTAGTTAACTTATTTAAAATACTTAGACACGGATCTTATTCTGTTAAAAATTAAAAAACAAAGTTAATTTTTATTTAAAATTCTCACATGTAATAAATCAAAAAAATATTAAGATAAACGAAGCATGTAACCTGCAGCTAAGAAAGCGAATTCTTAGCTAAACAATCTTAACACGTTCGCTGCCGGTTTCACGTGACTAAAATTTGAAATGACGTTTTTTTCCTTTAACCCGCCGAATATGTTTGACGTGTTGCACAAGAGCGCTACATCGCCAGATGTTATAGGCTTTGTGTTTACCTTTGCTTGTTTGCGTCATGTGTTACGTCAATACGCTGTATTACGTCAAACGTGTAAAAATTCATCTGGTCGTTACAAGCAAACTCTGGAGTTAATGAGTAATAAGTTAAATTTCCATAGCAAATAGTTTCGTTTGTACTGAGCAGATAAAATATCTCGCTGACGCCATCACTTCGGTTGCATATTGATGATACGTGTTTTATTAGAGAGAAAGTATTCTATTTTGAAATACCCTTCCATGGAAGATCAAATTTTTGATCGCATGTTTCCGGACCACTTCTAGGGCTGAGTCCCCGACCGTTGCCAATCGCCCATTGCGCAGCACTAGTGTGACGTAAAACCCAACCAACCATATATTTTGAAATATGAATATTTGTGATGTTTGCGTTAGTACTGTTTGGCTGGTTGAATATAGTTGGAATTTAAGAGGTACAGTCGGCTGCAAAATTATTCGAGCACTAGCAATAATCCTTGCCAAAAAAAAGTACACTTAATACAGCTTTGTTAAATAAATCCTTGTCGAGTCATGTTCAAAGAACAGGATTCGACAAGGATTTACTTAGCAAAACAGTTTTAAGTGTACTTTTTAAATATAGGAATTATTGGCTAGTGCTCGAATAATTTTGCAGCCGACTGTGCTTTTGAATTTAAGAGGTTGGTTTGTTGATTGTGTTTTACGTCACACTAGAGCTGCGCAATGGACAATTGGCGATGGTCTGGGTCCCACCCCTAGAGTTGTCCAGGGACATGCCATCACAATTTTGATCCTCTACGGAAGGGATGACTCTCTCGCTTCGTAGACACCCAGAGGTATAATTAATATGGGAACATGGAAAACATTGCGGGCACGACAGATTTTATGAGCACCAGCCACCATTAGTATACACAATGGTTTTTGGAAGGCTCGAGTACCGAACCCGCAATCTTCCAATTCCGAGCCCGGCGCTCTACCGACTGGGCAACCACGGTCCTGAATTTTAGAGGCATATTTTTGAATTTCATGCCAATGCTGGTTGCTACAGTACAAAATTTTGTATACTTTTTTATTTCATGCATTTTGAGATAGGGTATAGTGAACAGATCAGAGTACCATTATAATAGAGAATCGTTAAAATTTGCTATAATTATCCAGTTGCGGATTTATTTTTTCATTCCTAATGAATGAGGACTATAAATAAAATATTAATGATAAATAATTTACTTTATACATCTTTTGAAAACTTTTAAATTTAAAATTCCTAAGTAAAAAAGTATGCTTCATACTTTTTTGTTAAATAAATCCTTGTCGAATCCTGTTCTTAGTCAGTGTAAGAACATGATTCGATAAGGATTTATTTAACAAAACCATACGAAGTGTACTTTTTTTACATAGGAATTTTTGCTAGTGTTCGGACACTTTTGTTACCGACTGTACTTATAGCTGTTAATATATTGGAAATAAAAAAACTATCATCTAAACACTTATCATCAATTACTAAAGCAACCCATTTTTCAGGGACATTTGGTGTGATTGTATAATCTAAGTTTTATTTTTGTATTTGTGATTAGTTATAAATTCGTAATTACTTTTTTTTTCTTTTAATTCTATTTTATGAAAATTTTCCTTTTGTCCTATGTTTTATTATTATTAGGATTTTTTTTTCAAGACGCATTTTCTTTTTAGGTTAGATCGCCGAAAAGCTCGCATTCGCATGCCGCCGGTGTAAGGTTGCTATTCGGAACACGATGCGAAATGGCGCCGTCTTGGAGATTTTCGAAATTTCGCCAAGCGGCAGCCTAAAGTAAACTTTCACCTGTAAAGCAATACGTCACATCCCGCGCTGGCGCGGGATCGGCAGTGAACGTGTTAAACAATTTGTGCATTTTTTTTTTTTTTTTTTTTCGCGTTTTAAAAATTATTTTATGTTTCCCTACACTTCAAAATGTAAAAGAGCACTTTTTTTTTTTTTTTGTTTCATGTATATAGTTTGTTTTCTTGCAAATACCAGTTAAAAAAAAAAAAAAGAAAAAAAATCGTTTAAAATCCATAGGCCATAGTATTAGGGAAAATCCATAGGATTTTTTCATATTTATTACGCATTTTACAAAAAAAAAAAAAAAAAAAAAAAAAAAAAACCTCTAAACATCTACACATAAAATTTAAGATAATATGTATTAAGCTTTACTTCTTAAGAACAGTTTTATTGCAAAGACATTAAACTTCAGTTTGTTTTACGGATACTAGAATATATTTCGTTATACAAGCACAGTTCAGTGTGAGCACCGATGGCTTGATTGGGAAGACACTCGACTTTGAATCCATTGGTTGTCAGTTCGATTCCCGCCGGGGGCAATGGGGACTATTATTGTAAAAATTATTAATATATATATTCTATACTCTAGGAGATTCTAAAATCTGTTTCTCACAGGAAAACAGTATAAAACGCATCTTTTTATTTATGAAAAATATTCACTTCAGACAGGATCAAAGATGGCGGAATTTCAGACGTTTCGAGTGTGAAACGATGTGCCTTTTAAGACACTTTTTAGCATCTTAAAATTAAACACCCGTTTCAGACACAATTTTGTCTGAATTTCAGACACTTGTATTTACAGTGTAGCACATGTCTCGGTAGCGTGTTAGTCTCATGACACAATGCGTTAGAAAAATATTTTTCTAACCCGCTTTTATAATTTATTAAAATCAGTTCACACGCATTTCTATTTCGTGCGTAATGTATTTTCAACTTCGATGTTTGTCAATAATTTCCTTGACTGCACTTTGGAAGAGCGTTATGAAACGTCGGTATTGTAACGTCCATAGAAAAGATACACGCTTAAAAGCACAGAAGAATAGAACAAAACGATAACAAAAGAGAGCCTGATCAAATTGTACAGCAATTGTCACACGTAAAGCGCATGAACGTCTCTAGAAATGCAAATAAAACAAAATATTCGTTGGCGTTCTGTTTACTATATATATTTTTCTTTTCGTATGTTTTTTCTTTGTCTATTGTGAATATCATTTTGAATTGACTCACCTTTCTTTTCTGTTTTATCTTCCTTCATTTTGTACACGTTGCATATTAATTTTTGCCGTAAACTTCCATGTTAGAAGGAAATTATCGACAAACAAACATTTACCGACATTTTCAATTAAACCCAGGATTTCATTGTTCTGTTCCTAAGAACATAAAAGCAAGGCCAAACACTATAAGCGAATACACATTTTTTGTCATCTTTTGTTTTCCATCACATATTTTTTTTTCTTTTATAAGTTAAAAGATTGCATGCTGGTAAAATACAACCCGGAAATCACATAGAAAAATGTTCAATTAAGAAATAGGGGAGAGTGGGGATGAATGGGACATTTTTCAGGTTTTATTGATAACGTTGGCCATATGAAATTCAGAATTTTGTAACATGGCTCATAAGCACACTCCAGTAATCAGTTACACATAAACATACTAACTTTAATTAATAATATTTTTTTTTTACCTGCATGTGCATTGTCCCATTCATGGGACATGATCGGGGATGAATGAGACAGGACTGGAATTAACAAAGAAAAGAAAACAAAATTGAAAGTAAATACATTTTTAAAATTAAATTGGTTTATGTGATTTTATTTCACACTATGAATTTACTGAAATTAACATAAACTGATGTATTCTATTGACTCTAATTAACATCAAAAGGCAAAAGTCCTTTGGATAGCACAGTTCCTAGTGCTCTAGGCTTTGGTAATTTAATCTAATAGGATCTAATCTAAAAATAATTAAATAAATAAGATACTACAAAGAGATAAATCATTATAATAGAGTACCAATTATCCAGATAAATTTTTGTTTCCGACTGATCGGGAAAATCAGCATTCTATTCTGTATTACATTAATAATCACCAGGATTTATTTAATTAGCTTGGTTGAAATTGTGATTTTAATCAATTTATTATTAGTTTATTTATTTATTATTTTAATTATTGATTTAAGTTGCATTGAATATTCTAACTTATAATTTTTTTAATCATAATTATTATAAACAAAAATCAGAACAATTAATTGCAATTTTTTTTCTAAGTCCACAAAATAAAGAATCCTGATAATCAATATGACTAATTTAAGTTTTAATATAATTCTTGAGTAAAATTTTAAATTAGTACATAGTGGGGAATGCCCCATTCATCCCCATTTAAACTGTACTGTCCCATTCATCCCAACCATCACATGATCATATAAAACAGGAAATAAGCTTAATGAACAATTGTCCATATTGTTCTTGAATATCATAAACACAATAAAAGATTATGCCATTTTATCATAGAAGAGTTATATTAACTTTAAGCAAATAGTTACTGTCTATAACTACTACCTAATTGTATCAGCAAAAACTTACTTTGCCAGCTGAAAAATACACTTTAATTTTGTTCTGCCCTTCTATGGATAGCGCAATTATGAAACTACACTTGATGAATGATCTCACTGCTGCCATAAATCAGAAAAAATGTCTAGTTTCTGGTGCTTGCAAAACATAAAAATCTAGCTATTGTCCCATTCATCCTACGTCCCATTCAACCCCACTCTCCTCTACTTTTCAAACTATATAAGAAAAAAAAAAATAATGATGAAAGAATACCACTATGGGATTTTTGCCTACCTGTCCGTTTTGATGTTTCCTGAATTCATTTTTGCTATTTTCATGATCATGCATGCTTGAGTAAATACCATAGTGTCTAAACGTTTCAATCGATTGAGCTCAAATTTTGTAAAGTATGTTACTAACTGAATAAATTTTTTTGAGTGAAATTAAGACACTTTTTATAGGAACATATAGAGAAATTATTATGCATTACCGCGTATGGGCTTATTTTAAGTGCGGCAATCTCTAAACTCAGAACTAAATATTAGGACCTCTTAAAAATACACTTGTATTCCTCACAATAATATTTATATTGATCATTTGTTATTGGTCTAGATTAAAAAAAAAAAAAAAAACTATTTAATGGTAAACATATAAGATTTTATATTATGCCAAGAAGTCTGAGCGTAGACTCATCATTCTTCCAAATTTTAAGAGTTCAGAAACATTATGATAATATAAATATTTGCTTAGACGCCTTCTTTCAAAGTAAAATATAATGGACCGCTAATTTTCTTTCTTTTTTTCATTTGTATTTTATCTCCCCCCCCCCTCAAAAAATAAAATAAAAATAAAATAAAATAAATAAAATAAAATAAAAATAAAAATAAAATAAAATAAAATAAAATAAAATAAAATAAAATAAATAAGTAAAAATAAAAATAAATAAAATAAAACAAAATAAAATAAAAAAATAAAAAAATAAAAATAAAAATAAAGAAAAGAAAAGAAAAGATAAAAGAAATAAAAAATAAAAAATAAAAAATCCCCACTGACTGTTTAGTTGTCATTAACAGGAAACAAAAGAATCGCTTTCTGAACTCTGTACTCGCGGAAGAGATCTAATACAGCAGTACTCGGGATAATAAAATGGAAGAAATATTTTCTTTTAAAAACTGAGATGAAATGGAATCGTTAAGAAAATTCAGAAAGCAATTTAGAAATTTTTCTCATATCTCAGGAAGCTGCTTGTTATGTTCTGAGCTTTGATCTGATTAGAAAATGATTGTTTAATTTTCAAGTAAAATATCCGGTGTTTAGAGCTTAGGTACAGTCGGTAACAAAAGTGTCCGAAAACTCGCGAAAATTCCTATGTAAAAAAAGTACACTTCATACGGTTTTGTTAAGTAAATCCTTGTCGAATCCTGTTCTTAGACTGACTAAGAACATGATTCGACAAGGATTTTTTTAACAAAACCTTATGAAGTGTACTTTTTTTTACATAGGAATTTTTGCTAGTGTTCGGACACTTTTGTTACCGACTGTACCTAGCAGATATATATATATATATATATATATATATTTTTTTTTTTTTTCTGAAAAGTATCGGACATACTTTCTTGATTGTGGTGTGTGACTTTTTTTTTTTTTTTTAACCGAAGATAGTTTAAAATCTTGTCAGTTTTTAAGAGAGAGACTTTTAGCTTTAAATTGATTTCATCGACGTGAACTCCAAAAAATTGGGAATTGAGGTTCTTATGGAAGAACATTATTTTTCTATATTTCCCTCAAAATCTATTTAATGGTAAATACATAAAATTTTATTTTAAATCAAGGAGCCTGAGCGTAGACTCACCGTTGTTTCCTATTTTAAGAGTTCAGAAACGTTATGATAATATAGATATTTGCTTAGACGCCTTGCGTATGTAAACGTGATGCAGAAAATAAAACGTTATAACAATTCGTCAAGGGTAATTAATTATTCTCTCAAGCATTTCTTCAGATCTCAGCAAGGAACAATTATAATAGTCTTCAATCATTCTTTTTTGGGTCCGTTCATTAATATATATAATATAAATAAATAAAAATAATA
Source organism: Salticus scenicus (assembly GCA_963930645.1). NCBI lineage: Eukaryota > Metazoa > Arthropoda > Arachnida > Araneae > Salticidae > Salticus > Salticus scenicus. The sequence goes on along the minus strand of OZ005654.1, from coordinate 332,377,649 downwards.
ATAAAAAACTTCGCATGCGTGTTTCGCCCAATCATGTTAACACAAAGGAAAACTTATACACTGGTTTTTCTTTCGGCTTTGATCTTGTGTTTGCGTTTTTCGCATTGCACGCTATTTACTTGAAACATTATATGGCGTGAGTTGGTGAGCAACGCTTTCACTACTTAGAAATGACGGTTGTAGATAACGAAAGAATGATACAGTTGATTTTTCGAAAGAGGCAATTAACTGCAGGAACATTAATAGAGTTGTCATTAAATATTTTTGTTAAATCTTTACGTCTAAATTGAAAAAAATAAATGATGCTTGCGTCAAAGATTCGTTTTATTACCAAAGCGAGCAACACCACTTTTAAACATTTAATTAAATGGTTGTGTCGAAAAATGATTTGAAAATTGAAAGGCTTTTATATGACAGTCATACAACATTTAAAAACAATCTCTAAGACTGAGATTCAGACGGTCAAATATACCACCTCACTTTTGTATAGGGGAAAAAAAAACCCAAAAATATTAAACAAGAACGAAAAATCTTACAGAACGCATTGATTATTGCACTTTCCAACTATACTTACTCATTGCATCGTTTAACCGTCAATGTTCTTTGACTACGTTAGCTCACAATGGACAGACAGAAGGACATAAAGGCAGACACACAGACTAATTGAATTCATGTTGTTGTTGCTCATCCCCAAAGACTAGCAGGGCTAAATCAAGTCCCTGAAATTGTGCACCCCAAAGAAGTCTAGAACCAATAGAGGTCTAGAACCAACAGAAATCTGTAAGATCCTGCCTAGAAAGCACCAGGCGCTCAAGAATATGACCAGTGAAATCCTGTTTAATAGTACACTTGGCACAGACCTCAAAGCGCTTGGAACCACCCAAAAATACCAAACATATAAGATGACCACTGAGGAATCGGGTGAAGGTGGTTTGATCTCGCTTATTACTCAGATACCAATGGTGCCACTGGGATACACCACCTCGCACCAAGAGAATTTATTCTGGTTCTTGACCACTGAAAAAAGCTCCATAAAGGTGAATGGCGAAGAAGACATGAAGGCTTTCCCAGTCAGCAAACTCGTTGCCCCCGTTGATTCACTGCAGGTGAATCTGACGAGACAAGGAGAGGCGCTTCAACTTTTTAAGAATATTAACTCCTGTATCATCTCTCATACTTTGCCAGTTGATCAAGAGTTGGATAGAGCTTCTACTGTCTGAGAGAATCCAGATTTCCTTATCATCAGTCAGTGGTTCAAGTGAATCAAAGCCTTCATCTATGGCTATTAATTCGCTACGAAAGACAAAGCGGTAGTTAGGATTCCTTCTTTGAATCCTTAATCCTTGATTTTGTAACTTGATGTAAATTACAATTGAATTCATAATCGCTTTTAAACATTATTGGAAAATGTTAAAAATTCTTAATACAAACGGAAATGCAGTTTCAGTAGTTTACAATTGTAGCCCTTAATGCATTTGAATATTTTAGTGTAGCCCTGTAAATCTGAACGCTAAGCATATCATATTTTATAGAAAACATTATTTTAGCATATTAACAATAAATGTCAATTTCATTATTATTTTTACAGTAGAAAGTTACTTAAATATGATTTATAAAAAAGTCTCTCCTAAAACGCAATGCACTGGCATTTGTTTGGGTATCCTTGTACACAAATCAGTTGCGCACAGCCTTTCGATGACATTTTAAATAGGAAACATTCCATAGTGAACTTGAACAACATGTATCATTTTTAAGAAAGTCTGAAAATATTTACATGCGTTGAAGCGGGCTGACGGACAGATAGAAAGACAGTTAAACTAATTCAAATCATATCAAATCTTAAAAGTTGTAAGAAAGTGTTAAAAATGCTTAATGTAAACGAAAATGCATTTCTAGCAAATTACTAATAGTCCTTAATGTAACTGAATATTTTTCAGTGGCGGCTCGTGCACCGAAAATAAGTGAAGAGGAACACTGCATTTTACACTGTATTCATTTATAGAATATAAATTTACATTTAAATAAGTATTTTTAGTTAATTTTAGTTAATTATGCACTAAAAATATTTAAATATTATTTTCGAGCTCTTCACTTATTTTCGGTTCACGAGCCGCCACTAATATTTTTGTGTGGCCCTGTAAATTTTAATGCTAATCATACTGTAGTCTATAGAAAGCATTCTTTTGTGCTTATGGATAACATATTTAAATTTCATTAAGACTTGTACAAAGTAAAGTTATTAAAATATGGCTTATAGAAATATCGTAGTACTTCAAATAGTTATTTAATATTTTTTCAACAAAGTTTATATTAAAATAGAAGTTTGGTAACAATTTATCCAGAATAAAAATTTAACTCAATAAAAATTGATAATTCTCAATAGTAAATATTTGATTTTCTTTTTCTGTGCTTTAAAAGTATTACTGTATAACTAAACATAACCTTCTGTTTGGAATCATTAACAGTTTCTCTTTGCTGTAATGGAGCGGAAAATGGAAAATGAGAAAATTAATAAACAGGTTGGATAGGCTGCATTCGATTTTAATAACATGAGAGTGTAACAGTTTAGCTTGGACTTAGGACATAGCTTCTTCACATACCTAGCTATGGGAATGGTCCGAAAAAAATACCCCGGAAATTTTGGGGAGAAAAAAGCAGTTTTTTTTCGTTTTTCCATGAGGGGTTTATTTCCACCCGGAAAATTTGAAAAATTTGAAATTTCTAGCATAAAATAACGTATTTAGAAATTTATATTATTTACATTTCGTTGCTTTTTTCTTGAAATATTTTTTCATGTTCAGTATCTTACATCGAAACACTGATTCTGATAATGTTCATATTTCAAAAATAAAGTTTTAACCATGTAATCAAATGGTAATCCTGAAATATTTAAGTATTACCTTCCTCCCATCACATTTATTTGAAATTATTTATTCTTTTCAAGATCCTTTATACTCTCGTCTTTTTTCTTGAATATATATCCTTAGACTTTTCTAACTGTATTATTTTAATGTCTGTGGATACATATTATATACACATACATATAAATGCATGTAACTGTAAAAAAAAAAAAAAAAAAAACTAAACAATTACTTTCTGTCAAAAAATTTATTTCACAATTTATAAAAGTTATACGTGCGAAAACCTAGTCCTTTACATCTAGTTAATAAGTTTTATATTACAACAGGGTGGCTATTTGTCGGAGAAAGTCAGGGAAATTTGACAAATTTTGCGGAAATTTGAAAGCTATATTTGAAAGCTCGTTATTCTAAATTGCTGAATTGTTCGTTAATTTTGTGAAATTTTTTGGGAAATAAACAGACAGGGAAAATGCTGAAAAATAGTCATGGAAAAGTCAGGGAATTTAGAAAAGTTCTAATGTTATCCACCGTGTATAAAAAAAATAATAAATTAATAATAAAATGTTTTAAATTTCTGAAGTTCAATTAACTTTAAATTAATTTTTTATCTTATCTTTGTGATTAATTTCATTTTAAGTGAAAATCTGAATTAGAGTCCAGCATCAGGTCCGGTAAACCGATTTTACCCGAGCCTGACCTGCAGTCAGGATTGGGTCTTGTTGACTAAATTTTTTCTCTTGCGTATTAGGTTCGGTTCAGGTTGACTGATTTATTTTTCTTATGGGTCATGTTGACTGAACTTTTTTTCCTGGAGGCTGGGATGTCTGATTTATTTTTCTTATGAATCGGGTTCGGATTAGGTTGACTGAATTTTTTTTTCCTGCGGGTTAGGTTTAAGTTTCTAATTAGTCGGGTCAACTTAAGAACATCTTTCAAAAAAAATTATCATAATAAACAGAAATTTGTTTCATATAATTATAAACATACTACATACCCTCATGATAACATATACGTGTACACAAATTATTATATACATATTGCAGAATGGCAATAAACAAAGAAAAATCGTATATATATGTATAGATAGATAGATAGATAGATATACTAAACTTAAAGCATATTTTTGTACTCTTGAAGTACATAACACACATAAATGGTTAAAAAATATTAATCTATTTTTCAGATTTTTTTAATTTACAAATTAGTGTATCAGTAAATCCATTTAATTTTTTTTTTTTAAATGATTTACTAACTCTGTGAGAATGAAAATTTATTTTATTTTATAACTTTAAAAAGTTTTGCATGATTTTCAGCTGAACCATTAAATTTAATTTAGTTTTCGGGTTTCTGATTTGGAGAAATCAGGTTCGGGTCGATGAAAGAAATTTTTTTTTTGTTGGTTTGATTCTAATCTAAATTCATTGTATTAATGCTGCTGGGAGATGAACACTGCATAGGAATGCACACCCTATGCAAAATTAATAGTTGAATGATGATTTGACTAGTTTTTGGTGTTTTGTACAAGGAAAGGTACTGGCAGTTATACTGGCAAGAAAAGGTATTGGCAGCAAACAGAAAGGCTCATTTTTACTTTCCGAACACTATAGTGAGGAAAGTATTGTAATCATGTCAAAAATCCGAATTCGAGATTTTGATGTTTCTATACGCTTTGAGGTCCCCTGAGTCCGTTTTCACTATTTTTACGATGATGTATGTATGTGTGTGTGTATGTGTGTATGTGTGTATGTGTGTATGTTTGTGAACACGCTAGCGTCTAAAGGCTTTGTTCGATTAACCTGAAAGTTGGTACGTATATTGTAAGTCACCATAGTACGAACCCTATAGATTTTGGTGAATCTAGCACTTATAGTTTTTTTACAGGGACACAAAGAAAAATTCTTTATCATTATGGCCTATGGGACCAAAATCTTAAAAGTGCGATAGCATCTAAACGCCTTATTCAATTGAGCAAAAATTTTATACCCATATTATAGGTCACAGATACTCAATCTGTATAAATTTTGGAGAATCTAGCACTTATAGTTTTTTTACAGGGACACAAAGAAAAATTCTTTATCATTAAGGCCAATGGGGCCAAATTTTTAAAAGTGTGATAGCGTCTAAACGCCTTATTAATCTGAGCAAAAAAATTGTACACATGTTATAGGTCGCATTTGCACCAACTGTATAGATTTTGGTGAATCTAGCACTACAGTTTTTTTACAGGGACACAAAGAAAAATTCTTTATCTTTATGGCCTATGAGACCAGCGATAGCATCTAAACGCCTTATTCAATTGAGCTGAAAATTTGTATGAATATTATAAATCACTGTTGCACTAACTATAAGCATTTTGGTGAATCTAGCATCTATAGATTTTTACAGGGACAAAACGAAAAATTCTTTATCATTATGATCTAAGGGCTCAAAGTTCAGTAGCGTTAAATAAAACCTCGTGTGATATATGGAGAAAAAAACACTCTATTATGGTTTTCTCTCTTTTGTTTGTTTAGCAATTCCTCTTTCTTTATTTTATCTACAAAACTGTTAGTTACTCAAAGTTCGGAAAGTCGAGTGGAGTCACTCCAGATTTTTTAATATAGTAAAAGATTTTTGCATGTTCTTGTTAAGAAAAAATAATATGGATTGCATATATTTTTAAACATTTAACACTTTATATTTTCTAAGATATTATAATTATTAAGAAACGCTATTTTTATCTGTAAAAATTCATTTTTTCCAGAAAAAAACCGGAACAAAACTAGTTTTTTTCCACTGCCTCAAAATTTCCGGAAATTTTACGTTTCCACACATTCCATGCAAACAGAAACAGTATCAACACAATAACGCGTTTTGGAAAAATAAAATCTCCTATTTTCAGATGTGAGAAGACGTGCGAGTATGTTAAAAGACAGGGACAAGAATATAACAGAACAACACATCCAAACTGGAGACAGTAGGCATTTGCCAATAACAAAGTAGGCGACATTTGAAATTAAAAACAGGTAACTATATAAAATATGAGGAAGGGGAACGGAAAGAAGAAGGGGGGAAAATAAAAGAAAACAAGAAAAATTTTTCAAGCAACAGACGACATTAATCAGAATTGAAAAAGAAACAGGAGTCACCTAAAAAAGTAAAAATAGATAAGTAAATAAAATAAAAATATATACAATGGTAAAAGGAAAGGGAAAATGTAATAGAACTGAACACGATTTTCTAAGCGGAAGATAATGTATTGGAGTCAGATTCTTTTAAATTAAAAATGATTCAGATACATGGTTAAATTTCGAAGAATGTTTAATACCGAGACGCGATTAGCATTAAAGATAATTTTTGAATTTTGAAAATTTAAACTAGAGCTACTCCCGAGATTGTTTAGTGATAAAAAAAACTTTGAAACGTCCTATAAAAAAAAAAAAAAAAAAAAAAAACTTTAATTTATAGCTCCTCTCCTTCTGACAGTTTTGTTTCTTTTTGTTCTTTATAATCTACTTCTTGCCTCTGGCCTCCAAGATAGTTAGTTGCACGTTCTCTTGTCTCTGTATATGGAAAATTTTATTCTTTCAAAACGCGTAGTACTAAATATCATTTGCATAGTGTATAAAGAAGCTTTCCATTATAACAATATTTTGCCTTAATTTTTTACCAAATTTATTTATAAAGAAACAAATCCAAATCACAAAAGTTCTTTTTTATTAATGACGTGGTCCACCGTGACGTGGTGGCAAAAATCCAATTTAAAAATGCAAAACTTCGCCGAACCGGAAACAAGCAAGTTGTTTTCTGTTCCGGTTTTAGATTTTATGAGTGTATGTATCGCTGTTTATCGCAAAACCCACGACACGGACATTCTTCACTGCCTCAAGCCCATAAAGGCTAACTCTAACATTCATTTCACACATCGCAGCACCTCCTCAATTTAGAACACCCCTACCGCTTTGCATAACTTAATTGAACTATATACTTATGAGCCTGTATATATATACATGCAGCAGACAGTTGTACAGTAGCTTGTTTTCCCACTTTCATGGAGATGTGAACTTTATTATGCAAAACAGCGGTGGCATCTGAGAAGGGGGGTGGGGTGGAGCTCAAGCACAGCTCTCTCTCGATATGTATATGAGGGTGTCTCTTTAACTAGCAATATTTATTATGAGAGCGAAAGGTAAACCGTGAAAGATAATAAATTTTAATCCCGAAATCTCCAGACACATTTATGAAGTTTATTATATGAAGTCGGGGGGCAATGTAAAACTAATATAATTTTAACCCTCCCTTTCGTTCTAAATGGGTAGACAGAAACGATTACATCCAGCTTTTAATAGACCGTAAGAAGACAGGTTGTAAATAATGAACTTAGGGTTATTACGCGGGGGTGGTGGTGAGAAACATCCCCGCAATAAAGGCGCGAGATGGGGGAATATGTGTGTGCGAGAGAGGGGGAAGGTAGCTCTTCACATTAGAGACAAATATATGAAAAGGGGTTTTCCGAAGTGAATTTCACGGAGAGTGTGACAAACACGTGTTTATGGCCGTCACTTTCCAGCCTCATTAAAGGCGGTTTATAATGATGCGCGAACAACAATTTTAATTTAGGTAATATGTATGTTAAAAATAAGTTTTTAAATATACTTAATAAAAAATGTGTTTTTAACACGGGTTATACAATAAGAAAAGTAATAATAATATTTTATAAAACAAATGGGCCTTATTGGATAGAGAAAATAAGATATTTATTATTATTATTATTATTATTATTATTATTATTCATTTTTTAATTATTAAATGGATCTATAAAACTGTGCAGTTTTAAGAAGTTTTTACACATTTCTTACAACGTACAGAGCATAAATCTTGTAACACATGTACATGCAACACATTGCATATCTATTCAGTAACCCAAGACCCAAGAATCTTCATTGAGGGCATTTCGACCAAGCCTAGGACCCATGATGTAGTCAATCGACTTTAATCTCAATACCAGCACTATCTATTTAATAACAAAACAACTAACACTTCATATACAGACGCATAAGAAAACATATTAAATTTTAAATGTAGTTTGAAACAAAATTTATATTCATTAACCAGTTGCACAAAACATGGATACGGTTAGCTGGTTAGCATAGACCATTGGCTTATAAGTTCAAACAAAAATATTCACCCCACAAGTGGCCGAGAACCTGCTCTCATAGCTGGTAGAGGGTAGTGCCGGGTTTGAAACCATGTCAAGCTCAAATATACTTTGAGATGCAAATAAAAATGACTGAAAGTGTATTTTTATTTGTGCTATGAGGGCTTTTATTATTATTATTATTATTATTATTATTATTATATTTTTACTACATTTTATTTTCGGTAAATTCCAGTATACATTCTGCAATTTCTAAACAATGTAAAGAACCATACAAAAGTATATCTATTTCATGTTTTATGTTTTTCTTTTTAAATCAAGTTTAAATGATATTTTTTGTAACATTTCTTATTCCATGGTTAAAAGCAAAGCAAATTTTAAGATGTCGTCACAAAATGTTTTAAGGTTAAACAACATAAAGGTTAGGTACTATTAGAAATCATAATCTATGCATATCGTACAATTTTTTCTCCCAAGCAGTGAGAAATATTATCATTTAAATATTTGTCAACCACGTTTCTTGCGACTATGGTGTCTCTGTGCAAGTGTTGACTCGATGAGTCCAGTATTAAAATAAGGGTGATAACCCTTCAAGTTGAAAGAATAGCAATAAGGGAAAGCCGAATGACTTATGATATTTATCAAATCCCAACCTGTCGGTTAATTTGGCACCCCTCCAAGCTTTTGGAATCGACCTCAATGCTGGGCGTGAGAAACATAGTTACACTATACTTCATTTGACATGTTAATCAAAACAGTTCTCCAAAGGAAATAAAACAACAGTATTGTCACATTGAACTGATGAAATATGTTATTCTTCGTCAGTGATTTTCAGTTTGTGATATACGTCTTTACTCCATCCTCTCTCTTCCACCTTTAAGAAACGTATGTTTGGGAGACCTGGTTGATTTTGTTGTACAGTTAGCAACTCATTTAAGAGTTATGATAATATTTTCCCACGATACAAAGTTTTTATAAACAACTGTGACATTTTATCTAAACGTCTTACTATATATTTCTTCTTCCGTACATGCCGTCACTATATATAGTACGTTATTTTATAACACTACTCATTTCATAACGGAGCTTTTTTATGTTTATGAGTTCTTAGCATGTATTAAATTGTATTACACAGTAGGTAGCCTTCGGGGTGCAAAGTGCATGGGGGCTTATTCACGGTGAGACTTAATTGTCGATTCGCGTGAGATTCGTAGAGGGGTGGACTCACAGGACTTAGTTCCGGTACTCGAAAAAACGACATCCCGACCACCAAAATTCGCTTATTGTTTGATTTCCAACTGTCATGGCAACAAATTTCAGGCTGGGTGATGATTCGTATTCCATCCACCTACGGCACCCGAGATTTAAATAGAGGCTTCCTAATTGTTTTTTTCTTTTTTCCATTTCCGCATCTCGTCTGGATGAATGTAATATAAGATGACACATTATTTTGAAGTATAATAGGAGACATTATTGAAGATTCTAAATGTATTAATGGCTACTGCTTGACTGTTTGCCGTTATTTTTTTTTTTATTATTATTTTTTTTTTAATTTAAAAATTTAAAAATTAATTTTCATTTATTTATTCGTTTATTCTGGCTTTGCGAATGTGTGTTATAGTACTGGATTGGATCTGCAATCTCATTTACATAATTTATACAAAGTTCACATATAAATGTCTAATTTATATTACTCATTAATGAGCAGTTTTATTTTATTTATTCTTTATAGATGTATTATATATTAACCCTTCAACGTTCATTGACTTTACACTGAAACTAAACAAACATTTTTTATGCAACAAATTTTCATGATTTCTTCCTTGTTTTAATCAATTTTTAAATTTTTTATTTTTCGCTATCTGGACGATAACAGCACTTCTCCGAAATTTAACAAACAATGTTTCAGAGGAAGCCATATTACAAAGTCACCTTAAATTTCTTAGAAGGCGCAGTTGCGTAATTGTTTGCTTTAATGATACACTCGTGCTTAATTTTTTCACATGATGGAGGGCCGTGCTATTATTTTGACCTGAAACAATTACTGCGAATTTTTTGCAATTTACAGTTTATTTACAAAGTTATTTAAATATTAAATTATATATTGTTTGAATTTAATCAGGTTAACATACAGACGTTTAAAACTAAAATTTTCTCTAAATTAAAAATCTTAATGTTTTCTTTTTTACGTATTTATAATCAGCTATGCATCTAACAGCCGTTTTTGAAATTAGTTTAGTAATATTAAGAAAATATGGAGCGAACGTTGTGAGGTTTGCGTGGATGCAAACTCCATCTCAATTAAGTAATTAAGTAATTAACTAAAGGTAAATTAGAGCACGAGACTTGATTAAAATAAAATAAGACTTTTATTTAAACTGAAATAATGATGAGGTTAATCGGGCCCACGAACTCAATCAGTAGAAAGTTTAGGTAACTTAGGAAAATAACTGCAAGAAATAAGTTAGAGAGATATAAATTAACTTTCACCCAGAGGAGATAACAGAAGAAGGTTGAAGACTGCTTCCTTTGATCACTAAACGGTGTGAACATAAACTGCCGGCTGGATTCCCACGACACGACAATTTCCGCACACAACTTTTCTATATTCTATAACTCCACAATACTCATCAGATTAGCAAACTCCACTAACCAAATAACTCCACCACACTAACATAAGAATCTAACTCATCTACTGCACAAACTATAGCTTAGGCTAGTATAAGAACCCTATCTATAACACACTCTCTACGAAAATACCTTCCTATTTATCCTTCATTCAATCGACTCCAATCTTTTCACTTTAACAAAACTTTAAAGCCGCTTCGTATTCGCTTACACTCCGCAACTCACTTCCTCCGTTGCCGCTCTATGCTGACGCAAAACCATACTAACCTAATCTGAACTTTCACTGACTGCTGGCGTCGAAGCATTCTACTCTCCCATCTACTGCGTCACCGGGAATCGCTGGATCCAGCTCAATTTGAAAAACTGTGGTGACCTACACTGTCTCAACCTTACAACGTTAAAAGTTTAACTCATTTAACAATGAAATGGCCACTTGTTGAGTATTTAATTTCTTTATTCAGTATGGCTATAGCACTACAGAGTCCAGTTAGTCACAACTCAACCATAATGCATAACATATTTGAATTCTTTTGTGTATCTCTGAAACTAATTACACATAAATCACGCTTTTAAGCATATTAATAATGGTTTTGATGTATGTGTTGAGGAATAAGGCCGATTGACTACTTTAGGGTGCAAGGCCTGAGAGGGAGTGTCTTCCGTGGAGGTCTTTCTAAGGGATCCTAGCCCTATATTAATAATGCTTGTTAATTCTATTATGTCTCATGCAGCATAAAAATGTTAAGATATCATTTAAAATGGCATTCAGTAACCGTAAAGTGTCCAAGTAATACCGTAAAGTGTCTAAGTACATCTGTGAATCTATACACACAAACATACCATACGCCAAAATCTGCATTATACGTTCATTGTAGATCGCAAATATTGTCAACTATTTTAAGTCAAATGGATGATTTTTGTGACAGACATTGCGATGCAGACTGTATAGCTGAAAACTTTATGTTCATTTAAAAAAAATGTCCATCACTATTTTCTAATAACATTTTCAAATATAATTAAACCTTACATGATAAGTAGAAATCTGTTACTAAAAATTTATATTAAAAGTAAATTCTCTACTTTTTATTTTATTTTATATTTTATTTATTTTTACTATATCTGTCTTTAAATAGTTAACATAGTGCTTCCGTACTGTACTCATGCGTGAATAATTTTGTTTGATGAAGAATCGCGTTTAGTCTACTGGGATACATTTATTGCATGTGTTTGCTATCTATATAATATTTCTCTAACGTGGACCAGTTTCAATTATTTTTTGTGGAAACAATACGATACGCTAGTATAAAAAAATAATATTTATACATGGACAATATTTAAGCACGCGGACTTAGCTCAATGGACTAATAAGAAAAAATGACGACATTTGTCTGGTAAGATTATTTTACGAAAAAATGTATTTTTAACAGTTGTTTCTTCAGAATCTTTGCAAGCGTCATTTTAAATCTAGCAGTATTTTAAAGATATACACTGAATATGAACTTTTGTGTCATAAATTGACTAAAAAACACAAATAAAAAGTCATCGACAACATGGCGACAAAAATTTAAAAGGCGTCGTGGGAGTCCTATATTAAAACTGTACAGCCTAAGAAGTATGAAAATTGGGTCGTGAACCATGAATTTTATTTGGAAACCTTTCTTTGAATGATTTTGGTTTCACTATTGTACAATATTAATTTGGTTTTGATAATAATTTGGCTTCTAGTAAACTAAAATTTTAATTAGGTGGTGAAATTGTTATAACATTTATGAGTTGCAAATTTTGAAGGTAAATAAGAAATGAAATAAAGGGCGAATATTTCGCACAGGTTTGTTAGTTTAGAATATTTGCTAATAAATTAGTTTTACCACGTATTTCAATAATATTTTTCGATGTACTTTAGGGCACTTTAACTTAGCAACATTTTGAAAATATTTTTGAGGAAAAAAAAAAAAAAAAGTAGGAGGGGAGATGTGTCGAATAGACGGTTAGTAACAGATTTTTACTAATTATCTAAGGTTAAAATGTGCCTGCAAGTTACATCATTATTCAACCTTTAGTGTACTTCTTCTTTTTTCATAACATTTTGGCTATACCACTATTTTTAAAGAGAATTTTTTATGGTATTTTCATAGAAATGTGTTTGATTAAACAAGACTGAGATTTTTCTATAAAAAATAGTGATAGTAATAAATGCGGAAATTTCTCATACCTGAAAATGCCTTTAAAAAAGGACGGAGAGTGCGACCTCTGTAAACATGCTAAAATGTGATTATCAGAAATATTTTTTTTAGTCCGTAAAGTACTGAATTTTTTGTGAATCCCTGTATGCAAATTAGTTGTGTTTTATGAATTATTTTACTAAGAATTATGATATAATAAAATTATTAATTTACGTGAGCTTTAAAAAGTTTTAAAGATATTACAAATCTGAAGGATGAAGATGAAGATCTGAAGAACTGACAGACCAGCTATAACAGAATCGAAACTCTATATGTCTAAAATCCAATAAAGTAGGATATTATTTACCCACTGTCTTGTAAATATCTCTGTTTCTTTAAATCGGAACTCCACTTACAGTTTTTTCATTTTTTGCAAAGCCTGAGGGCAAAGCCTGTGCAGCAGCCAACAATAATTTGCTAGCATGTTAACATTCCATCTGCCTCGATATTTCCTTTCTAAATCTTTGATGCCTTGATGAAATCGTTTCCTTGAGTTTGAAGCTCATTTCTGTCAAAAATTTCTATTTTCTGCCAAAATGTACGTGATGGAAATTTTTGAATATATATTTTTTTCTTTAATCAGTACCCAATACATCAGGAAAATACATCATCTTGAAGGAAAAATTTCATCGCAGACATATATTTAGTGGCAGGGGAGCGCGGAAAAATACATCAACTGTAAACAATTATTTTCAAATTTATTGAAAAGTTTAAAAAACCCCATAAAACAAATGACAATATATTTGACCATTTCTATAATGGCTTTGCACTTTGACTCATTTCACTTTATACCTCATGATGTATCTGGATCCTTTGTGATCTGGATCCTCATGATGTATTTGGATCAGTAAATAAATCATTGGGGCTGTATACTTCATTATATTTTGTGTTGTATATAAACTTAAAAATATTAATGAAATACAATTTCTAAATGATAATAAATTCGATTTCTTTTGTGAATCCCTGTACATAAATCATTTATATAATTTTCAATAGAAAGCATAAACAAATTGTCCTGAATTGCCTGTATAAGCTTCAGGGCATTCTAAAAATATTTACGGAGAGGAAATAGCAGACAGGCTAACGAACAGGTAGACTTGTTGAAATCATGATCAATTTTAATATTTGCTAAAACTAATATTTGTTATAACTGAATTATAATTGAAAACTGTTTTCTAAATGCTGCAAACTTTTTAAAAAGTTTTATCTAATCATTTTATTGTAATTTTCAGGTGGAAAGACTGAATTAACTTTTACGAAATCAAAAATTCAGCGAGTTTTATGATTCAAATGTCGTTTAGATCATCAGATAGATTCATCCTTTTTTCCTCTCCATGTGCAATTTTTCTCCTTTATTCTTCTCCATGTAACCCGGTGGAATTTTTATTTCTTTGTATCTTGAGAATATCTCTCTAAAAAAGGGATTTTTATTTATTTATTTATTTGTGTTGCAGTTATACTCTTTGAACAAGTTGCCTTTTATCTTTGGGAGCATTCAATAATAATAATAATAATAATAAGTATTTCATAACATTAAGTAAACTGTGACTCTCTTAATTTTCATTCTCAAAAAGAAGCACTTAAATTTATTTAAGAAACTAAGGGGCTCTGACCCCTGCTCGATCCGCTCACCAACCCCAATGATGGAGTCTTCGCCTGCCCCCGACTCGTTTCACTTATTAACCCTTGCGGGGTCTGCAAGCCTACTTGTTGCTTTGCCTTTTACTGAATAGGAATATTAATAGTGCATAACACAAGACAAAAGCAGAAAAATGTTATAAAAAACCCCATATTCAATGTAAATTAAAATGCATTATATTTAGTACTACTTTTTTTTTTTTTTTTTTTTTTTTTATGAAATATCAACTATTGTGCTAAAAATCAGTAATTTTATTTTATAAGAATAGAAAGATATTTGTAATATCTAGAACATTTTGCATTATAGCTTTAATATATGACCCCTTTGGCGATTTTTAAATTTTTGACACTATTTGGCGATGAATTTTTTTGGTATAATTGCTTGCTTAAAAAAAAAAAAAAAAAAAAAAAAAAAAAAAAATCTAGTACATATTTTTTTTAAATGCCTAAACTTTCATTGAATTTTTTAATTAATTTAGGGCAGTATACAATAGTCTATATCAGGGCGCGAAATTTCCGCTCGCCAGCTCACCATTGGCGAGTGGAATTTTTATTCTGGCGAGTAAAAATTTGGTCTCGTTATAGATAAAATTCTTACTCGATACGGTGACAGAAAACATTATTTTTATAGATTTAAATATGGTAAAATCTTGCCATTATATAACCTCATATTTAACCTCTCCTTTTTAGATTCTCGGAGAGCCGAGTCTGTGTGTGCGCTGCCCGAGATCACTCCAGCCTGGGAAAGGAAAAATGCTTAGTGCATACATAAAAGTTTTAAACTCTTCGGCAGTTTCATTTTTCCAACTGTTATTTCTCCAATCAGAAGGAGAATAGACGAGCAGAGAGCCTCTTTGCCGTCACCCACTATCCGAGAGAAGAGATATGTGAAAGTTTGCCTATGCGATATCGTCACATGAAAATGAGCCCGAGCCCTTTTAAAGGAGCCCGAGCCTGTGTATATTTTGTTGAATAATTATTTAAAAAAAACAGTTCATATTTTCCAGTTTTTTACGGAAGCGCCGATGATTTGCGCTTGTAATGATTTGTAAGCAACGATTACAAAAAGTTATTCCGAAATGACTATTTCAATTGACAACAATGAACAAGTTATACACATCAGCATTCCGTCTGATTACAAAAATAAAATGGACGAAAAAGACATTTCTAATATAAAAAGATATGTAAATAAACAGATAAATAAGGAAGCTTAATCTTTCATAATAAAAAGATTTTCACAGGATAGTGTTTGACAAAGAATTTTTCTTCCTTCTTTTTTTTCTTTAATGACTCTTTGCATTTATGCTATTAGATATTTTAATATTTTTCAAATCTCAAATACATTACAATGATTTTTAATTATAGATTATTATGAAACATGATGATATATGACGCACTTTTAATACACATAATTTTAGACATATTTGTAAAAGCCTTTCAAATAAATAGGAAAAATAAAACCCCAAAATGCGTTAAAAAAGAAAAAAAAATGGCAACCCTATTTTGTGGCGAGTAAAACTTTTTTTCGGCGAGTGTTATTGAGTTGAAATTTCGGGCCCTGGTCTATATATATTTCTAATGTACAGTTAGGTAATCATTTTGGTACAACTGAGATGTTGGTCCACTTTTCTTTCTTTCTTTTTTTCTTTGGGGGGAGGGGGTAATGCTACAGACCAGACACCATTTTAAATAACCAGTTTTCGCCTTGCTTACGTTTAGAAATCATAGAAACTATTTCCAAAAACAGCATTTCGCCGTAGTCGCTAAAAGAAAATCGTCAAAATTGGTTTGTGGACCAATGTTTCAGTTGCTCCATAATTTTACACTTTTGAAAATATCTGAAAAAAAAAAAAAAAATGTACTCTTATTATAATTATTTGAATTTGAAAAATCACCTACAGTTTCAATTTTTAATTTTCCCTACCTACTTCTTAAAATAACGAAAAATAAAATGTACTCGATTCACTATAAGGGTTTTGTGTGATGAATTTTTTTCTTGCCATAATTAGAAATGCATAACGTATCATAGAAATGTCTAATTTTATAATGTTAAAAGTTTGTAATATTTTGTAATGTTAATTAAAAATTATCTGTGCGAAATTAGAATATGAGTTTATATATGAGTCACAATGAGTTATATGAGTCATTTATAAATGAGTTTGAATTTGATTCTATTTTTTTAGGAAAATGACGTAATGACAGAAAAACAACGTCATAAGAGAAACCTTTTTTCAAGTTGGCAAATAGAGTATCTCTGTTAACCCGACGTTTTCAGTTAAAATCTTCATTAATTAAGATGATACAAATTTGTAAGAAACTGAAATATTATCCTTGGAATATTCGGCCCCTGTGAGGAGGTGTAGTCGTTTTAATTTTTATTACTTTGTTTTAAAACTCTAAAGAGCGGAAAATTAACTAAGACTATTTTTGGAACTTTATAGCTTTAAAAGGAAATATTAAAAATTTTAAATATCAATTTTTGGAAAACAAGAGTCATTTTAACGGTTGTGAATTTCCTAAATATGGAAATGAAATTAAAATTACATTAAGTAATGTGTGATTTACAAAACAAGTTTCTCCACAAAATAACATGGTATTTGACTGTCAATCAAACCATACAAAATCGTAGCTCTCTATTAACTTAGCAAACTTGGTCAATACTTTACTATGACCAGTTTAGTTGATAGAGTGTTGCACGCAAAAACAAAGTTTCGAATCCTGGTCCTATCCATTTTTGTTGTTGTAAAAGTTAAATTGGATTTTGTATAAAAAATCAGTTGTAGATATATCGTCGAAGTTATTATTCTAACTATAAATTTGTTTTCGTATTAATAAATACGAACCTGATTCAAAACTAATACCTAGAAGTAAAGCAATTTCTTTCTCAAATATTATATTTTCAATTTATTTCTGCCAAAATGACGTGTTATTATGGTTATAAATAAAATTTTACTGTCAATTTTATTTTTTCCCAGTTTCCAAGAACAACAAAATTATCCGCTTAATGTGCAATGATAAAAAAATTGACTGGTAATAGCTGATAAAGCTGATGATGCGGATAATATATTATTCATTTTTCCATTTATTTAGCATTTTGATATCTAGCTGAAATAATGAAAATAATGCAGATTTTAAAGTATTCATCATGGAGCTATTATATCATAAGTCAAATTTAAAATACTGAAATCAAAAAAGAAAGAAAAAGCACAGTGCAATATTTAAACTTAAACAAACGACCGATAAAATATAAATAAGTGCAAAAATGAATGCAATATATTGCATGTTTTCTGAGAAAATAAATGTAATCTCATTAAAAGCTGTACTATTGATTTGAAATGCGTGATTTAAAAAGTTCAACAAATTTCAAACTTATGAGATTGGATTGTTTTTGCGATATGTGCATATTTTTTTTCTAAGTACATATCTATATATCTGTCTGTCTATCTATCTATCTGTCTCAGAGACTTTCACTGATGTTGTGGCAACAGCTCTTTATTTCTTTAAAAAAAAAAAAAAAAAAAAAAAGAAAAAAGTGACGTATGGTATTTCGGTCACAAAAAATTTAATGAGCTCATACAGTCAAACACAATAAACGCGAAGTTAAATGTACACGAACGTGTTTTAATTCAATAGTTTTTGAACACACACAAAACTTTGCTTTTGAATAGAAAATTTTTAAGTGAAAAGACACAAATTAAGCATCGTGAGGACAAACAGATCAACAAGACACGCACGTATGCTCATAAAACAGAAAACTGTATAATAGGAAGATGGAAAGTTAATACTTGAATTCTTTCAGCAAAACAAAATGAGAAAAGTATTATAAATATGTGAAGAAAAGTATTATAATCATGAAAATAAATAAATAAATAAATAAGAATAGGACTAGGAGATTTTGGTGTAGTAACTTAGTATGTGTTTGGATAGATCTTGAATTCATTTTACCCGTTTTAAACGGTTTGGTTATGCAATATATTAAAATCGCACAATCAACTAATTGGGAAGAAAATCATATTTATTGAAATTTATTTTTCTGACTGAGTGAAAATAATGCCTGGACCGGGAGTTGAACCCCAGATCTTTTCCTTTACCTGCTGCTTATTTCTGTCGAGCTATCTACATGATAGACCAGATGTTTCTGCATAAAGCTTGTCTTAGTGAGTAATGTCCACCGGTTGTCGGCCTGGATAGCTCAATTGGTAGACCCTTGACCTTGTAAGTCAAAGATCTGGGGTTTGACTCCTGGTCCAGGCATTATTTTCACTCAGTCGGAAAAATAAATTTCAATAAATATGATTTTCTTCCCAATCAGTTGATTGTGTTATTTTAATATATTGTATTTCTTTCTCACATTGTTTAGTGGTGTTTTCCTTTACCTGTGGCTTATTTCTGTCAAGCTATCGACATGATAGACCAGATGTTTCTGCCTAAAGGTTGTCTGAGTGAGTAATGTCCACCGGTTGTCGGCCTGGATAGCTCAACTGGTAGAGCCTTGACCTTGTAAGTCAAAGATCTGCCGTTCGACTCCCGGTCCAGGCATTATTTTCACTCAGTCGGAAAAATAAATTTCAATAAATATGGTTTGGTTATGGTTTTATGTTATTATTATTATTATTATTTTATCGCTATGGCTCACGAGAGACCACTACGAAGAACCATGCATGAATCGAGACTCGAACTTATCACCTGGGAAATGAAAGCCAGTGTTCTGACTATTCCGCCACCGGATGAGCGGCCATTTTTATGGTTTTGAATTCTAGGGTTGAAGGTTGAATGATTTTATTCACAGTAAAATGTGTCAGTCAGGTGTTGTCCAAGATAGCTCACAAGAGAAATATGGATCAGTAAAATTGCTGTTGAAACCAAACCAAGCTTAAATTAAAGGGCATAGCGTAAAACATAGGGTAAAGTGCAAAATTTGCGCAACAACTCCCCCCCCCCCCCACCATGTGCCAAGATATGACCCTGGAAGTTTTAGTTGTTTCTATAAAAAACCAACAAAGAACAAACCGTCGATGTAAAAGATGTTGTAGCGGTATCGTATTTAACTGGAGCGTAGGAGTTACTGAAATAGAATCATAGCAAGGGTATTTTGTATTTTAATTTTTAATTAAAATACTTTTTTTCTTTTTTACAGTATAAATTAAAATAAATTATTAATTTAAGAGAAAATATTTATTATATTAGAAAGGTATTTTTTTCTTTTTGATTATACCAATTAATAAAGCATTAAACAATAATTAAAAAATAAGTACATATATATATTTATGTATAATAATAATAATATTAATAATAAAAATCAAGTTTAAAATTACAAATATAATTTCTAAGTGAATGTGAATGAATTTGAAATATAATTTCAAAATGAATTTCTAAATGAGACTGTGCTTATAATGACTGTGATTAAAATTAGAAAACTGACGAAAGCATAAGCATTTTTCACATTGAGAACAAGAAATATAAGAAGATTGATTACAATGAATTCTTTTACAATTTTGTTCACCGTCAAAATTGTTTATCACGAACATTTTGTTAAATATTTGGCTTTTCATCGAGATTACTAGATATGTAAAATTTTTAAATTGTTGAGATGTAAATGAATTATAAATTAGTAAAATCATTTCGAGAAAATTTGCCGTTATACTCAATTTTATTGTCAGTTCCTTTGACACCATCAAATTTGACAGTTGTTCAATAAAATATTTGAAACAGAAGTTAAATACGTCGAATAGTTAAACAACAGCTGTTGTTTATTCATAGTATCTTTCCGGCAAAAAATTGTATGAATAATAACACAATTAAGAGCAGACGATCAAAAATAGTAATTAAAAATTTACATAAAGTACTAGCACAAATTATCAAAGAAATTTTATCTAAATGTAATTTAAAAGTACTTCCACTTCAATTATTAATTTATTTTAATGATAATAATAATAATAAGGTTAAAAAAAATTATTAAATGGTCCGCGCTGAAAAAAAAAACAAAACTTTTTAATATAATAAATATTTTCTCTTAAAATAATAATTAAATATGTAAATATATATATATATATATTTTAGGCATTAGTGATATCTACGTCATTTCTCTTCTGTGTAAGTATTTTAACATGATTTTACTAATCGGTGAATTTTACTTAAATGGTATTTGTGACAATAACTTTATAAGTAATCCTTCTAAATATTAATATCATTGTTGGTATTTTCATCTTTCTCTTATTTGCTGAGTATTGTAAAGGAATTAAATTATTTATTATATATATATATATATATATATATATATAATTAAAATACAAAATGCTCTTGTCGGGACTCGATCTCAGCACTTCTTACGCATAAGTAAAACGCGCTACCACTTCACCATCTTTTCTTGCGACGGTTTTGTGTTTTGTGGGCTTTTATAGAAATAGCTAAATTTTTTAGGGCCATATCTCGATCCATGGGGTTGTTGCGCAAATTTTGCACTTTACCCTATGTTTTCGACCCTGCTCTTTCATTTAATCTTGATTTGGTTTCAATAGGAATTTTACTGATTCGTGCCTCCCTTGTCAATGGTGGAAGTTAATAGTACACTTACAGGAATGCAAAGAAGAATTCCTATACATTACTGTCTATAATAATATTTTTTGGGGTGTTGTTAAAATATCTGAATCAGAACAAAACAGATATACATTACGTTGCTTTGATGTGGTTTGATCAATGTGGGAAAATGATATCCGTAGCTCTCCTAGTTAGTTTTAAGAGAAAAATGAACGTTTACACTTCTATTACTGAGACACATAAAACAGTTCAGGCACATTGTACAAGTAAGTAAGTACATATTTGAAAAGAAATACTCAAACAACCTATTATTCTTATTATTATTCTTTTTTTTTTTTTTTTTTTTTTTGTTTATTCAATAATTATTTTTAAAATGCATATAGTAGTTATTAAATGTTCGGAAAGTCGAATTAAGTTTCTTTCAGATTTTTAAAAATATTATTTTATATTTTGTGTTTTTGTGATGTATAATTCGGTATCATGCTTATATTCTGAAAATGATAAATTTCAAAAAGAAAAAAAGAAAAAAAAAGTTTAAAAATCTCTTAAACATACTATTTATGAAAATTATTGTTTTTAAGCAAGTGTTCTTGCAAAAATTAGAGACGAGATACTCTTATCGCAGACTGACCAAAATTTAGTCTCTCGCTAAATAAATCTTTATATATATATATATATATATATATATATATATAAGGCTATGTTTGTGTGTGTGGACAGCGTAGCGCAAAGACGGTAGCTCGGACAGTCACGTGTTTCGACACGAAGGTGCCTCCCGAGGGGTCCTTGTGCACCTCGAAGCCCTATTTTTGAATTTTTGATTAGTTATAAATTAATTAATTATAATATGAAAACATTAAACTCAGTATAAGTAATTATCCATTTAAATTTTATCCATAATTTAATTGTTGCCAAAAAAAAAAAAAAAAAAAAAATAGGAGTTCATTTTTATTTCCGACAGGAAAGTAAATATATTTACTTAAACGTGAATTATAACATAAATATATATATATATATTATTTCTGTTTTGGTTTGATTTGGGTGGTCTTCGTTTTTGATCAGAATAATTGTTTGAATACTGAAATTAAATCATCTTTAAATTTCAGATGTTTGCACTGATAATATTATATTACTATATACACATATATATATGCATCTCACAAAAATTGACGTCATTATCTCTTGAAATTTTTATACACATTGATAAAGTACTAATCTAGCTTATGATACTAATGTATGTTGTTCTAAAATGCTTTTTTTTTTTTTTTTTTTTTTTTTTTTTTTTTTTAACTACTATATCTATTTTTATCTTAGTAGATAATTTTATAGAAAAAAATGCAGTTTTAAAAATAGAAAATTTATTTCAGCAAGCACTGTTTTAAACCTAAAAAGCATTAAAAATATAAACAGAATACAAAGAAAATGAAAACCTTCGCTAATATGGCGACAAAAATTCAAAAGCCGCCAAGGGAGATATTTAAAAAAAATTGTGTAGCACGATAATGTTTACTTATTTATTTATTTCCCCCAAATTCTTATGTACTTATCAACGAGATAGATAAAGTAGAGTGATAAATGATAACCCTTACATGGTCCAGCATGAGTCATGTGATATGAACCATTTATGCGTTGGTTCCCTTGATAACAGCTTATTTTCGATAAATTTCTATGGCAACGGTTTGGAGATTGTACTTGGCGAAAATCATAACCGCCAATGTTTTAGTTTACTTGTGTAGTTTAATACTTTTTTGCTCTAAATCATTTTAGTTTTTATTTTACTTCTTCTTTATTTCGTGTAGTTGAAATCTAACCAACAAAATATTTAAAAATAGTTGATAAATTATTATTTGTTGTTAAATTTAGCTCTTTTAAAAGTTTAACTTTTCTTTATAAACACTTTTAAACTTTGTTGGGAAATGATAAAAAAAGAAGTATTTTATTATTTATTATAATGTAAAATATGTGAAAAATTATTTTAAAAACGGTTTATTTCAGTTATAGGACTGTCGCGTTACGTAATAATAATGATAACTTGTCGAACTGAAATTTTAAATCCTAAAATAACGATAAAGGGCCAAACATAGCAATCTATTGGTTCATGTCACGTGATTCATCTTGAACCACGGAAAGCTAATCCTTCATCCATTGAATCAGCACTCTAATTTATTTATCTTGTTGGTGCTTACTGTCATTCACTACGGTATGTTTGTGAATCTCAACATAATTTAATTGTTGCCTTTTTTTTTTTTTTTTTTTTTGACAGAATAACAAAAATAATAACAATAAAAAATAAATAAATAAATAAATAAAAGTACATTTATTTAAAATGAGGAAAATAAATTAGAAAAATTAGAAAATAAATTAGAAATATCAGTCGTATCGTTACAAATAAGGTACCAAATGAAAAGGAACATTTTTGTAATTCCGATGGATTAAACAGCTTATCGATCGGACAATTAGATTTTTTAAAATTAATTAAAGTATGAATTTTAGGTGGCAACAGCAGGAGATTGTATGGAAACCGTTAGGAGAAATAGAAAAAAAAAAAAAAAAAAAAAAAAAAAAAAAAAAATCTGCTTCACATTAGATCGCATGTTTTTGAAGTGGGATTAAAAATTGCAGTTTTCAATTTTTTTTTTTAATTTTCTCTCACGAACACAAAAATATAATATACAGCCTGTACCCCATAAGACCAACTTGCATTTCAAATTTCATCACATTTTTTTGGTTAATAATTAAAAAAGTTATTATTATTATTATTATTATTATTATTATTTATTTATTTATTTATTTTTTTTTTTTCAAATTAAATTTTATTTTAACTTTGAAAAGATTTATGTGATACGATACATTAAGAATTTGGGTTTTAAAAGTTTTTTTTAAATAGATTATTTTATATACCAACTACTACGCTAACTTATCATACAAATAAATGATCTGCTGCGTGTGACCGCACTTGTACGCTGTCGGACAGAAATATTTGATTAATTCAAATTAATATTTAAATACATAAATAAAAATATCTTTAATGGGAAATATATATAACCATCTAAAATACAGCAGTAAAAGTGCTCATAGCATATTCTCACCAGGGGTTAAGTCTTGTCCTGCATCAATCGTAATGTTACAATTAAAGTAGTTTTCCAGGCAAAGTGAAAATAAAAGGGCAGTTATTCACTTTCAGTGGGGTGCGCCTTGGCGACAAACCTGGCGAATGGGCGACCAAATGTGGTGAAAAATGGTAGTTTAGAGTTCCCGAAGTTTCGAAGCTCTCCGACTCACGGGAGCATAGTTCTCGAACTTTCCATGGGATTCCCGATGGAATCATCGCCAAGCCCCATCGCCAAAAGTTATAAATACGAGTGATTTGATTTCTGTGAAAGAGTACGTAGATCTAAGCGACTGAACATTTTTCGTGAGCTAGCAAAGATTTCTGCTCTGGAGTATTTGATGTTATTTTCCTTACTCTTGTGGAACAAGTGACTGTTTTTTAGACTGTTCCAAAACATTCATCGAATAGTGACTTGTACGAGTAACAGCTTCAACTGTTTCCAAAATATTCGAAGAAATAACAATACCATTGGAACGTTTTCGAGAATATTCATTTTAATAAGAGTTTTGTTGAACAGATTCGAAAAGTTAAAAAAATATTTGATATCGCCAAGCAGGAAGCAAGTCCCATACTAAAGCTGTGACGAAAATAGTCGCCAATCGAAATATATTCATTTAAACGTTTCAATTATTCAATAAAAAAGAAATCATTTAAATATAGGGACCAGCGAAGCGGGCAAAGCCTGCTGGTAAATAAATAAATAGAAACAAATAAATAAGTAAACAAAAATAATAAAAAATAAAATAAAATAAATTGAATTTTATTTTTCGGCTATTCCGAACTTCAAAAAAGATGACGCGACAACCGAAACTATATTATTTTTTTGTAACGATATTTTGACCACCGCCAGAAGAGATAGCACTTTGTCACTAAAAATAAATCAAAAATCACAAAATAAAGAATATATATATACCTAACAGGCGATTCTATTTTCTTTGCGTCAGTTTTACTCCATGCTCTTGTATATCGATGGTAGTCATGCTATTACCACTTTTGATGGATCATTTCTAACTTTGAAGGGGATGCACTGCAAATTCAACTTAAACGCCTCCCCCCCTCCTCCTTGTGTGTCACATAACGCTCGTCTAGAGAAGAATGGTTGACATTATGAGATGCAGAGCAGAATCTCATCCACCCTCATCCACCCCGATCTCCCTTCTCTCGTACCAGCCCAATTGTATAAGGTGATGTAATGTTTCCACTCAAGTGCAAAATTGACGTATGTATCTATCTATGGGCGAGTCTTATATATATATAAGCACATATTCTATGTATTTTTTTTTATATACATTTAGTTTATGTATAGTATGATTTATTTCTTTTGCGGGGGTTTGTAGCTGATGGAAGGGGGAGGGGGAGCAATGGAAATTTGAATGTTGTTTCCAGACATGCAAATTCCTTTTGTATATTGGATGAATTTTGGCCGGGTCGTGTAAAAAAATATGATTTCGTTCAAGCAAAATGATGATTCCAACCTCCCCCCCCCCGCCCCTCTCCCTCCTTCCTTCTCTAATATCTGCATGAGTTATTTGTGCTCTGCTGATTTCTTTAAATGGGTTTTGCGTGCGTGCATACCGCTAAAAATATATTTTTAAAAGATTCTTACAAGTAAAAAACATGCATATTTTGTAGGAAAAAAAAAAAAAAAAAGTAGGAAAAGTTTTTTTTTTTTTTTTTTTTTTTTTTAATCATGAAAATATAAAAACATATCAATTTTGATATTGTTCTGGCTGTGTTCGTATCCATATTGTTTATTTTATAATTTTTTTATTAATCTTATAAACACGTGTTCCATTCGATAAAACTATGCAAAGCCACTTCACTGGTCCAGTTGACGGGAATCAGACTTTTGGTGCAGAAGGTCTCGGTTTCGAATTCCTTGCAAGGCATAGATGTTTCTTGTGTATTTATATGTGCATAAAATAAACGTCCTTGTAATAAAACATTGAAAAATTTTGTAGTTTGGATTATTCGGGATATAAGCGGTATTCAAGACAAAGTAAAAAAATCTCAGTATTTATCAAACAAACAAATAATCAAACAAACAAATAAACTACGTGAAAAAGTCTCATAATTTGCTCTTTGAGAGATAGCTGAAAAATACACTAAAATATTTTTTGTTCAATGATGGTGAATGAAAACCGTGTAAGATGATGCCGTAAATTACAATAAAATATGCAATATAGTTTTGAAATAATGAAACACGTCTTTCATCAGGTCAAAAAAAATGTAAGCAGTAATGCAACATTAAAGCACCAATGTATTGGTCTTCCATGCTGCATTTATGCTTTATCACCTTATGCTTAATGAAGTATTCTGATTATTTGTTTATTTTATTTTATTATTTTTAACTGGAGATAATTTATCAGCCATCTCACGAATCATTGTTATGTCACTTTTTATAATTTTATAGGTACGATTTTACAGATAACTGTTTTGATGAAAACTACGATGCTATATCTCATAGAATTAAAAATTGATCTGAAAGGTTGTCATCTTCAAAGAAAGTAATTTTCACATGTCATTTGGTTTTTTTTTTACGAAGAAACAATAACAAAAATAGATTTGATTTTTTCGAAATAAATAAACAAATTCAATATATGTATATATATATATTGTGCATGGAAATCGTTTTAGCGGATTAGCATGTTAATTTTCACCGTCTCTTCGAAAGAGAAAGAGGATTATCCCCAAACTATTATCTGCAACATGGCAGAAATGAAACAGCTCTGAACATTTCCATGAAATGCTTGGAGACATTTCTTCCAAATGAAGAAATATTCGTCGTAATAGGGGTAAAAAAAAAAAAAAAAAAAAAAAAAAAAACGTTTTTAAAAGAATTTAATTTAGCACGACAGAACTAAGTTATATATTACTATCTCATAAAAATGATAATAGTAATAATAATAATAATAACAATAATTAAAAAAGTTTCACCAACTAATCGGAAGATATCACCGCCATATTTTAAGAAGATATAGCCATCTATTCAGAAATCACTATCAATACATATCCAGAAGAAATAGCCAATAAATATTCAGAAGCCATACATATTCTAAATGTCTCTCGCCATCAAATATTCAGAAACTCTTTTCTGTACATATTCTGAAGTTAAAGCCAGCAAATATTCAGAAGCTATAATCAATACACATTCAGAAAGATATCGCCAATACATATTTAGAAACAATCACCAATACGTATTTTAACGATATCGCCAACAAATATTCAGAAGCCATCATCAATATATTAGGTCGTTGCAAAAGTTCGTGCGGACGTAGATCATTTTATTGCCTCCAAAGACGAGAGCTTCTACCGCCGTGGTATACATTTGTTACCCGAAAAATGGGCAAAGGTTGTAGAAAGTAATGGAGAGTATTTTGATTAAAAATTGTCATTTGATTTGATGTATTTTTATGAAATGAAACAATAAAAAACTGCACGAATTTATGCAAAGACCTAATATATTTATTAGATATAGCCAACAAATGTTCGAAAGCCATCATCAATAGATCTATAAAAAATATCTCTAAGAATATCCATAAACCATTATCAATACATATTTAGAAAATATTGTCAATATATATTCAGAAACCATCCACTTTCAGAAATGTTGATGGTCTCGGATGCCAAGATCGGAAATTCGTTTCTACATACAAGCAAGGGAGAATCTAGGTTTTAAAAAATGTAAAAGTTTTTACGGATTTGACAAAATAGTTTAAGATAGTTTAAGAAATTAAACGTTAAAATGAATGTTGGAGGGCGACAAAAATGAAAGTGAAATGGTGAAAAGCAAAATCGCTGTCTGAAAGAAATAGTCCTGTCGTACTAAAAAAAATCTACAAAAAATGAATATCTATTAACGATATATGAGTTAAGTGGTATGGTACAGTAAAGAAAACATAGTGTAATCAATAAAGTGAATAAATTAATTAATAGATCATCCGGCAAAATAGAACACGGAAGGGCTGCTTAACAAATTCATTCATTTTTCTACCGAAAGTAACGCGTTCTCGAAATAGGCATAATTTGCAATTTCCATATTCAACGGCCCGCGTCCCAAGTGGCCTGCCATAACTAAGCCGTTGAGTATATATTAGTATATAAAAGATATGTTCCCGCAAAATTCCATTTCTACAGGGTCGTGGGCATGATGAGCTTCTTAACCCTGATCTTGGCGTATGAGCGTATGATTATTCCAATGTTACAAGCGCGGGAAACGAGGGGACAAAAGCGGGGAGAGGGGAGGAGCTCGTTTAATAATCCATCATAAGTGCGAGGTTTGTAAGAGTTTTGGGCGAATAAAAATATCAATTCTTCGCTTGGCTAACAGGAAAGGAGATCCAGTTTTAGAAAATAGAACCAGAGGAATGGTGAAGTTTATTATTTTATATTTGTGTAGTTTTTAGTTTTTTGGATCCCGATGCTCCAGCTGTCAAATTTTTTAGAAAACGCTTTATTTTTTTTTAAACATATATGGAATTCCAAATAGGAATAGAAAAAAGATTTTCAAAGATAGAAAATGAATGGCGAGTAAATATTTTTTTAAGGATAGATAAATATTGCAGCAATGATAGATAAATATTTTTTCATCTATACTTCACTATAAAGCAACGATTGAAATTAAAGTCTAATTTTGATTTACAGATTGGTTATAATTATGCTTCCATTATAAATGGACTTCTATAGCCAAAACTGTTGGGCGAATTGTCACACCAAAATTGGTATCTAAATGCTTCAGGGAATGCGCTATAGTAATGAAAAAAAAAGAAGTTCGAAAATTTTTGCCAGGAGATGATTTGCATAGAAAAATAGAAATTGTTACAAAAGAAGTGGTTTATACGAAATGGATGAACAATTTCAACATTTATGCATTGTTTTTTGGATCTTTAATGGGTCATACCATTTATTAAATTCGTCGTACTTCCATACGATAAGATTTTTTTTTTTTTTTTCCCGATACCTTGAGTGCATTTCATGAAATAGGCATGCACCAGTTTTTGGGAATTCACCTATAAATTTTAGGTATAGGAAGCCATTTATAAAAGTAGTTTAAATACAACTATACTGTTTTTTTTTATTAAATATATATTCCCTAACAAAGGAAGTATTGTGATCGCGAAAAACAAAAGCCAAGTTTCACAAAAATGCACCACGAAAAACGGCGTATCTCACAAACCAAAGGCGGAATTTAAACAAATTTGATATTATGTTCTTTGATTTGAATCGGTGATGCTTATCAGATTTTGGAATATATCGCCTAATAGGGAGAGCTGCTATGTTGCAATTTCCCTTATTTAAAAGAAAGTTGTATTTAAGCTTCTGTATAGTATAAATGCATAAAACTTGGTATGTGAGATATGTATTGTGAAATATTATGCTGATTCAATTTGGATGTATATCGAATTTTTATTTCTCTTTTCTTTTCTTATCTTTTATTCTTTCTTGAGAAAACTTGCCTTTTAAAGCAAAAAGAAATACACAATTTTGATAATGTTTTGCGTTCAAAAGTGCATAGTGTATGCACGATAATATATAATAATCAGCATATATAGTTACCCACATCCGTGGCTGATTCTGTCATACTTTAGGCTTAAGAGTAGGCTTAAGAGATTTCCTTGGACTCTGTCTTCTAATTTTTACACTTTAGTCAATTTTAAAAAATCTAATTGCCCGATCGATAAACTGTTTAAACCAACGGATTCAGAAAACATACGCCTTTAATTTGTTACCATATTTGTAACGAATATATAATTAGATTTTTTAAAATTAATTAAAATATGAAAATAAAAGCTTTAAAATACATTTTAAAATTTTAATTGTTGCCATTTTTTTCAGCATGAAATGAAATATGCTTACCCGTAATAAAATAAAATAAAATAAAATAAAAGTAAAAATAAATTTGCTCATGCATATGAAAAAGATGACGTCTATAAAATAATAATTTTAAAGGTAACGAAAAGATAAACAAAGTGAGAAAAATTCGCACGGGCTTGCTAGCAAATGAATTATTTAAAGTGAGAGTGAGAAATAAATAAAATAAAACGATTATTTTTCAACGGGCACCTTAGTTGCCCTACAACAAACTAGTAATATATGTTTTATGTATATGCTATAAGATATAACATGTTCTTTAAGTTCCTGACGTTTTAGGATAATTCGTTAAGTAATTTTCAATAAATTTGACAATACTTCACCCTTAATTAAGGGATGGGTCATTCCACATCAAATCAACACAGCAAAAAAACCTGACACCGTCAGATTTTTGTGAAACTGGGCTCATATATTTCTTCTATAGAAAAATGAATGTATACCAATTAATAAGTCCTTACCTATTTTAGTTTTTTTATTTACAGGGCTGCAAAAATGGCTAAAGATGCAAATTTTCAAAATTTGTCTACTGCAAATAAACCCATATTTTGTTTTCTAATTGTAACATAGAGATATAAGAATGGTATCTTTAGAAACCTTATAATATAGGCTTTCAAATGATATATCCCATGTATATATTTTTTAAAATTTTCCTTTTAAGGTCAAACAATTTGACCTTTGACCTTGAATATCTCAAAAAGTACATATTTAATTTCCTTTTAAAACTTATATCTTATTTTTACTTTTATTATCTATAAGTATTGTAAATTTCAAAATGTTACGGCCATGGGATGCTGAGTTATAAATTAAAATGCAATCCTCCATCAGTATTTTGATACTAACATATCGTAAGTTTTACCCATATTTTGCTCCCTAATTAACTTAGAGATACAAAATTGGTAGCATTAGAAAGTTTATAATACAGAATTTTAAATGGCATATCACATGCATATATTTTTAAAAATTTTCATTTTAAGATAAAATATTTTGACCTTTGACGTTCAATATCTCCAAAAATTACATATTTAATTAAAATATATGTTATTTTTACTTTTATTATCTATAATTATCATAAGTTTCAACGTGAGACGGCCATGGGATACTGAGTTATAAATTAAAATGCAACCCTCTATCAGTATTTTAATGCTAATATAACGTAAGTTTTACAAAAAACATCCCATGTTGAAACTTACAATAATTATAAATAGTCTAAATAATAAAGGTAAGAATAACCTATAATTTTCAAAAGAAAATTAAGTAGGAAATTTTTGAGATATTGAAGGTCAAAAGTCGAAACCTTTCACCTTAAAACGAAAATTTTTAAAAATATATACAGTTGATATATCATTCAAAAACCTGTCTTATAAGCTTTCTAATGATACCAATCTTAAATCTCTAAGTTAATTATGAAACAAAATATGGGCAAAACTTACGTTATGTTAATATGAAAATACTGATGGAGAGTTGCATTTTAATTTATAACTCAGCATCCAGTGGCCATCCCATGTTGAAATTTACAATAATTATAGATAATAAACGTAAGAATAACATAAAAATTTTAAAAGAAAATTAAATATGTATTTTTGAGATATTGAAGGTCAAAGCTAAAAAAGTTTGACTTTAAAATGAAAACATTAAAAAATATAGGCATGTGATATATCATTCAAAAGTCTGTGTTATAAGTTTTCTAATGATACCAATCTTATACCTTTAAGTTAATTAGGGAATATAATATGGGTACATTTGTAGTAGAAGAATTTTGAAAATTTGCATTTTTCACCCATTTTTGCAGCCCTGTATATCAAAAACTAAAAGAGATAGGGACTTAATAATTGGTATACAGTCATTTCTCAATAGAACAAATAAATCTGAGGTGGGCAAGTTAAAAATGTAGGGTTTTTTGTGTTGATTTGACCCGGATAGGTTGTTGTTTATATATTTTATTTTTAATTAAACTTTCTATATATTTTTTCTCATGAAAACTTTCTGATATGAAGTATATTTATGAACATTATTGACAGTTCATTGGTTGACTATTGTTTGTTACACCTATCGAAAACAAAAAGTACACCCAATGATTACTTTTTTTCTGTATTTAATTTTTAAAATGTCACATAGAAAATAATCTTTTAATGATGAAGTTTTAAATTATAGAATGGAAGTATTAATTAATCGAAAAATATATTTAGACTATAAAATAGAATGTTATATAACGTATTATTATTTCGTATGTTGTATTATGGTTTTGTTTTATTCTTTTAATTTCGGCTCTAATTTTCTGCATGTACCAACAAAGCCTGTTTTGTGCGCATCTCAGACGAGAGTGACAAATATTAAATTGGTTTGTTCATAAATAAGTTTTGTGAATTATTTACTAAACTGGATATACAGTTATTAATCCCTACAATAATTATCGTTGATAAACGATAATTATTGTCATTGAACAGAAATAACCTAATTAAATAGACACTTCAAATAAAGATAAATTTATTCACGACAAATAAAAATCTATGCCACCGTCGTAATAACCATTTCAGAAATAAATACAATAAATATTAAATAAACGCAAGGCCATTCTCAAAAATGACACAATCGTGTGACGTCCCCTTCAATTGTTATTGCCGAAAACACACCATATCTTGTTTATCAAACAATCTGCATAAGTCACATATTCAAAAATTAAACTTCTCATTACTCTAAACAACCAAACGAAATGAATTTTTTACCAATTCAAAAACACACACACGTGGAATTAAACTCACCAGCCCCGTACATGATAGACGTATATTTATATAGTAAATACGTTGGAAAGCTTAACGTAATTGTAAAAAAATAAATATAATAAATGTAATTACGAATGGCGTGTTATGGCATAAACATAATTCCATCGAAGGCAAAGAGACTGAGGAAACGGCGAAAGGGAGGGGGGTAATTGAAGGGGGAAGTTAAAGTTAAACATAACCACGTCACGAAAATGTTAATATTAGATGAAACAAATATTAAATCTGCCGCAAACATATGACTACTCTAAGTTAATTGAACTTTTGGCGTACATGGATTTGGAAAACTCACGAAAAGACAAGTTGAAAAACCGTTCATCTCTGACTTTTGTTTGCACATATCAGCGACTTGCGTTTTTAAAATAATGCGTTTGTGTTCCGAAGAAAACGGTAAATAATATAATGTTAGCAATTACTGTTATGAGAAGTTTTCCATCGATTTCAAATATAAAAAAAAGTTGAGTAACGTCGGTGCTTAGGTCCTTTTTCATCGGCTGCGATATTTTTTGTGTTTGCTTTCAATATTTGGTTTTTCGTAATCAAATAGCAACATATGTAAAATCACGAGTAATGTCGCTTCACCACACACCCCTTCCCCTTCCTTGTAGAAAATTGGTATACCGGTCTTTTGGAGTTGTTTACATTTTATTATTTATCAAATATCAGTATCGAAACGATCGGGTAGCTGAAGAAAGTTCCAGTAAATGAAATGTCGTTGTATTGAAATATTTGTTGTCATATTTAGAAAAGACAAATATGCTAATTAGTGTTTTAAAATAAAATATCATTGAAATATATTCCATACGATTCTATTATTATATTGAGTCCCATGATTGATTTAATTTTATCAATTTTTTTTTTTTTTTAGACTTTCAAAAAGTATAATTTACATTAAAAAAAATAAAAATAAAAATGAATAAATAAAAAAAACTGCCGGAATTTTAAATTTGTGTTTTTAAAGTTCGTATAAGGATATTATTTGAAAAGTTTGATGAAGATTGGTAAATTTCAAGATGTATTGCTAGTGAAAATTATCTGAATAATTTGAAATAAACTTTTTAGTTTAATAACAGACTTGAATTTATTTTTTACATAACTAGATAATATTATTGAACGGGAAGTTGAGGGGGGGACGGTAGCCTCCCTCACACAGAATTATATATCAAATAAAACTGTTTCTATACCTATTTTAAATTATCTATAAGGATGAACTTTACTATCTTACCTCCTTGATCTTACGCCATAATCTGCAATAGATTTTTATAGTGTTAAAATACAGGGTAAGAGAATGTCGTGTGAGTTACACACCAGATTATTTAAATTCGATCAGAAAGAGATCAAAGCATTCGTCTATTTTAAATTACATCGACGAAGTTAAAATTTGTTTAAAAAATAGAAACCAATTGTAACGATTACGTTGTTGGAAAAAAGTTAAATAAACAGCGTGTTCGGTTCATATGATTTTCTCTTACTATAAAGATAGATTACAGAATAAACTGTAAAATAACAAGCACAAATATACTTTAAAAACAGTCGAAAATAATTTTAACGACAGGTTTATTTGACATATATATTACTATGTGAGGGAGGGGGAAAATCAAGTTTCCATTGGTTTTAAAATTATTTATATTGAGAAAAATCGAGTAATTTTAGATATAAAGCAAAAATTCTAAATTCAGAGTAAAGCTAAATATGCAAAATGTTATTTAGAATTAAAATACTGGAAATTTAGATTTC
This sequence comes from Salticus scenicus, assembly GCA_963930645.1. Classification (NCBI taxonomy): domain Eukaryota; kingdom Metazoa; phylum Arthropoda; class Arachnida; order Araneae; family Salticidae; genus Salticus; species Salticus scenicus. Next base: position 332,343,129 of record OZ005654.1, on the reverse strand, counting down.
TGTCGTATTTTAAGACGCATGGAATAATTTAAAGTTTTATTAGAAAATTATTTAAATACATTTTATTACCTATTTTTGTTATTATTAAATAAATAAATAAATAAATAAATAATAGAAAAAAAAAAATACATTGAATTTTTCTGATTATTATCCCCCCCCCGCCACACACACACACAGTATAAGAAGGATAAAATGACTTCCAAAAACAACCCAGCCCACCATTGGCCGAGCGGTTCTGCGCTCAAAGCTAGTCGATGGGAAGTGCCGGATTCGATCCCAGGTCGCGCTCACCGACCTAGCTGTTTGGAGTTCTCCGTTGTTTTTCTCCGAAACTCGCGTAAATACGGGCAACCCCTTAGAAAGACACTCATGGTGAGCCTCCCATCCATAGGCCTATGAACCTAGCGTAGTCAATCGACCTTAAACCCTACAACCAGCCACACAAACAAAAACAACCTAGTCAGAACAGATAAATACTTAGTTATCGCGTACGGATGATCTTATTACCGTGTAACATTTACAGGGAGAAATATTATTGAATGAATGCCATTAAGTTCGCCTCATCGGAGAAGCCATGTCGACATTATTTTCATTCTTCTTGTCAACATTCTTTTTCTTATTTAGTTTTATCCTTATTTTTATCCACCCAAATTATACCTCTAGGGGTCACCGAAGAGGGGGAGTCATCCCCTCCGTGGAGGATCAAATTGTGACGGTATGTCTCCGGACCATTCTTAAGGGTACAACCCTGACCGTCGCCAATTACCCATTGCGCAGTACTAGTGCGACGTTAAACCCAATCACCAACCTTATTTTTATCTTTAATTGATGAGCACTTTACCATTAATTGATTCAAATAAAAATTTAGATTAAACCCATCTTCGTTTTTCTTCATTTTTTGAGAAACTGAAATTGAATACATAGTATCGACACTTTTTTCTGATTTTTACGATATTTGCTTTTTTTTTAAATAATACTTCGCTAGTAAATTATACAAAAGATATTTTGTTAACGTTTGCGTATGTGCAGTTTAATATTATTTTATAAAACTGCTCATGCTTCATGAGGTATACACCATTTTTACATTTGGTTGTAGGATGTTGTTTCTAGGAGTAATTGCCGGGTAATCTATAGATAATCTAGGGGTAATTGTAGGGTAATTTCATATGACATATATTAACATTTCGCGCATTCTGACAAAATAAAATTCTTTATGTATCAAGAAATATCATATTTTATTTAAAAAAAAATTTTTTTTTTGCATATATGTAACGTATAAAAAAGCATTATATATATATACTAGCAGGCTTTGCCCGCTTCGCTGGACACTATATTTAAATGATTTCTTTGTAACTGAATATATTTCGATTGGCGACTATTTTCGTCACAGCTTTAGTATGGGACCTCCTTGGCAATATCAAACATTTTTTGAACTTCTCGAATCTGTACAACAAAACAATTATTAAAACAAATATTTTCGAAAACAGTCCAATAGCTGGTGTTAATTCTTCGAATATTCTGGAAACAGTTGAAGCTGTTACTCGTACAGTATAAGTCATTATTTGATGAATGTTCTGCAGAGCTGCCAACCTAATCCGGCAAATTGTTTGTACCGCCCTTTTTTCTACACCAATATATTTTTAGAGTATTTGTTTTCTTAATTCATCGTAAATATATTTGAAGAGAATTTCTCCAAAAATTAAGTGGTGTAGAAAAAGGGGCGGTACTAACAATTTGCCGTATTAGGTTGGCAGCTCTGGTTCTGGGACAGTCCAAAAAATAGTCACTTGTTCTACAGGAGTAAAGCAAATAACATCAACTACACCAGAGCAAACATTTTCGCTCACTCACGAAAAATGTCCAGTCGCTTATAGCTCAATCCCTAAAGTGCAATGACTCAGAATAGGTCTCTGAATAACTCTGGATCGCAGTGACTACATACTCTTTCGCAAAATTCAACTTACACCTACTTATAACTTTTGGCGATGGGGCTTGGAGATGACTCCATCGAGAATCCCTTGGTAAGCTCAAGGTCTATGTTCCCGTGTGTCGGAGAGCTTCGAAACATCGGGAACCCTGAACTATCATTTTTCACCAAATTTGGTCGCCCACTCGCCAAGTTTGTCTCCAAGACTATGCTTTCTTTTAAACATATCTTTATTTAGTTATTTAAATATTAATTTGAATTAATCAAATATTTCTGCCCGACAGCGTGCAAGTGCAGTCACACACAGCAGCTCATTTATTTGTATGTTAAATTAGCGTAGTGATTGGTATATAAAAAAAATAAATAAACAACTAAACATTATCGTGCTACACAACTTTATTATATCTCTCCCTTGGCGGCTTTTGAAATTTGTCGCCATATTAGCGATTTCTTTTTTCTTTTCTTTCTTTCTTTTTTTTTTTTTTTTTGTATAATTTCTTGCATAAAAATAGAAAGCGTTTTATCGGACACCTTTTCGTTAACATATAAGAACCCTTCATATTCTGTTTATTTTATTAATGGTTTTTAGGTTTAAAATAGTGCTTGATGAAATAAATTTTGTATTTTTAAAACTGCACTTTTTTTCTATAAAATTATCTACTGAGATAAGAATAGATCATTTATGTGACTACTATTTCAGTTTATTTTTTTCGTTTTGTAATATTTTATAAATTTTACATTTTTCTTGAGCTACCTAGATTAAAATCGCTGTTGCTAAATTAAACCTCTTTTATATTTTTCTTGAACTACCTAGATTAAAATCGCTGTTGCTAAATTAAACCTCTTGGTGAAAAATGTTCGGTGTACTTCAACGCAACAATTTAAAAAATCACCCAGGAGGATCTATAAATAAAACTGATTTTAGTACAACATATATTATCATCGTAAACTATATTAGCACTTTATCAATGTGTAAAAGAAATTTTAAATTAAAAATGACGTCAATTTTCGTGAGATGCATAATTTATGTTTTTATTTTTTATTTTTTATTGTTCACGTTTAGATAAATGTATTTATTTTCCTGTTGGAAGAAAAAAAATAAACTCGTATTTTTTTGGCAACAATTAAATTATGGATAAAATTTAAATGTCTAATTTTTTGCTATTATTAGCTTACAAAATTGCTATTTTATGCATAAAAATAACAAAAACAAAGTTTTTTTCGGAATAAAAGGCAGCCAACTTTGTAAGTTAGGGTATAAGCTATCTCCATTACAAATTTCATCGAAATCCGTCGAGCAGTTTTGGCGTGAAACTCAGTCAAATAAATTCACGGACATTCACATTTATAATATATATAAGATATATATATATATATATATATATATATATATAAAGAGAGAGAGGGAGATATATATATATCATTAATTTTGGTTTTAAAATAGATTGTATCCAAAATCTAAATTTGTCATTAGTAACTCATATTACCAAATAAAGAAAAATGTCTTATTTTGCGCATTAATGAAAAACCTGTAATTTCACATTTTTAAACGTCGCAAAGTAAAAAATTTGGAATGACTCCAATTGACTTTCCAAATGTTAATTAATTAATGGCTCTTTAAATAAATATAAATTAGAGAAGCCGTTAAATAAGAAGGGGGACAATCATAATGCGGTGATTAAATGTTTTTTTTTTTTTTTTTTTTTTTTTTTTTTTTACGGAATTCCATGTTGTTTAATAGAGCGTACTGTATCGAAATTATTTTGTTCGATCCTGTAAAAAAACGATGAGATAGCAATATCATTGTTTTATTTGTTTATTTTTATGTTATAAACAATTTAATATTACTAAAGCGAACTTTGGAGTTTGAGCCCATAGATCACAGAGCATAAAAAATCTACTTGTATGCCGATAAAAAAAAGTCCTGGTCCTACACTCATGTCGTATACATCTATGCAGTTCTTGCAGTAATAACCTATCGCATTTCAAATAAGAGATCCGTTGGTCATTATGATAAATTTTCCTGTGCGCCACTGTAAAAGAAGTATAAATACTGCCGAATTTGTAACGATAGGACTGATATTTCTAATTTATTTCATGCATTACACAAAAGTTGTTGCTACCTAAATTTCATACTTTAGTTATTTTTTAAAACATCCAACTGTCGTATTGAAAAAACTGTTTGCACCCCTGTATTCAGAAAAATTGCCCCTTTCATTTGGTATCGCAATTGCAATGATAGGTCTGATATTTCTAATTTATTTTCCCCTTTTTCCGTTTTTAACCCGGATTCGGCAGAAGGTTTATGACACAGAAAGTAAGCTGAAAAAAAAGTCTTTTATAGTAATAATAATGATAATAGTAATAAAAACAGTAAAAAGGAATCGTTTATTTTTATTATTTTTACTTTCTCTTACCCATAAGGTAGAGAAAGTATTGTTTTTGGGTCAAATTTTCGAACGCGAGATTTTGTTATATTTACTAGAATGATCTTAAGCATCATTTTATTTTCTTAAAATTTTTATTGGTCCTTTTTTACATTCGAGACAAAATCTTAGCTGAAATAATGAGGCATAACAAGTTGTTTATAGATACACTCACACAAACACTCTACACATACATACGACAACGCAAATTTAATATATTTTTAGTATTTTACTTTATATAAAAACTCACAACAAAACGATGTGTTAATATTTTATTATTATTTTCAGTTTATCTAAAAACAAGGGCTTGAAATGCTCCTTACCGCACCCAATACTTTTAAGAATCTATAATCCGATGTTAATTAAAAACAGAATGCAGAAGTCAATTTTTTTCCTTCACCCACATGTTGGGAAAAATCCCACTATTAGATGCTTAGAGTATACGAATTTCGATTATTTCGCCTACGCTTAACTACTGTCAAATTATAAAAGAATTTACACAATCAAGTTTATATCAATAAATGAAATTTCAATGGAAAGATTTGTAGTACTCGCAAAATGTTTTTAAAGTTCTATTAAGGAAAAAAAAAACTTAATTTTGAAATAAATTAATAAATTAATAGCTTGTTTTTTAATGTAAGAAGTTGAATAGCAGCTTTAGAAAATATTTAGTATAAATACTTTTTCGCCATAACGTGGTTAAACAGAATGCAAACTATTAAAGAATGCAAACTATAGAAACAAACATCATAAAATGAAAAAATATTCAATCGTCATTTCGAGTCAAAATAATTAAAGATGTCCCTTCATCAGGCGAAAGTACCAGACTAAAATTTTTAAATAATACAGGGTAGTCATAATTAAAGTTGGCCTATTCAGACCATTCAGTAGCCGTAAGTGAAATACGAATTGAATCGAACATTTGTACATAGAAAATTCAAAGGATTCATTCAAAAATTCTGAATAATAATAATAATAATAATAATAATAATAATAATAATAACAATTTCCGATAAAGGATGCGCTACACTCAAAATGCTTAAAATAATTGTCCTTTACAAAATCAGAGATCAATGCACAATAATTAAGCTTTCATGCAGCTGCAGTATGAAGAACATTAAGATTTGGAATCACAGCAGATGAGTTCACGACAACATGCAGATGCTTTTGCCAAAGCAATCTAATATGGGTCTATTTTTCATCTACCTTACGCCAGCCAAAATGCGAAAGCTTTTTACAAATAAGATTTGGTAAGTGACTTGCTAACCACAACTGTGACTGCAAATAAGCTCTCAATATATGTTGATAAGCCCCCTTATTGGTGGAAGTCTGTCTACAACTTCCTTATTTTTTGTAAATAAATGCTTTCGAACTTCATTTTTTTCATTAGTCTTATCGTGCATGATTATAACAAATCTTTCGATATTACGAACATGATCCTCAGTTAATTTCATGTTTGGTATAGAAAGTTCCATGATTGCATTCGTTATCGTTGGAACAATTTCCATGTTTTCCATGCTAAGTAAATATTGGCGGCAAAGTACGCAATGTCCATTTACTAAATTCAACGACTAAATGGTAAAATTGAAAATTGGTTCCTAGTACTAGAAAGGGCAAATTTTCCAGCTAAGAAGTCTTTGTAGATATTTGGAACAAGTGTGGGGGGAGACTAATATGCACTGAGAGCTATCGTGCATAGTTATGATGATTAAAAAAAAATGGAGCATTTTTCTGTAGCTCAGCACCATATATTGGGTAAAATCCTTGCCTGATAGATTTCACAAGCAAAAAATTAAGATGAATTAAGTTAACATTAATTTCAAAATGCAAACTGTGGATATCTTTTAATTTCTTTTGTCCATGAACAGTAAGATAGGGTTTGTTGGCGACTTTCTGAAATTGTCGAATAGGCATCATCATCATCTCTTCCAGTGCAACTAGTATTTTTTCCTGAGCATAACGAGATCTGCTCACATTTGTTCCATTTTCAAGCCTTTCAGTTTTACCTGATGTAAATAAACCAGCCTCAGTTAATGCTTCGGACAATCCATTAGACTCAAATACTTCGCCAATCATTTTATCAATAGCTATTTCGCCTGAGATTTCGCAATAATATCGCTATCTCAGAGACAGCTTTTCACAGCCCAATTTGACAGAATAGGAGAAGTTGCAAAAATATCGCAAAAAGGTATCGCAGTGATTTACTAGTCACAGCGCAAAGTGGTGATGCGTAATTGAGACGATGCAATGCATCTGCGATATACTTAGAACGAAGTGTGCTGTATGGGACTTACAACCGCAGATACAATTGTTGCGGGATTTTGCATTTCATGGTGTCTGCTTTAAAAATTATTCGTCATCAAACGATACCAGTTTTCCAGTTATTTTTAAGAGGACTGTCTATTTATCGTCTCCGGAAGCCAAAACCAATGTCAGTCCATGGAGAATTTTGCCCTATTATAACTAATTAAGCAATACATATTTTTAAATTCCGTTTCCACATACAGAAAATTCAAAATTAATAAACAGGTTATCGCTTTGTAAAAATTGATATTTTTAATTTGTAAAATTTTATTTTGAAGTTGTAAGATGCAGATTTTTTTCAATGTGAATTTTTAGCATTTTTTAGCTTAAAAATGTAATATTAAAAATACCAAGGGACATGTGGAAAAAATCATGTGGACACCACATGACTCCCTTATACACCCATTGCAATATACATATTGTTATGAAAACATTGACTTTTTGTGGGAGGTAACTGATTCGTAAACAAGCAGGCAGGTTCCAATCACGAATAAATAAATAAATAAATAATCTGAAAAACCGCTACTTCAACCACAAAAGTCATGATAATAAGATTATATATATAATACACAAATATACTAGTTTTTACTATATACGTCAAACAAATATACTAGTTTTTTCAGGAATGGTTTATCATAGAATCTCTCATTGGCAAATTCATGGCTTAGGGTTTCATGAAAATCATTCGAGTACCGATGGCCTATTTTTGTTCTCTTTGCTGAAAATTAGAGGCGAAAAACGATACGTTTTACCGAAACAATTAATTCAATTAAAATTGAGAAAGGATTTACTAATTCTGGCTATTCTTAAACAACATATGTCACCGAATTTGATCGCTAATCTCGCCAAGTCGCCAAGTTTGTAGTCAACGTTGATTTTCCTCTTTTTATCGATTTTGGCGATTTTGCGTCAAATTTCGCGACTTGGCGACCGAATTTGGCACAAATTTGTAGTTTAAGGTTGCCAAAGTTTGGAAGCTCTACCTTCAAAAAGAACAGTATTCTGGAATTTTCCGGAAAGGTTCATTGGTTTATAGCGCTGAATTGAATTCTTCGAAAATTCTTTAAATAACAAACAAGATTAAAACAAAATAAAGTGCATTCGTCGACAAGAACCTGCTTATATATTAAGAATTACTTTCTGTACTCAAAAATTTCGGCAACTTTCATAACAATATCATTATGTAAAATTACATCTCATATAGAGACATGTTATCCCACGTGTATTTGTAGAAAACCACAATTTATAAAAGAATCCATTGTAAGACACGTATAAAATATTTAATTAAAATCATTAAAAGATACAAATCGTGTCAAGGCCTTTCGCCCTGAGCATCAGGGCATCATCAGGACATAGCCATTTTTTAACAAAAAAGTACAGCAACACTATATATACATAAAAAACCAATTTCGGTTACAGTAATTAAATATGAAATAGATGCAACAGATGAATTAAAATGAAAACATTCCGAAGGCGAAGAGTCGAGCTTCATTTGGTTCACCATGGAGACACATTTTTGCGGAGCAGTTGGGGCCATGCATTAATCTGTGTTCAGGATGCAAGTTCCTCAGCATGTTTCTCATTTGTTAATAAATTTTGTTAAAAAATGGCTATGTCCTGATGATGCCCTGATTCTCAGGGCGAAAGGCCTTGACACGATGTGTATCTTTTAATGATTTTAATTAAATATTTTATACGTGTCTGACAGTTGTTTCTTTTATAAATATCATTATGGGCTCTATCTACGTGATGTATATTCATTAAAGTGCATTCGTCTACTGGAGCCGGTTTGTATCTTTAAGAATTAATTTCTACACGCAAAAATGTCAGCAACTTTCAATAAAATACCATTACAGGTTCTATTTACGGCCTGAATATTCATTAAATAAAATGCATTCGTCAACTAGAACCTGCTTATATCTTTATGATAGTAGGCCATATATTGTGGCCAAAACCTTTGTATATTTGGTCGTTATGAATATAATTTTCGTAAATATCTCCAAAACGGAAAGTCACAGAAAGGAAAAAAAAAAAAAAAAAAAAAAAACGGTGCGCAACTAGGTGCTATAACAAACCTACATACCAATTTGAAACGTTCTATGTCCAATCGTTTTTGAGTTATGCGAGATACATACATACAGGCGTCACGAAAAATCGTGTAAAGTTGCTGATATCTTTAAAATGAGAGCTCGTATTAAGACGAAACTTACAGGTGTATAACCAGATATCATGACAGTCACACATACAAATTTGCAACATTTTAGAGTGATTCGTTTTTGACCTATGCGAGATATAAGATTCATTTCGGAAATCAGGTTTACAATACTTCTTATACTTTGTAGAAGGAAGTAAAAATTAAGAAAAATCTATTTTTAAAAAACGATAACCTGTTTAACAGTTGTGAATTTTTTTAATATGGAAATGGAATTTAAAAGTATGTATTAGTTAATGACTTATAATGGGGCAAAAATCTTCATAGAATAACATTAGCCTTGGTTTTCGGAGACGATAAGTAGAAAGTCCTCTTAATGAAATGGTTTTTGGTAATTTTTTTTTTTTAATCGAATTACTTCTTTTCATTTGATTGAAAATTCTTAGTTCTAAATTTACACCTATTAAAACCTCTCTGTAATGAGCACAACAGCCGAAATCTCCCTTGGTGCACGTACATATGTCTAAGTGTGCATCAAGATAGTGGTAACAAAATTCATTCGATTGATTTAAAATTTGATAATGCAAATATTTATAAGTTAAACGGAATCAGCTGCACAGTTTTTAAGGTTCATTCACAAGGATGCACGACAGAATTTAAGAAGCAAAAAAGGAAGGTTTCTGCTAAAAGTGTTCGGCATACAATTAATAATTAATTTACAGGGCTGCACAAAAAATTTCTGATATACTGCATATTATACGTGATACCTACTGTATGTGTACTTTCGGCAGTATTATTTTCATAATGGGTAATGAAAGCATAAATTCAACAAAAGATTGAATAGAAATGCATCTCATTATCAAACGTGTTAATCGTTTATAAATTACAGTACAGAAAATAATAAAGAATTAAATGTTAAATAATGAATAATGCAAATGATGTTGACGCTCCTGATCTACTAATATACATGGGTAGATGTATTAGATGCAAGAGTGATTTTTCAAGATGAAACTCTTACACCACTATTTTTTATTCGTAATTTCTATGACATACATACAGTAATTTTTTAAGATTGAATCAGATAGAAATTATTGATAAAAAATAGTGGTGCAAAAGTTCCGTCTTGATATGGAAACTTTTACACCCCTGGGTAGATTATACGTTTGCGTATCGTTAAGAAAAAATGCATTTTTATAAAAATATTTCGGATTACAATGTGTATTTATAATCCATTAACTTTAATTAAACTTTTCTTTGACCAAATTATCACGCTTCAAACTCAGATATTTTCTTTTTCTCTCAAACTTCAACTCAAAGCTGACGTTTTCATCTAAAAAAATAGAAACAATTATTTTGTATTCAGAGTTTTATATCTCATTAAAATTCCAAACAAAGCTTTACTTATTTCTACAAGAAAAGCACGATATACCGAAATCGCCCCATTTTTAGTGATTAGCAGTTATGGAATGTATTTTTTTCTGTCCAGCTATGTATGCACGTTACGTAAGAAATGGATCTAATCAGAAGATTCCGTGTATGTATTTTCGAGGACGGTTACCGATAAAGACACGGAACGTTACCGGGAAATGCGTCGCACGGAAAAGTGGATGTGAATGAAAAAATACAAGCGCCGACACTACAGGTCTTCTTGTATGTCTATAATTTTTATACATATATAATATATGTATATAGTTATATTATATTATTCTATATTATAGTAAGTATAATGTAATAATACTATATATATGTAAGTAGACATGTTTTTTGAATAAGTAACATACATCTTTTTTCCCACTTTTAAAAGGTATGTTTAGTATAGAGTGACCAAAAAGAGATGTATACAACCAGTTCTGCTGTGTTATGCGAGAAAGAGCATGTACAGTCGGTAACAAAAATCTCCGAACACTAGCAAAATTTTCTATATGAAAAAAGTACACTTAATACAGTTTTGTTAAATAAATCCTTGTCGAATCCTGTTTTTAGACTGACTAAGAACAGGATTTGACAAGGATTTATTAAACAAAAGTGTATTAAGTGTACTTTTTTATATAGAAATTTTTGCTAGTGTTCGGAGACTTTTGTTACCGACTGTATATACAGACGTCATTAAAAAAAAAAAAAAAAAAAAAAAAAAAAGGTCAAATCGTGGATGTCTCTAAAGCGGAAAAATGGAAGATCGTATAATGACCAAAATTGGAGACGCACAACTATTGGGTTGTACGGAAAATATTTTCGTTTTTTTCCTTTGAAAATGAAAGATGATTTTCTTACATTGTAAAAATATTTTATTGAATTATATATTCTCCACTTTGATCGGTTTCTTAGCGATCTCACGAGTGTTATGTGGCAATTTTCCTAAATCAATACTTTATTTTGCCTTCATTAGCATAAACTGGTTTTCCAGAACGTAATGCATCTTCAATGTCAAAATTGCCGGAACAAAATTTGGTAAACCAGTTTTGACACTGGCGTTCTTTAAATAAATTTTCTTTTTCCACATCGTATACTTTTTTCCATTCTTGAACAGCATTTTCGCCTTTTTGATGGCAAAAACAAAATATGCCGAAAATGTCGCTTCTGATTTTCTTTCTTTCATAGGGCATCAATCAAAACCTATTGAGTAGAATAAAATGAGCTTTTTCACAAGCAAGCCTTGTTATATCAGCTGTCACAATATATAATGGTAATGCAGCTTAATTGTGAAGATGGTGTGGAAAAAATACAATTTAGTCCTCTGCTGATGAAAACGAAATTGCTTTCCGAATAACCCAATATTTTGGAGGACGGTAACCGATAAATACATGGAACGTTACCGGGAAATGCGCCGCACGGAAAAGTTTATGTGAATGAAAAAATACAAACGCCGACACTACAGGTCTTGTATGTCTATAATTTTTATACATATATAATATATGTATATAGTTATATTATACTATATTATAGTAAGTATAATGTAATTATACTATAAAGTATGTAAGTAGACAAGTTTTTTTAATAAGTAACGTACATTTGTTTTATTTTCTTACTTTAAAACGGTATGTTTCAGTATAGAGTGACCAAAAAGAGAAGTATACAACCAGTTCTGCTGTGTTATGCGAGAAAAAGCATGTATATACAGACGTCACTAAAAAAAAAAAAAAAAGAGTCAAATCGTGGATATCTTTAAAGCGGGAAAATGGAAGATCGTGTAGTGACCAAAATTGGAGACGTACAATTAGAAGTTATAGTAATTTCATATACAAAGTTTCAACCTTCTATGACTAACCATTTTCCACTACGCGCGGTACAACATACTAGCGACCTTGCTTTATTCCGTATAAGCAAGTAAGACTATTATATCTTGCTATTATCTCGATTAAATATTTTTTTTATGATAAATACAATTCCGACATTCCGAGGCTACTGGAAATGCAATTCTAATCATTAATTTCTTTCTACTGTATTTATCTAAAATGGTTATACCTCGATTTAAATTCATAGCGTCTCAGGATTACTTCGCAATGAGAAAATCAAATTAATTGAAGTTCCTTGGGCTCTCGCTGGTTGGTTCATGTAATGTGTTGCTCTTGTCGACATTATCAAATATTTTTTATTCAAGTAACTACCCTAACAGAAGACAATACATCTACTGTAAGTACTTATTAACACCATCTGTCTATAAGATTGCTTTTATAGGCAGGGTGGTCCTTAGTATATGAGAAACCGGTTGCGTTTGTTGAAATATTCCGCACTATACGAGAAGGGAGGTTTCTTGCTAATTTTCTTCAATTACAAATCCTAAAGCGGCTTTCTTTAAGTATAGGGTCATACATTTGCCTCCAATTACTCTGTGATTGAAAAACAGCAGCCACGATACTGCTAAATACTTTAGGTGTATTTAATTGCTTGAACCTTATTAATAATATCTAAAGCTGAAAAGGCTTCGACTTCTATACTTCATCAGTCTGCCTGTGTCATGCAGTTAAGGCGGCGGCCACAACAATGAAATGAACTGTTCCCTCGATGGCCCAAGAAAGTAGATGATAAGTAGGCGTGAATTAAATCTGGTCGTAAATCTTTTATCTCAGGCTATTTGGTCATTGTTTTTGCAGTGAAAAGGCAGAGTAAAAGTGATGTATTTTCTTGAAAAATTAGCTTTAGTATACGATAAAGTGAAAGCATTAGATAATTTCATGCCTGTTATATCATGCTAAATGGTGTGAAATTCTCATCGAATAAAGTTTATTATTCGTGCATTCAAAAGCACCTGGTTAACGATGCATTACACACAGAACGCTTTGCAAAATTATTGAAAAAATGAAAGAGAAAATTGAATAAAAATGCATCCAAAAAATCGTGCTGAATAATGACGAATGAAAAATTTCTAAATAAACATCAAAATTTGCAAAAAAAATCAACCACTGTTTCGGACCAAAATAATGAAGCACAGCCCTTCCCCAGGAGAAAAAATGTAGGCGCAAAGCAGTAATGCACACACATAAATGCTCAAGTGTGTATTTAAGACTCCATGACAGATGTGTAAAGTAACAATAATTAAAAAAGTATTCCTACTAATTTAATCTACTTTATTAAAAATGATAGTTCAGCATTTCACTAGAATAGTGCAAAATAGCCATTTTTCGCTGCAACCATTATTTTGATACTAAGTGCTAAATTTCTGTATTTCAGGGTGCTTACTACTAAAATGTTACCAGTAAAATAGCGAAACTTTGTACTAAAATATTGGTTGCAGCTAAACTGGAACCACTTTTCTGGTGAATTGACGGATTTTATATTTAACAGTGTAACAGAAAGCAATGGATTCGACTGATTTTAAGAACCCATGCACATTGTCCACCTATATATTGTTCTTGCTCTTACAATGCACTAAAACTTGGTAATAAGAATATTGAGTTGGGGGAGGGGGGATAACGCAACAGAAAACATAGCATTTCAAGCATTTCCACTGATAGACTAAGACTGCAATGTATCTAAATTCTTTTTATCACCCACCAAATCTGCAAACGTTGGCCTTCAATCTGAAAAGTCTCAAAATGTCTTAGTTATCTTATTCTAGTGTTCCCCAAAAGTAATTGAAAAATAGGTCCACAAAATTCCCCAAAGTAACTAAATCAAAATTATGGTCATGAAATTTTTTTAAACTACGCAAAATTGCTTAAGAAGTTGTTGTTATCCAGTGAGTGCATCTTTCACGATTAAAAAAAAATTCCAGTAAAATTTCTGATAGTTTGTATAATTAGAATTACACTTCTGGAAATACAAAACAACTTTTTTTTTGCTCCACATTTTTGCTTTATTTGCATATTTCATAAGCTGTAGCAAATTTACGGTATCACTGGTCAAGTGAGGAAATCCCTACAATTCCCAAACTAACTATCCAATACTTAGCAGACATTCTTTATTCTCAACTACAAACAAAATCCAAACTGAAATTAAAGAGAATAATAGAAGGAAAAATAAATTTACAAAAACTTTCCTATTTCTTAAGCGCAAACCAAACAAAAGCTGTAATGAACGATGTTTGTATGAGTCGCCAAATGTGCCAAATAGCAGTATTGAAAAGATACCGAATAAAGTAATATGTGGAAATTCTGAATTGATGTTCCAAACTTACAAAAACAATTTCTCGTCATTTTCGACGATGTATATGCCAGTTATTAAATATATATATATATACATACGAGTATAATAAAGAGTTCTCTGATTGCTTCATATAATTTTATATTGTGTAATAATACTGTTATTTGTATAAAAAAAATATTTCAAAAGCAAATAAATAAACGGTGGATGTTAGTTTTAATAGACGATAAATTTGCAAGTTTTAGTAATTTTTCAGGATAATATTTCAAAAGAGCACTCCGGTATCACTATTTTATATCTTTAATTACAAGAAAATCGCCATACGATATTTATATATACAAAATATGTACAATTTATACAAACCCCTTTTGGGTTTTCGCGCGCAGTAAAAGAATATTATAGAATTCTTAATTACTCTTCTGCTGCAACATCTCGAAGCTACAACTTATAATCAACGAGATATATAAAGTAGAGTGATAAATGGTAACCCTTGAGAAGTCCAAGATGAGTCATGTGACATGCTCTCCTTGCACCTGCGTATTCGGTGGTTCCCTTGGTAACAGCTTATTTTTAGTAAATTTCTATGGCAACGGTTTGGAGATTGTTCTTTGCATAAGTCATAACCGCCAATGTTTTTGTTTACTTACGTAGTTTAATATTCTTTTGTTCTAAATCATTTTGATTTTGATTTTACTTCTATTTTATTTCGTGTAGTTGAACTTTAACCGACAAAATGCTTAAAAATAGTTGAAAAATTATTATTTGTTGTTAAATTTACCTCTTTAAAAGTTTAAATTTTCTTTTATAAACACTTTTAAACTTTGTTGGGAAACGATGAAAAAAAGGTATTTTATTATTTATTAAAATGTGAAATATGTGTAAAATTATTTTAAAAACAATTTATTTTGCTCATAGGACTGTCATGTTACCTAATAATAATGATAATTTGTCGAACTGATATTTTAAATGCCAAAATAGCGATAAAGGGCCGAACACAGCAACCTATTGGAGCATGTCACGTGATTCATCTTGAACGACGTAAAGCTAATCCTTCATCCATTGAATCAGCACTCTAATTTATATATCTCGTTGCTTATAATCTACTAAAGAATAAACCTTTTCATTTCATTTCATGAATTGGCAAAATATCTAATGATATTTTGCGAAGAATGGCGACAGCACCCTCTATTTCATTTTTAAAAAATAGGGAAGATGATTATTACTTACAAACTTTGAATAAACACCATAAAATGCAATAAACTCGCAACAATTGTTTCGGGTCGAAAAAACACACGACCCTTCATCAGGCGAATAAAGTAAGCACGAGTGCTGCAGTCAAAGCGGCAACGCAGTTTTGTGGTGCTTTTTTATTAAATTCGTTGCTTCTTTTAGGGAAGATGGTTCAATATGATAGGCTATTTAAAATCCTTTACCTACTGACGGTACTTTAAAGTACCATTACTTTAAAAAGAGTATGAAATCGAATTTATAGAAGAAATGTCAAAGATATTTATAAGAAGGGAACAGATGTACTTCCCTTTAATCTCATTACAAAGCACTAGACGATACATACAGCCATTTTTATTCCATAAATGATTTTATGAAGCGCACTTGCTGTTTTTGCTTGATATTTTTCATGATCTTCATGTGTGTTATAATTAATTCCTACATTATTTCAAGAATATCCCACTAATCTTAGAAAAAATATGAGGAACATAAAGAGTAAATATTTCTCTACACTTTTTTCATGCCGAAATAATTTTTTCGAACTCTATGTACCAGTGGTACACTAAAGTACGACCTCACAAAATTCTCATTAATTATTATGATGAGGTGATATGCATAATTTTTAACATATATATCTTTAAATAATGCACTTTAGTAACTAAAAATATATGTTTCAAACACAAATTTTGTCTGTATCATAATGCAGTAGATAAAGGGTTAACATTAGCGTATGTGTTTGGATTTAACATGTTATATCTTTTAATTTCTGATAACATTTTATTTCAGTTTTAATTAGAGTTCATCATCATCATCAATTTTATCCTTTACCAATCCACTGCAGGATGAAGGTTTCTCCTAGATGATATCAATCTGCCCTGTTTTCTGCAATTCTTCTCCACACTACAAAAAAAAAAAAAAAAAAAAAAAGAGTTTATACCATAAATTAAGTATATAATGACCTTAAATTATGTTACCTGCCCGTAAAAAACAATAAATCTTTTTTTTTTTTTTTAAGGGCTGTGTCTCGAATCTCTGCTGTCTGGCTTTCCCCGTATTCTTACGGGATTTTTATTTTCTTTTTTAGCAGTACATTGTTCCTCTCCAACCTTGACAATATCAATATCTCTAATGATACCGTTGTCTCTTTCTCGGCCTTTTCTTTTCGTTTCTTTTCTCTTTCTTTTTTTCTTTTGTGTGAACCTCTTTAAAAGCACTACGTACATTTGTCCTCCAGAATGAGAATCTAATCTTTTGAAAATATTGTTTTACGTTTAGCTAGTGACATGGAGATAAACGGAGATATCTTAATAATCATTTAAGTGTAAATAAATATGTTTCTCTTTATGTCAAAGCAAAATCTCCAGAACGGATTTCGTCGCATTAAAAAAAAAAAAAAAAAAAAAAAAAAATCACTCTATAGTATGTGGAAATATCTCCTTTTACCTCCATGTGACCGATTAAACGGCAAATTACTTTTGAAAAAATTAAATGAATTCAATCTGAAGGATAAATGTCTGTAATGCATCTAAAGAAGTTTACATAAAAAAAAAAAAAAAAAAAAAAAAAGTCTTCTGGCTTATTCGGAAGTGTAGGTTGATTTCTTTTTTCTTATCAAGGAGCCGCCATTTTGTTTCAAAATGATGGCTACAAATTATTAATACATTTGGTAGGAATATTGATGTGGGCTATGTGTATATGGAGTTTTAAGCAAATCGGTCCATAAACACCATTTTATGTGAATTTAAATTTTTAAGTGAGTGGCACTTGGAAACAAGATGGCAGGCCAAATTGGCAAACAAATATACACTGTAAAAAAAAAAAAAAATCATGTAAGATTACGAGGTAAGCCGGGCAACAAAGTCCGTAAAAAAAGCGTTTAGACCGTAAATTAAGTATATACTGACCTTAAATTAAGTTACGTATGCCCGTAAAAAAACATTTTATTTTACGGGCTTTGTCTGGAATCTCTGCTGTCGGGCTTTCACCGTAGTGTTACGGGATTTTTTTTTAACAGTGTATCAGTTGCATTTGAGAGATAAGTCTACTGCACAGATTTGGTTCGAATTAATTCAGAATTTCAAAAGTTATCGTGTTGACAAATTAATAACAGCCACTTGGATCAAAATGGCGGAACAAGTTTGCTCAGTGATCGAATCCAAGACGTTTGTAATTGTAAGATAAGTCCACTACCCAACTTCTGTTCGAATAAATTCAGTATTTCAAAAGTTATCGTGATAACAAATTCTCTAGAGACAGCGTTCAGTTGGCCGTAACTTGAAAAAAAAAAAATTGCAGAGAAACTTGCCCACCGAAATCATAGATATTTGAATGATAAATCTATTCGCCAACTTTGGTTCGAATTAGTTAAATATTTCAAAATTTATCGTGATAACAAATTTTCAAGTGGCTGCCGCTTGGAAACAATATGACGGAGCATTTTCCCAGCAAATTTATTCAAGATATTTGAAGCATAAGTTCACTGTCCAACTTTGGGTCGAACCAGTGCTGTATTTCAAAAGTTATTGTTATGACAAACTTTTAAGTGGTAATCTAAGAGGCTGCAACTTGGAAACAAAATGTCGGAGCAAGTTGCCCAGCGAAATTATACAAGATAAGTTCACTGTCCAACTTTGGTTCAAACTAATTATCTTGATAAGAAATTTTCAAGTGGTACCGTGATTTCAAGTGGCCACCACTTGAAAACAAAAACGCGGAGTGAGAAGCCCATGGAACGTATCTGAGATATTTGAATGATACATCCACTAACCAAATTTGATACGAATTGATTCAGAGTATTACAAAAGTTATCATAATGACAAATTTTGAAGTGACCGCCACTTGGGAATAAAATGCCAGAGCAAGTTACCATGCGAACTTATCCAAGATATTTGAACCGCAAGTTCACTATTCAACTTTGGTTTGAATCAGTTTAGTATTTTAAAGGTTATCGTGATGGCACATTTTCAAGTGGCCGCAACTTGAAAACAAAATGTCGGAACAAGTTACCCAGTGAACACATCCAATATATTTATTTGATAAGTTCAGTGTCAAACTTTGTTTGAATTGAATCAGAATTTAAAAAGTTATCATGATTATAAATTTTCATGTGGTAGCTGATTTTAGGTTGTCCCGCTTAGTTTATACTGTCCGCACTTTCTTAAAAACGGTGGAAAAGTTCATTAATGAACTTGGTTGAAACTCTTATATGGTGTATGTATACATCAAAATTCAAGTAAATTCGGTCTCAGATAATCTTTTTACAATGTGGATTTAAAATTATCAAGTGACCTCCACATGAAAATAAAATAGCGGAGCAACTTGGTTAACAAACTCATTCAAGATATTTATAAGATAGATTCGCTGTCCAAATTCAGTTCGTCTTGGAGTATTATTTCGGGAGAGTTATCGTGATTATAAATTTTCAAGTGGTAGCCTGATTTCAAGTGGCTCCGCTTAGTATAAAATATCCGTCACTTCGTTAAAAATGGTGGATAAAGTTCATTAATAAACTTGTTTGAAACCCTTATATTGTGGTATGAATACATCAAAATTCATACAAATTCGGAATATACTTTTTGCAACGGGAATTTGAAATTTTCAAGTGGTCTCCACTTGAAAACAAAATGACAGAGCAACTTGATTAACAAACTTTTCAAAGATAATTATAAGATCACTGTCCAAATTTGGTTCGATTTGGAGTATTATTTCGGAAGTTATCGTGATGTTAAATTTTCAAGTGGCCACGCTTAATTTAAGATATCCGCCACTTTATTAAAAATGGCGGATAAATTTCATAAATAAACTTAATTGAGACCCTTCTGTAGTCTATAGTTACATCAAAATTCAAGGAAATCCGGCCTTAAGGAAGCTTTTTACAATGTGGATCTGTAATTTTCAAGTGGCCACCACTTGAGAACAGAAAAGCGGAGCATCTTGGTTAACGAACTCATTCAAGATATCTATAAGATAAGTTCGCTGTCTAAATTTGGTTCGATTTGAAGTATTAATTCGGAGTTATCGTGAAGACAAAATTTTCATTATATGTATATATAAACACTAAGCGACAGAAAAAAAAAAAAAAAAAAAAAAAAAAGCCGCACTTGGATATTTTCCTTTTCACCTTCTACAAACACCAATTTTATCGTTTAAAGAGCAAATTTTCGAACAGATTTTATTATGTTGTCCTCCAAACACACTTTA
The DNA here is from genome assembly GCA_963930645.1 of Salticus scenicus. NCBI lineage: Eukaryota > Metazoa > Arthropoda > Arachnida > Araneae > Salticidae > Salticus > Salticus scenicus. The sequence continues at coordinate 332,323,313 of OZ005654.1, read as the reverse complement.
GCATTGAGTCAAGTATTAAAAACAAAATGCAATTTACAGAAAAACTGTAATTTTAGAAATTATTTCAAAAATGGTAAGAATAAGGCGCAGTTAACGATACCATAAAAAGTAATAATTTCTGAATAAAACTAAAAAAAAATATTTTAATACGTGAGATGGCAAAATAACTAAATGTTAACGAAATACTGGTAAAATGGTTTTTAGCAAAATATAAAAATTTTGGTCGTTTAAACAGGAAATTTGGCTTTAGGCAGCCACGTTGCTCATCCAAGCACGATAACCGCAAGTTAAAAAGAAAATGTTTAAAAAATCGATTTGTATCATGTTCAAAACTTAGAAAATATATATATATATATATATAAAAGTGTATAGCAAAATACTTTCTTCAAAAATAGTCTGGAAGCAACTAAACAGGGAAGGTTAAAAACTAGAAGATCTGCAAAAAAGCCATTATTAAGGTCATGTATTAAAAAAAAAAAAAAAAAAAAAAAAAAAGCTGACCAAAGAAAAAAAAAAAAATACCAGTTAATTATCGGGCTGAACTGAGTTTCTCTGATGAGTCAAGTTTAATTTATTTCGAACTGATGAAAAAACTACTAGGACGGTAAAAATTGGACTGACTTAAGGAAAACTGCTCTCTTAAAACAGTGACACATTCTCCGTACATTATGGTACGGAAATGCATACTTTTTCAAATAATCAGACAAATTTTCATGCTCAAGGGAACAATTAACTCAAAATAAAACACGGTGATTATAAAAATGGCGCCTGGCCGGCTATTTTGGAGGTATTTCAGACTTTTCTTCAAACAGCATTTCAAGATGATAATGCACCTTACTGTACGGTGTCTGTGGTACGTCAATTTGAATCAAATTGATAAAATTACTTATCCATTCCCATGATCACATATAATTCTATAAGTAATAATACCTTTTTTTTCACTCTAAGTTAAATCCCACAAAGAATATCGTAGAATTTCTTCTTTATTACACTTGGAAACAGTCCTAATCTCAATTCGTTCGAAAATGTTCATAAAAGGCTCGTAGCTCTAGAAAGAACCCATCGGAAAGAATTCGACGCGGAAACTTTCCGCTATCGGAATGATCGGTTTCCAACCCAAATCATCCCGACATGCATTTTATACCCTAGAACTACCTTCTCGGGAAGGTGAATCGAAATTTCTTCCAGAGCGGCCAAACTGCTTTCGAAATCGATTTAAGTTGACCAATCACAGGCAAGGATTATTTCATTCTCGCCGCGTGATTCCCTTTGGAATTTTTAGATAAACAGAGATGGCTGCCTCTCCTTGCAATAGTGTGAACGTGTGTTTTTGTTTTATTTAATAATAGAAGAGTATTTATTTTCATTTTTCTTATAAATACCGTATGTATTTTCTATATATTAAACCAGTGTTATTATCGAAACTTAATCTTTGCCAGTTACTGTCATTCCCCAGAGAAAAAAAATAAAATTCTGCAACTCCCCCCCCCCCCAAAAAAAAAGGGGGGGGGTGTAATTTTTTTGCATTTTTTAAAAGATTTAATATCAGAGTTTTTCGAATAATAATTTTTGGACTATTTAACAAAAGCAAATAAAAAATTGCAATTTGATGATAATATTATTTCTTAATCTAAGGTGAAAATGAAATAGTTGACAGCTATTAAATATTAATGTTGTGTAAGTTGTTTCTAGTTTAAAATTTTTATGATTACAAAATGATGTGTTTACATTTGTGTTTCTCGAAAGTAGTGAAATAATTTATCTCAATCGATTTATTTGCTTCTGAAAACTTTACTAATTCTTGTATTCATTATTTTATATAAAGGCTTTTGAAAATGTGCACACTTACTTTTCATTTAGTATTTTTGTGATGCAATTTTATATTAAAGTATTATGTATCATTCACTTATCTGTATGCAAATTTGGTGTTTTTGATTTATATTAATTTGTTCTAAAGCTTTAAATAACTATAAATACATTGGAAATTTTAAAAAATATAAATACAATTGATATTAAAATGTTATTTATTTAAGAGTTGTAATTTGCATGCTTGTATGTATTCTTTCTAGAATTTCTTTTACAATTTACAATAAAATATGCAGTGTAATTTTAAATCTTTAACCATAGTAAAAAATTATCTCTCGTCAAAGTAAGAAAAAGTAATGCTGTCTTAAAATTAATTTTCATTTTGTAAGCGAGTTTACATAATATGTATGCCTAATTTAGATTGTAAAAAATCAATTATAAAAAAAAAAAAAATACTCCCTCACTTTTCCTTCACTAAGAAATGCGAGAAAAACCGTCTTAAAGTTAATTTTCATTTTGTACGTGAGTTTACAGAGAGGATTCGAAATTTGCAGCCTATAACTCTGCCAGAACTAGAAAAAATTATTTGTGATATTTGGCATATTGAAATTTCTGAGATTTATAATAGAACTTTGTTTAAAACTATGCCATTGCGCATTAAAGCAATAATTACATATAAAGGTGGAATTAACCCAATACAAAATATATATTTTTAATAAAAAATTGCTTAGATCTAACAAATAAATAGTTTTATTTCATATATTGAAATATAACTTGTTTATTTCATATAAGAATTTATAATAGAATACAAAGTGTATGGTAATTGTATTACGTTCAAAAAGAAAGTTTTATGCAGATTTTTAAAAAGTATTTCGGAGAGTGCAATAAAGCGAATTATTAAATCGAAAATGTTCATAGGTATCATTTCATCCCTTTGGTATTATGCAAACAAGACAGTTTTATTTGTTTCAAACATTAATTTTAAAGTTATTATAAATGAAAAAGGTATAAGTCATTTTTTCTGCAGTGCGGCTTTTTTTTTTTTTTTTTTTTTTGTGTGTGTGTGTGTGTGTGTGTGTGTGTGTGTGTGTCACTTAGTGTATATAAACTTTTGAACGGAGGGTGGTTTTGGATTCTAGGGGTCATGATCGGTGAAGATATGAAGAAATTTTCCAGAAATCATGTCATGAAGACCATTGCAAAAGGTAGATTTCCTATAAGGAATCTATACCTAAAAGTATAAATCCTTTTTTCTGCACTGCTGCTTTTTTTTTTTTTTTTTTTTTTTTTTTTTTTGTCGCTTAGTGTTAGATAGATAGATAAACGAAATGACTGCAATAGGTCAATTTCTAAAGAAATCAACTTAAATATATATATATATATATATATTGTTGCGTACTTGGGGGTTCGTGAGTTGTCTGAGAATGAAAGGCCAAACGTACAAAAATTCAGTAATTTATTCACAGAAAATTCCAGAAAAATGCAGGTCTATAGACCAAGTATCAGCTTCAATTCAAACAGTAAACACAGCTTAAACAACAGCTGTCAATAGCAAATCCACAGTACAAACTGTATAGCAATAACACATTAAGCAAGTCTCTTCCAAAGAGGCTCAAGAGCAATGCAAGCACTAGCGAAGCTGGCTGAAAACTGAACTGAACTGACTGCCTTGGCGAGGAAGCGCTCCTTATATACTGTTCCATGGAACCCAGATTTTTCGAGAAAACTCTAGAAAGTGGTCAACCAATCAACTAACAGCTTCCATATTTGGTATATCCCATATAAGGATTTTCTCGCCAAGGTCGTCAAAAAAATCGCCAAGGTGCGAAAAAATCGCCAAATTTGGCGCCAAATCCATTACCTGCATTACTGGGGCTTTTTAATGCGTTTTTAAGGGAAAATAAGGCTATTTCAACGCTAAAACGACTAGAAATGCACAAAATTAGCACGTTATCAACTTACTAAGCCTCTTTGAAAGAATTTATTCAAAAATAAACACAATTATTTACAATTTCGTAACACTGCCCCCTCCCAAGGACTGCACGTCCCGGGCAGTGCAACCCTTGGTCAAGAGGCGAAACTAAACAAATTTACACAATCTAAAACAGAAAAACTAAGTTGCATATAACGATAAAATAGAAATACAAATCAAGTGAGAAATATTTACAAAATTCACAAATATGTTCAAATTGGTGCTCTCACGTTATACCGTTGCAGTCTTCCTCGACTTCGTTTCTGCGGGCCTTTACGTGCCGCACAAGCATCACAGGATTTACACCATTTCTCCACATCCTCCTTTGCCTTGCACCAGTAGAAGCGTTCCCGAACTTTCTGCAGAGTCTTCATTACCCCAAAATGGCCTCCGGTAGAGCTACTATGCAGTTGTTCTAAAACAGCTGGAATTTTTGATTTTGGTAATACAGTCTGCCATCTGAAGCTTTTCCCATCATCAGATTCCCACTTTCTGTATAATACGCCGTTTCTGATATGAAGAGAGTCCCAAAGTGCCCAATAACTTTTCGTAATGGGACTGAATCTGGAAATGTCCTGCCAGGTAGGTCTGTTGCTGGTCGTCTCCTTCAGCTGTAATATTGGCTTTATGTCAGGATCTTCCATCTGGGCTTGTCTAAGTTCTTCGTCACTCCAGGGATCGTGATCTTGTTCTGATGGTGTTGAGACAGTAACTTGGCAGGCAACCGGATTTATCGGCAGGTATTTCTGTTCGGCTCTAGAGCAGTACTTGCAGCTTTCCGAGCAGGGCTTACGTGACAAGGCATCTGCATTACCATGTAGAGTCCCTTTACGATGACGTATCTCGAAGTCATATTCCTGAAGGCGTTGTATCCACCTGGCAATTTGTCCTTCCGGGTTCTTGAACTGGAGCAACCACGTTAAAGATGCATGGTCAGTCCGGAGCAGGAATCTTCTGCCATAGAGGTAATGATGGAAATGTTCTATAGCTTTTACGATAGCGAGTAGCTCTTTCCTGGTGGTACAGTAATTTCGCTCTGGTTTAGACAAGCATTTACTCCAATAGGCAATGACATGTTCTTGACCATCAATTTCCTGCGACAGAACAGCACCGACACTCTCATGGCTGGCATCTGTATCAAGTATGAACTGTCTGTCGGGCTGTGGATACGTCAAGATAGGCGATGATGTTAAGGCCTCTTTAAGTCGCTTGAACGCATTTTCACATTCATCTGTCCACAGGAACTTCTGTTTGGTTTCCGTCAGCTTGTGGAGTGGTCTGGCAATATTTGAGAAACCCTTGACAAACTTCCTGTAGTAAATGCATAACCCCAGGAAACTTCGTAGTTGGTGTACATTTTCAGGGCGACTCCAGTTCTCGACTGCAGAGATCTTCTCAGGATCAGTTCTCACACCTTCGGCAGAGATGATATGGCCGAGGTAGCTCACTTCACGACGGAACAAGTTACACTTGCCTGGATTCAATTTGAGGTTAGCCATCCTGAGTTTCTCCAGCACCTTTCGGATGTTTCGTAGATGGTCTTCAAAGGTGCGCCCCACAATGATAATATCATCCAAATACACCAGACAGGCTTCATAGGAAAGTCCTTTTAGCACTGTCTCCATCAGGCGTTCGAAGGTGGCAGGTGCATTACATAATCCGAACGGCATAACTTTAAATTGCCACAGTCCTTGTCCCGTGGTGAATTGAGCTACCTCGGCCATATCATCTCTGCCGAAGGTGTGAGAACTGATCCTGAGAAGATCTCTGCAATACATAAGGGGTATTGCAGAAGCTTGCAGCATTTTTGCTTACTCTATAAGGAATTGGTTCTCAAACTTTTGGAATTAAGACCACATTTAAAACAGCACATATTTAAAACATAAGTGTATGCGCACTATATCCAAAGCTCTGAGATATATGTCATAATAATTAAGTTAGATATTTCAAAGAAATTCTCTCATTCCCTCTTCAATATATTGAAAAAATCTTCTCTTTTGAACACTTAATTGAGGTGAGGTTAGAAAAAATCCAATTTCTCTCAAATATGAAGTTGAATAAAAGCTTTCACTATACAGGATGGTCCAAAAATATCGAGCGCATCATATTTTTGAAAAAAAAAAAAAAGGAGGGCAAGTACATGTTTATTACTTTCTTGGAATGACAGTTTAAAATAATTCCTCACAAATTCTTCGCATGACAATTTAAAGTAGTTTTTCTCTAATTAAGTAAGTTCTATTAAATATCTACTTTTTTGCGCGTGCCTACTTTTTTCACCTGAAAAAATCGTGTTTTCTTTCGACCCGAAACAATTGTTGCGTGTTTTTGCATTTTATAGAGATAAATTTTACATTGCCTGTAGTTGTTTTATATTTCATTTGAAAGTGTAATTTCTAGACTTATCTCACTGAAATATTTTTAGAAATCCTTCTTATAACTTCGGTCCCCCTAGGACGTGGCCTACTTGTCCTTTTAGGTAATCAGGCCCTGATTTATTCGCGTAGTCTTAAGCAGATACAAATTTATTTTATTTTACAGTTCCTTTTTACCTATAATCTTTTATTTATTCGAATTTTATTCAACACTACATATGAGTTCTAAGCTATCATCCACCAGACAAACATCTATACTAATTTCCAGATCATCTCATCAAAAACGTCGGAATGTGTTTTCCATACATAATTATGAGAACTGCGTTGGCAGCAGCTTCAACTCAAAATTGGCCGCGAAAATGATTTATGCAAATAAAAGACAATTTGTATTGAGCTGGGGGAGTTGTATAATGAGAGAGCAAATTTTCGGGGCGGTGCCAAAACGACGAAATCGGATGCAGGAACAATAAAAAACAATTTTATTTTTATTTTTATCTATTTATTTTTTTATTATTACTTTGAGAGAGGATCCTGCTTACAAATATGGAACAACCAAGTAAATAAAAGAGTTTTCTTTACCGTCTCAATAGAGAATATTTTTTACTTCTATTTTGTTTTGATTCAATTATCCCACTGATTTACAATGTTCGTGATCCAAATACTTAACACTGTTTGCTGTTTCTTAGAGAATAAGTGTGATGAGAAATACATACTGATGAGATTATGTCGATTTGCATTCATTTGTAAGATTTCCCTTCTGCGGAAAACCGGAGATAATTGTTTTAGTTAAGGTACATACTGGATATTGACACAGCATTTTCATACATTTTCTTATGTACTTTTTTAATGCTTATTTTCTTGACTACAAGTTATAATAAAAATAAATAAATAAATAAAGAGGAACTTGCCTGTGCTTTAAAATTGTACAAGTAATTACTTGCTTATTTTTTCCAAGTAATTTTGAATTGAGAATAAGTATAAACTGTTCTCATTTTTAAGAAACTATACTACCTATACATTCTTAAAAAATACGTAGTTACAGAAATGACAAGTAATTTTTTTATTTTAAGCGCAATAAATTAACTATACATAGATTATGGTACATTCATTATTAATGCAGGGTTTCGGTGAATTTTTTACTTCCTTATACAAAGTATAATCACATACAGTATCCATTCGGACTTCATGTCGGCCATCCAAGCAATATCCAAACCATTTTCCAAACCATTTTCCACCGATAAATTGATCCATAAAATCCACAATGAAATAGTTCGATCTCATAACAGCTTCAAAATTGAATGGGTTAAGGCCCACGTAGGCATCTAGGGAATGAAGAGGCTGATAAATTAGCAAAACTGGCAGCCGATAATGCAAACAATAAAGAACAATACTACTTAGAAAAACCAATCTCATACTTAAAGAAAAATCTGAAAAAGCTTACTATGGACCAATGGCAGTTCGAGTGGGACTACGGGGACACGTGCAGGCTAATTCACACTTTCTACCCAACAGTAAACACAAAGACTCTAGTTAGCTGCAAGCTTCTATCACAAATATACACGGGCCATGGGGCATTTCCGGCCTATCTTCATCGGTTTAAGAGGAAGAAGAGCCCGGATTGCGCCTGTGGCGAGCTAGGAACATCCTTACACTACTTACTAGCCTGTCCGCTAAAGGAAAACCTCCATCTGGCCAAAATCACACAGGACAATGAACAACTCTGGTATAAACAACTAGCCAAGAATAAACACGTACAGAACAAGGCAAAACACATGGTCAGTTGGATCATAAACAACATAGACGACATTTCACAGTGATCAAAAGCCAACATCTTGAGCAGCAGGAACCAGCCACGTACTGTCAAAACCTGAAGAAGAGGAACTGGCGGATTTTTATTTACTAGATCAGGGGACTTTTTGTTTATTTTTGGTCATGATCGTGGTCCTTGAAGTTAAAGCGGCGGGTACCTATACAGTCTGAGTCCCGGTAAAAATAAAAATGTAAAATTAGAAAATCTAGAAATAAAAAGTAAAAAAAAAAAAAAAAAAAAAAAAATTGTTAAAAAAATAATAAATAAATGAAAATGAAAAAAAAAAAAAAAAAAAAATGTAAACGGTTCTTGGCTTATAAGTCCGTAAGTCCGCGCCACGCCCATGACTGTGCATGAATGTTTATTTTTTTTTTTTATTACTTCTATTAGTGTATGAAATTACTTACTTACTTTAATTTATTTATTCATTTATTCTATATTATTATTATTTTTATTCTATATTTTTTTATTTAGTTTATTTTTATTATTTCTATTTTATTTATTTTACTCTCTTTTTTTTTTACGAGGGTGTGGCGGTGTCTGGTCCTCGTTAATCTGTGCTGCACCGTCAAGTGCTCAATGGGGTCGTTTAGCAGTCGTCGGGCTACCAACGCGGGGAACCATCCCCCCGTGGTGGATCAAAATTGCGATGGTCCCTCTTTCTCTTCTCCATTCGGCCTCCCTGCGCATAGTAATTTCCGTCCCAATTAGGATTATTTAGGCCTTGCCACTTCAAAAACTTCAAAATTTTCGCTATGCGCCCAAAACTATCTTCCATCCCCCAGTGGCTTCACGTAATTATTATTTTTATTTTTTTTAATTTTTTTTTTTTATTATTATTATAATCTCATTGTTCCTTCCTAGTTCAGCTTGTCTTTCTCAATTCTTAAGTGTTGTCCCCTTCCCCTGTTCAAATGACCTCCTCTTTTGGCTTTAATTATTGTGTGCACAACTAACTTTAGCGGCTTCCCTAGCGTTTTTTTTTTTTTCTCCCTCCCTACCTAAATTCAAAATTGTTTTAATTTTGCATAATTCCGGTTATTTCGACTCTCAGCTAGTAAGTGCACTTATTCCAAATTCCTTAACATCCTGGAGCGTGTCTATGCGTTTCCAACGTAGCTATCCTGGAGGGTGTGGTGTACAAATCGAGCTGTGTCTCCAAGGCAGAGGTCGATACCCTGCAATTCCTGAGCTTTGGCGTTCTAGTCACATTGCTGCCCAGTAGCTTCCACGCGGAGATCTGGCGATTTATTCGCTCCGGCGGACGGCATCCAACCCGTTAAGCTTGGCCGAGCCCAGGCAGGCAGGGGCCGTCCAAAGGTTTCAAAGGAAGTATATTTGCGAAAAGGATTTTGTATTTCGCATAGCTCAAAAATGAATAATCGTAGAACGTTGCAAAGTGACTGTTATGATGTCTAGTTGTACACCTGCAACTTTGTTTTTAATACTAGTTCCCGTTTCAGAAATATCAACGACTTTACACGAATTTTCGGGAAGTCTGTATGTAAATATGTGTGTGTATGTGTGTGTGTGGGGGGGGGGGGGGTATCTCGCATAACTCAAAAACGGTTAGACGTAGAACGTTGCAAATTCGTACATAGATTTGTTATAACATTTAATTGTGCACCTCACTTTTTGGACTTTCTATGATTTTCCGGTTTTGAGATATTTAGGAAAATTATATTCATAAGGACCAAAGATACAAAGGTTTTGGCCATTATAGATGACCTACCATCATACAGATTTCAAGAGAAGCTAATAAAAGAGCCAATAATGATATTGTTATGAACGTTCAAGACATTTTTGCGTGTAGAAAGTTATGCTTAAAGACATAAGCAGGTTCTTATCGACGAATGCATTTTATTCAAAGAATATTCAGCCCCTTAGATAGAGCCCGTAATGTATCTCGCATGACTCAAAAACGGTTGGACGTAAAGCGTTGCAAATTGGTATATAGGTTTCTTATAACATCTAGTTGTGCACCTCCTTTTTTTTTGGACTTTATATGATTTTCCATTTTGGAGATATTTTGGAAAATTATATTCATAATGACCAAAAATACAAAGGTTTAGGCCATTATATATGACCTAATATCATAGAGGTTTCAAAAAAAAGTAACGATAGAGCTAATAATGATATTGTTATGAAAATTGAATTAATGTTTGCGTGTAGTAAGTTATGCTTAAAGACATAAGCAGGTTCTTGTCGACGAATGCATTTCAGCATTTCATTTAATGAATTTGCGCTATGGCCAGATTAGCGATAAAATTTTGCGGCAAATGTTGTTTCAGGATAGCCAGAAACTCTTTATAAATTTTAACTGAGTTAATTATTTTGGTAAAATGTATCGTTTCCCGCCACTAATTTTCGCCAAAGAGAACAAAACTGGGCCACTACACTCGAATGATTTTCATTGTACTTTAAGCTGTGCATTTGCCAATGAGATATTCTATAACAAGCCGTTGAGCACTATTCCTGAAAAAACTTGTATATTTTTCTCGACGGCATATAAAATCGTATAATCGTGACTTTTTTGGTTCGAGTAGCAGGTTTTTTTTTTTTTTTTTTTTTTTTTTGTATGGAATGTTCCTGGACTGGAATCTGCCTGTTTATTTACGAATCAGTTACCTCACACAAAACTGTCAATGTTTTTATAAAAATATATATATTACTGTGGTTGTATAAGGAAGTCATGTGGTGTCCACATCAGTTATTTTTAGAACAATATGACATACTTTCATCACACACACACACACACACACACACACACAAAAAAAAAAAAAAAAAACTGTGTACCATGCGTTGGTGACAGAATGATTCAATATTTTATTTAGTATGTAGCGATATCATCTCATGGACTGTATAATATAAGAACTTAGTGATGAGTAGTTTTGTCAAATTTTGGCTTAAAGATAAACCTTTCGCATATAGTTCGGTAGTTCCCCAGTTGATTACAGATACTTTCAATTCTACACCCTAGGCACAAATATGAGTGTGCAAATACTTCACTTTCATTCTGGAACTATGTTGAGAAAATTACATAATGCATTTAAAAAAAAATTCTGCTATACACTCAAAAAATTCCGATTTCCTCATCGTCGGTGTATAAAAATGAAACAGTACTTAAAACAGTCTAATAAAAAAGTTCAATAGTAATATGTTTTGACTAATTTCTAATACGTAAAAATTTGAATTAATTACAAAATTTTCATAGGTGTTACAAATTTAAAAAATTCATTTGGCCATAATAATGATTCCATTTTAATGGATACGAAATTTGTCTCATATAATGTTATTGAAATGATAATTTTTTTTTCTTTAATCAGTTGCGTCTATTTGCAATAAAAATGCGTTTTTAAAGAACTTCAGAACTTTGTACAATACCATATTTTATTAATTCAAAGTCTAAAAACTTTAGAATAATAATAATAATAATAATAATAAAGTTTTAAACTTCTAGAAATTTATGTTTGGAGGTCCCTAAATAAGGAATCGGGTTTTCTGCAGTTGGTCTTTGCGTCTCTCTGTGTATCCTTAGTTTTAATAACCAGATCAAGAAATGTTTGAATTACAGAAATCCCTATGCGTTATGAAGGAATTTTAAAATATTTTAATGCTTTTACACTGTCGGTTGTTCATCATAGACAAACAATTCAGTTCAGCAGATGGATAGGGTTGGTTTTTACGTCGCACTAGAGCTGCGCAGGTGGGCAATTGGTGACGGTCTGGGACTCGCCCCTATAGATGGTCCGGAGACATGACATCGCAATTTTTATCCTCCACGGAAGGGATGGCTCTCCCACTTCGGTGACCCCCAGAGGTATATAATTTTTTATGGGAACATGGGAGGACATTGCGGCCACGACAGATTTTACGTGCACCAGCCACCATTAGTGTACACGACGGCCTTTGGCTGGCTCGAGTACCGAACCCGCAATCTTCCAATTACGATGCCGGCGCTCTACCGACTGGCCTTCAGCAGATGGACAATTCATTCCAGCGTGTCTGCGAATCAGCAGTACCTCGTGATCATTTTGGTTTAACTTTTAGGATCCTCTGCAGTACAGTAATTATGCCTGTTGTTGATATACACTGCAAATTATTTCTTCAATGATTTCAGTTGTACTCTTTTCGGCCACTTACATATTTTTACATAATTTATACGATGTATTTGTATTACTGCTTCTAAATATTTTTTCACTTTTCACTTTCCCGTCAACAATTCTGATTATTTTAACATTCAGTAAGTTCTGTCACTTGTTTTAGTGTCTTTCTTTAAACTATTATTTTCCAAAGCCTATTATTTCTTCTGCTTAGTTGGTTACTACGAAGCTTTTTACAACTTGAAATATTTGAAAAAACTTGTTCATGATCTTCTTTCAACTCGTCTTTCGTGTTTCATGCCTATAAATGTGCTTTGTGTTTAATGCCTTCACCTTTTAACTTTTTTTTTTTTTTTGTATTTATGCAGTTTATCTTTTACTTTCGTCTACTTCAAAGTATTGCATTCGTAAAAAATCCTGACCTCCTATTTTCGACGGATTTACACGTTAAAGATTATTTAAACATTTTTAGAAAATGTCTGCCTGTATGCGTGTTCAGATGGTGGTGCTGATATGTGGTGATTATTCCAAATTCTCTCTTTTGCAGGCTGTGTTTCAGCATCTATGTATTGTATAAGCACAAAATACTTGATGTATAAAATAATGATTAGGAAAATCTATACTGAACCAATATGAATGCATACTGCCCGAGAGAAAGCGCTACCTATGCTATACTCCTCCTTCCTTTATTTTATTTTATTTATTTTTATTTTTATTATTATTGATATTTATTTCGTGATTTCCTTGCTAAGCGCTGCATATTTGCCTAAGTTTTCTGTTTGATGAGATATTGTTCATAAGTATTTCTATCCAAATAACCATTGTTAAAAATGAACTATTCAAAAAATGAGTAAATGAACATACTCATTTCGAAATGAGCAATCTTCTTTCAAAAAGGAAAACATGCTTGTCTCATTTATGAAATATCGCATGTTTTTAAATTAATATCTGGGCATTTCATGGTTTATCATAAATGTGCTGAAATAAAAGATGTTCTTTAATAGAGTTTCTTTAAATTTAAACAGAAAAAAATTCAAACACAAAATTTATTCCCTCAAATCTCTAGAACTATATTTTGTGGCAGTTTCATACTGGTTTGTGGAAGAATACACTAATGACGATCTATGTTTGGGATATTGGGATTCTCGACGATCGATGCCAGTTTTTGAGCATGCGAATATACTCAATAATAAGTACATGGTATCACTTACAAAACTTTCAATAAACACCATAAAATGCAATATTGTGCAATATTGCAATGTTTATTCAAAGTTTTTGTAAGTAATAATTTACAACGCCAGTTTCGTAGTGCTTTCTTATTAATAAGTACATGGAATTTTATAAATTTGAGAACATTTGTTTCAGAGCTATGTTAAGTATGTGACATACTCAAATTCGACACAATTTGACAGTCATATTTGAGTATTTTTGCTCCTTTAATTTTTACTTTCTTCTATATTCAATAGAAGAAAGTATTGGATTCGTAAAAATTTTCAACCTCGGGTTTTTGATGGATTTACACGTTTTCAGAGCTGCAGAGCACGATTTGACCATTTTTAGAAAATGTCTGTCTGTCTGTCTGTCTGTGTGTGTGTGTGTGTGTGACAAAATTTTGTGACAACTGTATCTCAGGAACTACTGCACAGAATTTCATAGAAATTGGTATGTAATTGCACCTTGATATAAATTAGTGCCTATCAACTTTTGGTAAAAATTGTCTTACAGGTTGTGTTGCCATCCCGCTTTTTCTAAATTTTTAACATGGTGATATAGGACAGAATTTTGTATAAATGTGCATAAAGAGAATTATTTTTTATGAAATTTACAAGAATTATTTATAATAGAGATAGTGAACTGGAAAATTTTTTTTGTATGTGTAGGAGCCTCGCCACCCCCTGGGGGGGAAGTCCCCTCTCGAGGGAAGTAAATTTTCAAGATGGGTATCTTTCGAAAGGTCTCGTCAATACTTTTAAAACGAATGGTTGAACTATAAATCTGTGATAATTTAAAACAAAGTTATCGATTTTTTAAAATTTTAACGAAAAAAACTTAGAAAAAAAAATAAATGTTGCGAAACTTAACCAAACTTGGTATTTAGTTGGTCCCTGACATAAACTGGTGCTGATTACATCTGGGGATCAATCGCTCAACAGGTGGCGCTGTGATTGCATTTTTTCTAAATTCCTAACATGGCAGTGTAGGACAAAATTTCGTATAAATGCACGTGATGAGAGTTATTTTTAACCTGTGATTGTAAAATTAATATGAGTTATTGATAATAGTGGTAGTTAATTAGGAAAAAAAATTTTTGCATGTGGTATCGTTTCCCCCCTCCAGGCGGGGGTTACATCTTTCGAAAGGTTTCGTCAATACTTTTAAAAGGAATGGTTGAACTATAAATATGTGATAATTTAAAACAAAGTTATCGATTTTTTTTACTAATAACGTAAAAAAAACTTGGAAAGAAAATCGTATATATATATATATATATATTTAATATTCTTACTGAGGGAATTTGTATAGGAAAATATAGAAGAAAGTCTTGTGGTGGCCACAACATACTAGTTTTTCAGTGAAGTTGTAATAAAACGATAGTGATTGTGTGTCTGGAATAACCACTCTCTCTAAAAATTCACTTAACGTCTCGGTACAATAATAATAATAATAATAGTAAATAAATAAATAATAATAATAATAATAACTAAGGTTTAGTGGTTAGAAGCTATTGTGCTTCGCGGCTCTCGAAATAGACTTGAGAGAGTGATTTTTGCAAAATGAAATGGACATATTGCGTGTCTTCCGAAAGTCTACACGGAAACTACCACTGCGTGAACTTTATTTGACTATATTTGTAGACTCACGTAAACCTACATTAATGTGCGTAACGCGTCCTATGCTACCGATTCCAAGTCCCACAAGAACGATTTTTTTTAATATGGGAGTGGACAGAAAGTTTGACTGTGCAATTTGCTTTCCGCAGAATGTGATTCGAATTCCCCAAAATTTGCAGGTTTTGTTTGTTAAACTTTACGCACAACGTAATGGCAAATGGATATCATGAAAGGAAATAGTTTTAAAGTAGGTAAAAAGACCATTAAAAAGCGAAATATTTTGCAGATTTTTTTTTTTTTTTTTTTCTGTTTTCTTTGAAATATATCTATAATTTTTATATAGTTAAAACTGTTTCCGTTTACAAATGATCATCATAATAATAGTAAAACAAAACAGGGGTTAATAAACTATTGATAAGAACTATATATATATTTTTTTGTTGGTATTGTTTTGTATCTATTAATTGCTAAATTTTAAGGTTAAATTTTGTTACGATATCTATCATATATATGTATGTATACTGAAGTACTCATAACCATAGAAACTAAATACAATTTTTATTAAATCACAATCAACTGATTGGAAGAAAATCATATTTTAATGAAATTTAAGTTTGTTGACATTGTAAGTGAAAGATCCGTGGTTCGACTCCCGGTCCAGGCATTATTTTCACTCAGTCGGAAAAATAAAATTTCTATAAACATGATTTTCTTCCACAGTTGATTGTGTGATTTTATTAAAAAAATTATCATTAATTAAACCTATGAACTTGGAACACAAATACTTGAAACATTCACCTTCTTTATTGAGATCTTTCACGAATTGTTTTATCAGGCCTAGTTTTATGAGGAATCAAACTTTTCCTAATGATATATTTTTCCCCTGGTAAAAAAGTTGCTCTTGTGGGCCAGTTCTTTTTAATCCAATGGGATTTCTTATCACGGCTATCCCGTAAACATAGGAAGATGAGAACTTTGTATAGCCTGATTGTTGGCCCAAGAGCAAGGTAATTACTTTCAAGTCTCCACAAATCATCCAGTTGTGCTCTTTGTAACGATTTTTTCAAGGATTAAGGCGAATCTTTCATAAGTTTCTTTTAAATGTACAGAATGGCCAACTGGTGTTGAAACATAAGTATTACTATTATGTAGCAAAAGTGCTTTTAGGCTTCTTTTTGACGAGTCCATGAAATCAACGATTTGGATCCTATTGCTCACCAAATTGAGCCATGAGCTAGCAAATATCACTACAGTACACAAGATTTGCACTCTGTGAAAAATACGGCACAAAAAGTCTTTCACGATTTTGATACCAGGAAAACTTGGTACTTGGTAGCAATAAATTTTTGTCTTTGAGTTGCGATAGTAATTGAGCTCCATCTTTTGTAAGTCCAAGGTCACCTTGCTAAATCGTTCACCTCCTGTTCAGAAAAAAGTGTAGGTTCCGTCTCTGAACTGACGACTTCAAAATCACTGTTAGAATCACTATGTACTGTGACATACGTTTCTTTCTCAGTTTCACAATCGGTAACTGTTCAAATCTTCAGAGGGCTTCGGAACTGGTGAGTCACAATTATGTGGTACCGGATGAATAGCGGAATCAATAGATTTGGATATTCAATGACCTTTTGATTTTTTGAATTATAACCTTGTATGTTACAGGTACAAAAATAACAGTCCTTCTAATGATTTTTTGGCTCCTTCCACAGCATTGTTATAGCAAATTTGAAGGATTTTAGCTTGCCCTTGTGCCACAAGCGCAGTTTTTCAACACAAATATGACACACTTTATGAGGTGTCCAAACTTGGTCTTGATTCCTTATTGGTAAACCAAAATAATCCTAATATACCCATAGTCTCCTAAACTAGATGCATGTCGCGTGGCTCGGAAATTTGGCAGCAGTTCAAGCGGTAGACAGCGCCACCTGGTACAGATTGCACAACTTTTTTTTAAAGAAGTCTTATATGATATATGTAATCGACGTTTCTTCCATTCTATTTGCCTTTTGTGTATATCAAATCCCACTTTTAAAATTTTTGGTGGCTGATGAATAAAAACGTCGCGCAATCTGTACCAAGTGGCGCTGTCTACTGCTTGAACTGTTGCCAAGTTTCCGAGCCACGCGACAGGCATATAGTTTAGGAGGCTATGAAATACCTTTATAATAAAATCTTTTATGCGTCGCTGGTGCTTCTTAATAGTATATTTTCCACAGATGAAGCAAAAAAGTCGGGATTGGTAACACATCGATGTTCAGACATTTTTCTTCAATATACATGTGAAAGTCACTCGGCCCTTTTTTATGCAGTATAATGACAATCACATTAAATTTAATTATCTTTACTTTACTTTTCCGTATAAAAATTTCGGTATGAAACTGAAATTTTTTTTACCAGAATTCATGGATTTTAAGTGTGATTAAAACAAAAAATCTACACTTGATAGAGAAAAACTAGCTTCATTTACGGTTTTAGCACACCAAAAAACATAAAGATCAGCCAAAACTATGAAATCAAAATTTTACATGTCCACTTGTGTTATGTAAAATAGAATAAAGTTCAGGTACACTGGTGTTCAAAATTAAAGCATTAAAGTATTTACTCGTTTTCTTCTTTTGCACATAATTTTTAAACAAATAAACACAAAATTTGTATGGCATTAATCGAATTTTATATAACTTTAGAAAAGTAATAATTTTTAAGCTTATAATTATTCAATTTTTCTCAAAAGTAAGTTTTGGAAAAAATGAAAAAAATCAACAATTTTAGAAAAGAAAACAATGAAATATGGTGTTAAGGATGCGTTACAGATAAATGATAACGCACATGCCTTCAAATGTCAAGCCAAATCCCAATTTTCCTTTTTGTATTCAATTTTCTTTTACTTTTATGACGGACTTTTTGAAAAAACGTAATTACTAATTTGTAAACTATGAGCATCACCAGAATAATAAAAATGTCAATAAGCAATTTTATAATGAACGACTTATCCAATTTTCATGTTTGTATGGATACTTTTTAAAAATTTATTCACATGCGAAAAAACGAAGAAATAATATTATAGTTTTAAAAAATTAAAGAACACGCTTTTATAGAAATGTGAACTAAAAAGCACAAAATGTCTATCTTAGTATTAAAATGTAGGGTAAGAGAAAATCATGTGAGTGACACACCATAATATTTACATACATTTAAATCTTTAATTAAAATAGTTTGGAATTAAACAAAAACTATTTTTAAAAAATCTCCCTTGACTGGGATCGAACGCTAGACCATTAGGTTCGTAGCGCGGAGCTTTACCTCACAGCCACAGCGTTCACGTAGGGAAAGTCTTTTTTTTTACAATATAGATTTTTTGTTTGTTCCCAGAGCGGTTACAAACATACATCGATACATACAAACATACATGCAGGTGAAGCTAATAAAAGCGTGTTAAAAAGAAGAAACAGAAAAGTGAATACAGGAGGAAAAATCCAGTTTTAATCCATAGCCTCACATTAATGCATGTGCATCTTTACCTATCAGTAACGCATCCTTATGACCATTTTTCGTTAAGTTTTTTTAGCCAAAATTGTTGAAATTTTTAATTTTTTCCAAAGCTCATTTTTGAGAAAAATTAAACAATTATTAGTTTAAAAATGATTACTTAAGCTAAAATTATATAAAATTCAATTAATGATACGATAACGAACATGCTTTTCAAATTTTATGTTTATTTGTTTAAAAGTTATATGTAAAAGAAGAAAATGGGAAAACATATTGTTGCTTTAATTTTGAACACCAGTGTATGTTGCTTTGTTAATGTGCGATTATTATGGCAAATGGTGCGCTTATTACTTACACAGGGAAGTGCGAAAGAATTTATACATATCACGTCTGATTGGGGATATTTATCTGAATTAATTAATAATTTAAATATTCCTTTATTTTTTGGGAGCAAGGAAAAAGGCATAAATGTAATAAAACTTTAATACAAAGTCATACCAACAACTTAAAATTATTTGAAACTTTTTACAAGAATCGGAGACAAATTATTCATTACCAGAATTGCGAGTACTCTGGCTTTTACAGTGAGAATAATTTTTAATAGAAATTTTCGCTATATAGTCACAGAATTTTCGTTACAAAATAAGACCAAATTTCTGTAAAAAGTCATTGGTATTTAAATAGCCTAAAGATTGACAACTCTGCATTACAGGTATTGGTATACATACAAATAAATTCAAATACTTTACGTTTATGGACAGAATTTCTCATTGGTTTACTTTTGATACCAAATATAGTGAAATTTTAACATTCTTTTTTTATATAATTCACGAAAAGATGGTTTCATTGAATATGAATGAAAGTCACTTGTTTTCAGAGTCAGAGAGTTTTTCGTCTGTGGGCAAAATTTCTAGTTGGTACTCTTTAAAATCTTTAGACTTTACTAAAAAAAAAAAAAAAAAAAAAAAAAAAAAGATAAACATGTATTTTTCAAAATACAAAAGCATGTTTCAAACGGAATATGGTGTAGCAAGCAATCACCATTCGTTTATAGGGTCACACAAAAGAATTCGTATGTATAAGGGACTGGGGTTCGAAACTGTATAAAGTGCACTTCAAGTTGTGTTGTGAACTTTATTTTTCATTTATTATTATTTTTTTTTTTATTACTATTTTTTACTGTGCCAGTTTAAGTGCATAATTTTGTGCGTATACAGTTTACAGCCAAAATATATATCGCTAACAAAAATGAGTCAAATATGTTTCTGAGCAATCGCCTAAACAAAATTTTTCCGAATAATGAAAAATATGTACATATACATGCATATATCTTTTTTTATTTAATAGCAACCTTAAATGTTCTGACATAGAAATATATGTAAAAAAATAAATAAATAAATAAACAAATAAAAGTTTCTTCTAAAACTATTCCAAAGTATAAGAGAAAAATAGTGGTAAGTGTCACATCATTTTATTTTACGTTTATTGAAATGTTGAATTTAAAAATAATTTTCTTTTAACTTGTTTGTTTATCAAATCTATTTAGCTCTGTTTTGTGTTGTAACTGTTTTCTTTGTTTAGTGTGTCAATGGTTCATGTTAATCGCTTTAAAGCATGTGCTGTAGTAAAAAATGGCGCTTGTTTAACTGCATATTACATGCACCTATATGCATACTGAACGAAGTATCGGAACAGATATTATATCCATATTCCCACTTAATTTTGCGACCGAGCGTGCCTGTAATATGAAATACACATCTCTTCCTTGGACAAACAGTGCGGCGACGTTATGTGCATACCGACTCTTCTAGATCACGCGACGGTTACGTATATCACGTGATACATGTATTAGATGACTTATTGAGACACGTACCAGTGAGTCTATATTTATAGGGTGAAATTATAGTTCTAAACGCGCGATTCGCAGTAGATATTGCTGAAAACAGTCTTCGACGCTCTCCCTCTCTCCCCTGTCCGAAGGATCCTTGCGTAATATGAGTTTTGCGTGGATAATTTGAAATAAAAAGAATTACGCAATTCGTGTTTTATTTAATTCCGTTCGGCATCATTTATAGTCTCCTGAGACTTGTATATGGATATTTTGATAATAGGTGTAGTAGCACTGTAACTGCGGCTTTGTATATTGCGTTGCTGGTTAATCTTTTATTTGGATTGCTCAAAATAATAATGAAGATGATGGTGAATAAAGTACTGTGATTTTTTTCCCCTTTAAATTTAATGATAATACTTTTGTATGTTTTGTTTAGCCGCATTAAAAATAGCAGAAAAAAAAAAGCTGAGTTACATACATAATGTACCTTGCGATTCTCTTTCTCTGAGAGCCCAATCCTATGTTCCAAAGGCGGAATTTGTTAACAAAGTTATGCATTACCTAATATATTTTTTTAAATTTCGTTTTTCCATTCAGAAAATTCACAACCGTTAAATTTATTCTTGTTTTCGAAATAATAATAATAATAAATAAATAAATAAAATAAATAAAATAAAATAAATAAATAAATAAATAATTTTTATTTACTTATTTATTTATTTATAATCTTTTGAAGCTGTAAAGTGTGAAAAAATCATTTAGTTCATTTTTCGTATTTTTTGCCTCAAGACAGAATATTAAAAACTTAAAATAATCATTTTCTATGAAACAAGAACAAATTTAACGATTGTGCATTTTCTAAATGAAAAAATTTATCTGCTGGCGACGTCAGGCAGAGAATCTCCTTAAAGAGATAGAGAAGAAAGAAAGAAAGAAAAAAGAAAACCTCTGCGTAGCTACACGTATAACATAAATAAAGAAGCATATACTTATCAATTACAGGAAATAGAAAGCAATTTACTCGACATCTCTTAAGTCGACCTGTGCATAGCCTACATATTGTATATGCACCATACTGTGCGCTACAAATTATATTTAAAAAATATCTTTTTTAAGGGGTTACATCCAGTTGTAATTTTCAAAAAATCGATTTTTTTTTTTTTACATATTTTGAATGTACATATATTTGATAATATTGTCTGAAAATTTCATATCGATCCGGCAATTAGTTTCGGAGAAATTTGCATATTTGTAAAGACGTCTCCGAGCGTTTTAAAGTAGGCGGAGCGTAAACCAGAGTAGTAGCTGTTTTTCATTATCCCTATGCCCTTGTCCATGCTTTTCATAATGTTTTGCTTCTTAGAATAAGAATATAAAAGGTTTATCTTATATCTGAGAGCTATATTTAGAAATTTTAGGTATACAGTAAGTAATAATCAGCTGATATGGAAAATAACTCCAAAAATAATCCCATGTGGCTCTAAGATCGTTGAAATTGCTGCTTATCTTGCTGCCGGCATGTTCAATGAAGGAAAAACATCTCTTCTATACTTCATGAACGCAATGGGACTATCGCTTGGGCCTAATGCCCATGCCTATGTAGAGAAAGAGGACGCAGAGCGCATCTTGATCTCTGACGCATGAGCGCAAGGGAGCACGCGCGAGGGGAGAATGTCACGTAGACAACAACAGTTGGCTGTACTAGAAGCAAATGATGAAGCAGAGGGTTCTTCTTATGGTCCTGGAATAGATGACTCGATGTAAGTAGGAAAAAAATTTTTTTTTAACTTAGTTTAAATGGTTCCCAAAACTTTAAACGCGTTTATCTCGAAACGGTGTTTTCAAAGTCGGTGAGCAAAATTTCTCCGAAACGGCTGGACCGATTGACTTGAAATTTTGACACGATTTTCTTAGATATTTTTGTCAGGTAATGATCGTAGGAATAAGGTTTCTGATAATAATTTCGATTTTTTCAGCCACTTTCAAGTGTAAATTTTCATGAAAAAAACGATTTTTTGTTTTTGGGAAGCCGCCATTTTGTCAAAAATCAAAATTTTGACTATTCCTACGATCATTACCTGTATTCATCTATCCTAAAAATAAATCTTTTGGTTTTTTTCATTTCAGATAATTTGGATCAGAGATATCTTGCTCACCGCCAGACACCTTTTTGTGGAAGTCCTCTAGGAGATCTACTACAGGAACAGCGGAACCCAATATTTTTGTAAACTCATCACGGATTCATAACATACATTAAATTTGCTATATGTACATGTATTGTATATATTTCTTTAATAAAAGGCCTCTTCACAAAAAATTCACAAAAAAAACACGTTTTTTCGTGCATACAACTGGATGTAACCCCTTAAATGACGTTAGTTGTACAAATTTAATTTTTTAGAAAGTTTTATTTCAGTTTAACTATTTACCCTTAAATATTTCTGTTCAGTTTATATCCAAAAAGAAATAAAAATCGTTTTCACCCTTTTTATTGCACAAGCAAACGGGATTCTAAAACGTAAAATTATTTTAACAAAGGATAAGATAAATTTACTCTTATCTAATGAGCCTAAAGTTTTCACTTCAAATATTATGACTGATTTTTATGCTGAAACACGCACCATCAACAATCACAAACACGCGTTGCCAACAATTTATATACATATACAGGGTGGTTATAATTAAACTTCCCTTATTAACAGCATCCTAAAGCGCAAACGGGTGAACGGAATGTAACGAAATTTGGTACATAGACTATACACGAGATGCGCTCACGGAGTTTCGAAAGAAAAAAAAAAAAAAAAAATGTAGTTCCAAAATGTCTACCAGAGGGCACCTTTACCGGCAAATAATTAAATTTAACACAATAAACGACCAAAACGGAATACAGAAACAATACTAACAAAAAAGAACAATAATTATGAGTAATAAAATGTAAAACCTGGAAAAGCTGCCAGTTCTAGGAAAAAGATGTTAACATTTGCATGTTTGCGAAGAAGAGGAAGCTTTACGCAAAACAGATTAGGTATTTTTTCCTTACCTGTACTTAATGCGGTTCGATGACAAGGAGATCAAAAACTGGCCAATAAATGTTAATATTGTTTCTGTATTCCGTTTTAGTCGATTATTGTGTTAAATTTAATGTTTTTCCGGAAAAGGCGCCCTCTAGTAGACATTTTTGAACTTTTTTTTTTTTTCGAAATTCCGTGAGCTTATCTCGTATGTAGTTTACATACCAAATTTCGTTGAATTCCGTTTCCATGTTTACGCTGTTTATGCTGTTTATAGGGGAAGTTTAATTATAACGTGCCTGTATGTATATATATATATATATATATATATATATATATATATTCAGCAACGAATCCCGAGGAGGAATGTTAATGTTCTAGAGATGCTTCCAGGAAGCTTCAGTCTCTCAGTAAATGAATGAATAACCTTATATATATATTTTATGTGATAAAATTTTTATACAGAAATTTAAAAAGGTATATAAATACATATTGCAGAAAAGAAAATTTCAAAGGTGGTGAACGAAAACAAATTTTAAAAGATAGACAAAACACAGAAAAGGAAAATTTTTATATTCTAGTGAACGTAAGGCGAATCTATTAAAAGGCGAACGTATCATACACCCATAGTTTTAACATTACAAGGAGAAAAAAAAAAAAAAAAAAAAAAGCACCGCCTCCGACTACCTAGGTTTTTACGATCTCAAAACAACTAAGCGAAAAATGTCTGCTTTTTTTCCCTTTGTATTAGTGAGGATACATATAATATATATATGAATGTTAAAATTTTGGGCTATTTTTTCTTAGTAGAAATTATTTCTGACATATTCATGGTTGACTTCAATTTGTTATAAAGAAACAGAAGTTGAAATAGAATAACCTGTTCTTCAAATTATTTATCAATATTAATTTTCTTTCGCGTATTCCAAATCATTTATCCCCTACTGCCTTAGAATAAAAAAAAAAAAAAAAGAAAAAAAGAAAAGAAAAAGAAATACAGACACACAAAGACAGAGAGAGAGAGAACTGATAGAGACAATTTATTTTATTCAAACTATGAAATCCTGTTTATTTTGAACCACTTTTTGTTAAACAGAACGACAGCTTTTAGAAACTAGCGAAAACTTTCTTTGTTTCCCAACGATCGAACTAACAAACTAACTAATCCACAGACATACGTACCACATCAATTTTGTGATTTTTTTTTCGGATTCCTCACACTTCAAAATGCATAAAAACATCAGAATATACTAAGTGAAAAATATTCTTAAAAATCAAAATTCTCCATATCTTCATACCCTATGCGTAACTGGGAGTAAGGGAAGGGAAAACTTCTTCTTCGACTGTAAAACTCGTTTCACGGCACGGCCACTGTAGTAGCTGGAAGGAAAGTAAGAAAAAGAAGAAAAATATCTATCTTATGGGTGAAGGTTATGTTTAAGACTAAAAATTTATGTGTGTGTGAGTGTGCGTGTGCACTAAAATGTATGCGGATGTAATAAAATATACATATAATATATGGAAATATGTGTGTGAACTGATGTTCTACCTTTGTACTTCATTAATTTAAAAAAACAATGCTAACCACCCAATCACTTAACAAAAGAAAATTATTCATTTTTGGTAAACGTTAATTTCAGATTGCGTACTAGTCCAACATGATGTCTATGTTTTAGAAACAACGAAACTGAATTAAAATGCGCAGTAAAAACTTTCTGAATCTCTTTTAATGGGGATGCACATCACTGAAAGTGGATTTTAAGATAAGTGTTGCGAGCATTTTGGTTTGAAATGTAACTTTACACTTACCAAATTATTAACGAAATAAAAAATATCTATCAAATAGATATATTCTTTAGTTAAGATGAATTTTCACAGATATCTTCATCATAGTATTTAATGAGGTTGTACACGAATGCACAACTCATACATATAGTTTTTAAAAAATCAGTACCTTGATAAAATATGTAAAATGCATTTACTTTTTATCATCTTACTACTTTTCTAGTATTGGTATCATATTCTTGAGATAATATATAGGCGAATTATAACAAATATGTGAAAATCATAAAAAATTGCAATCAGAAACAGTGACCGCATGTTATAAAATCCTCGTTTGAAAAAAAAAAAAAAAAATCCTTCCGGCTTATTCGGAAGGGTAGGTTGATTTCTTTTTCCTTATCAAGTAGCCGTCATTTTGTTTCAAAATAGCGGCTACAAATTATTAATGCACTTGGTAGAAATATTGATGTAGGCTATGCACATATGGAGTTTTAAGCAAATCGGTTCATAAATACATTTTTATGCGAATTTAAAATTTTCAAGTGGCCGGCGTTTGGAAACAAAATGGTGGGTTAAGTTGATAAATATATGAAATGTATTAGTCTACTGTACACATATAGTTCAAATTAATTCAAAATCTCAAAAGTCATTGTGTTGAAAAATTAAGTGGCTGCCACTTTGATAAAATGGCAGAGAAAGTTGCTCATCTAAGATATCGTTGCAAATTTGAAAATGTTTTTTTTTTTTGTAGAAATTCTTTCAAAGAGGCTTAGTAAGTTGATAAAATATTAGTTTCCTGCATTTCTAGTTTGTTTTAGCATTAAAATAGCCTAATTTTTCCTTAAAAACGCATTAAAAACATCCAGTAACGCAGGTAATAGATTTGGCGACAAATTTGGCGACATTTCCCCAATGGCGACTTTTTTGACGACTTTTGGCGAGAAAATACTTATTATCGATATACCAAAGATGGACGCAATAACGTGATTGGTTCACGAGTTACGTGAATTTTCTAAATTTTTGTTGTTTGAATGATAAATCCATTTTTCAACTTTGATTTGAATTGATTAAGTACTTCTAAAGTTCCAGAAAACACATCGAAGATATTTGAAGCATAGGTTACTGTCCAACTGTGGTTTAAATCCGTGCCGTGTTTCAAAAGTTATTATTATGGCAAATTTTCAAGTGGCAGTCTATGTAGCTGCGACTTGGAAAACAAAATAGCAAAACAACTTGCCCATCGAAATCATCCAGTATATTTGTACGATAAGTTCATTCTCCAGTTCTAGTTTAATTTAAATCAGTATTTCAAAAATTATCGTCATAAGAAATTTTCAGGTGGCACCACTTGTAAAAAAAAGTGGAGTGAGATGCCCAGCGAACTTATCTCAGATATTTGAATGATAAATCCACTACCCAAATTTGATGCGAATTGATTCTGTATTACTAAAGTTACTATAATGACAATAAAGTTACTATAATGAGGGGTTGGTAGCCCCCCTCACACAGAACTAATTATCATTTAAAACTCTTCCTAAGCCTAATTTGAATAAATTTACTCGTTATCTTACCTCTTAATCTGCAACCTGTATTTATAGTATTAAATTTCAGGGTAAGAGAAAGTCGTGTGAGTGACACACCAGATTATTAACCAAACGAAATCTCCCTCAAATTCATTAAACGCGTGTTTTACAGTTTTCATAGTTGTATAAAGTAGACCTGTTTTATTCGTAAGCATGTACATTATTATATATCTGCAGGTTTTTTTTTATAATAGCATTTAACTTCTTAAGTAAATTTTCGCGAGATATTTTCTTTTTATTTATTTATTTTTGTAGGTGACAACGAAAAACTGCTTTGAAGCTGATTTTTGCAGCTACTTTACAGCAGCTTTTGTGTACATTTTAAATTAACAGATTATACTCGAGAATGTTAATATTATTAAGAAAATGCTGATGAAAGGTTAGTTTTGTTCCTTTCAGTAAGTATGCATAAATATAAATAGGATCTTGGCGAAGAGTCCGGAAGCTGGACGGGATAATAGTTGTAATTTGGATTGTTATTACCGAGGTCAATAGAAGCGCTCTATTGTGCTACCGAGTTAGGAACGATGAAGAATAAAAGGTAATGGTCAGTTTCGGGAAGAAGCATACTCATACGAACATTAGCGCACTTCATGAAAAGCCGGGAGCTTACTTGTGCAACCGAAATGACCGGTGATATGAGATCACCCAAAACAACCATTTGAGAAAAGAAAATACACCACTGGATAAGCACGTAGTATTTTCTTCTCGGTTATAGATAAATTATTAACAATCCACTATATTAATTTTCTAAACATTTTAAATACCGATATCACCTCATTATTTTGCTCCAGAATCAATCACCTTTCCACGCAAGCTTTTAAGGTACTTTAATTCTTGGTGCATCTATACTTACATAATAATTTTTACTTTCTCTTATCCATATATATGGTACAGAAAGTATTGTTTTTAGGTCAAATTTTAGAAATTGAGATTTTAATATATTTACATGTTGATTTGAGATCTCTTGAATCCAAAAATAGGAGTTTTTTTTTTTTTTTTTTTTTTTTTTTTTTGTCGTTGGTCTGCGTGTGTGTCGCATTCCAGAGAGTCTGTCTGTGTGTCTGTAATCACCACAACTCTAGAACAAATATTAGTAACTTGAATAAATAGAACAAGTATTAGCAGCTTGCAGACAAAAGCAATCGTCTTACTTTTGCCTCCTAAGTAGTAGTATGTGTTTTTTGCACCTGAAGAAGAAGGGCCACTCTTTTCGAAACCGGTAGTCCTTTCATTAATTTTACGGTGTGTGAAGAAGTTTTTAATTTTAAATATTAGCAGGAAGTCCAAACTGATGATCGTATTATGAGGATGATACTTAAAATTTTTGTTAAAAAACAAATAAATCATTTGTATACAAGGAATGCAAGATAATTCAAATGCATTATGCTTTTGAACAAAATTTCTCATAGATATGGTTAAAGATCTTTTCTCTGCACTAAGTCTACACAAAATGAAATGTACATGCATTTTTTACATGTATCAAAGCATGTTTCTTTTAGAATATGATGTGAAAACTATTCACCATTCCTTTACTGACTATATCAGAGAATTACAATAGATTAAGGTTATATACTATGAAATCAGTGGAAGTGCCATTTCAAGATGTGTTAGGAATTTTTCGTACTATGCTAAATTTGAGTAAGTTATATGGTGTGTATATAATTTATATTTCATATAAAGAGCTCAGAGGATTCAAAAGTGTTTTATTTTGTTCTAAAATCTTTCACTATAAATTTTCTGACTAAAACACAGCACAGATAAATAGTACAGAAACTAATAAAATTAATTAAATAAATTATTAAAATAATGTAATTAAACTAAGTAATTAAGTGGATTAGTGAGTAATAAAATTAAAAATAGGTACAAATCCAATCTGAAATGTTCATGTGCCATATAGAATAATTTATTTTTATTTTTATTATTTCAAAAATTCGATTTTTTTTTTCTTCTTTAAGGCTAAATCTCGACAGACCCCTTAAGTACTATTAATTTGTATTCTGTTAAATTGACGTTGATAAATCATATAAGGAAAATTACTTTAAAAAGTAACTTGCAATCCAAATAGTTCTGATAATAAACATTTTCATCCAAGAAAAGAATTTTTTTTTTTTTTTTTTTTTTTTTTAAGCAAACAATTCTCTGAAACGACGTTGTTTTAAGCAACCACATAAAAATCACAAACAACAATGAGAATTTAGAAACCATGGAAACCAAATAAAGAAAAAGAGATAAATGATGAATTTCCTCGAATAGCTTTTTGCGCTAAAATGAATTCCGACCAAAAAAACTTTTCTTTTCTTCATTGCAGAATAGGAAAATCTGCATATATAAAGCACGACAAAACAGGGATGCTACAAAAAAGCTGTCCCAACTTTTTAAGACGGGGAAAAGCAAAAATCTATTGTATTATTTCTTCAGCTTTCTAGACACTGTGAACAGGGGTTCATTTAAACACAAACGCGAGGTTTTTACAAGGCGCTCTTCTTTAAAAGGTCCAGTGATGTAAGTCAAAATTTGAAGAAATGTATGTTGTAAACATACAGGGTAAATAAAAGAAAGATGCTGTAGTTTTTGTTTAAAAATTTCTGTAAAATACCCTACTGATTATATAT
This sequence comes from Salticus scenicus, assembly GCA_963930645.1. Lineage (NCBI taxonomy): Eukaryota > Metazoa > Arthropoda > Arachnida > Araneae > Salticidae > Salticus > Salticus scenicus. The sequence goes on along the minus strand of OZ005654.1, from coordinate 332,294,111 downwards.
TTCTTAATAGTAAATCTCTTGTAAAAATTTATACTTTTGGAAAAAAAAAAAAATATATATATATATATATATATGTATATATAAATGGTGCCACTTATTCTCTTAAATCATGCAGTTAAAACATCTTCAAAATATACTCCTTATAGCATTGGTTTGTTTGAACCTGAATTAATTTAACTGACTTATTGTTTATCTAGCTAAACGCTAGATGGCATTTGCTCACTGCTGACTTAATGTTTTCTATCATTAATTTCCTTTCTATGAAAGTTTTAATGTTCATTGATTTATGTATAATTTAAATTAAAAGTTAACTAGTTTAAATTTTAATTAACTTAAAATTATAATTTAAGTAACTCAATAAGTAATTACTCAGTGAATTTTATCGTTAATGAAAATGCTCAGACGTTAATTCTTTATCAATTAATCGATGTTTGCAAAGTTTTTATTTTTTATTTCATTAATTTATTGGCATCTTCCTATTCTCCAGTTTGTGTAAATGTTTTACATGTGACTACTCTGCTTTTTTCTAGTTTTCTCTCTCGATTCCTTGATGGTTTGATTTAATAATTTATTTAATTTCTCATTCAAAATGGTTTTGCTGCCTTGATCAGGGCTGAAACAATATAAATTGCTATGATTAGCTATATTGTTTTAAAATCGATGCAGCTTTCACAGCTTTATGAAGTGCATGCCCCCTGACGGGTTTTTACTTCTAATTTCAAGCATTTTTATCCAATTATTATTTCTGTGGTCCTTTATTTATTTTCTCCGTTATCAAGTGTAATGGTCCTTTTTTTATTATTATCATTCATGTCGGCGTAAGTACTTTAAATTGTTTTTGTCTCTTATTGGTTCCTAATCTGTATCACAACATTTTTGTGTCAGTCTTACCTCTAAGTTAAAATCAGTTCTATTTTTGTTGTGTTGGTATTGTTTTGGTATTGTTTTGTATCTATTAATTGCTAAATTTTAAGGTTAAATTTTATTACGATATCTATCATTTATATATATATATATATATTTAACTCCAAAATTCCAATAGTCATATATTTCTTAATTTTATTCTAAGTGCCACTCAATATTTAATATTTTTTTCAACGCAGCATAAAATCACGTAAAGGGAAAAGATAATTTAAATGAAATTTAGAAATGGCATTCTTAGCAGAACATTAATACTTTTCAAGAAATTTGTAAACTGTTTATGAATTTCGGTTCGTCTATCTTTTTATTTCGGTAAATAATTTTAGAATGTCAGCAAACTTATATGATGTTAGGTTTCATTATACGTTTATTAGTTGAAAATAGTATAAACAGTCTAAATGGTCGCACAAAAAAATTCGGATACATTGCGGTCTGATTATTTTACATAGCTTCACAAAAATAGTGAAATATAATATGGGATATAAATAGAAATTTCTCAACGTGCATTTTTGTTTGCGTTATACGTTTTTAACGTTTCTTGATAGAATACTTTAAAGCGTTATTATTTAAATAAAATACATTGAAGGTTAAACGATGCAATGGTTGAGTACAGTTGGAAAGTGTTTCGGAATGTATGCCAACCGCATAATTTTTCTTTTTTATTTAGTAGTTTAATTCAAGTGGGGAGGATGATGAGAACGCTTTGACTTGATTCTGAGAAATTATTATGAAAAGTTATTAGAGTTATTAAAGAAGATATAAAGTTATTAAATTAATATATATATAGCAGACTCAAATTAACAAAGTCCTGTTTAACAGTAAAAAAATAAATAAAAATAAAATAAAATTTTAAAATTTACAATATATAGTATAATATAATATTTCAAGATTCATTCAATGTGTTAAATTGTTAATTTTTAATAAATGTTCTGGGAGGAGGTATTATAAAGAGAATTGCAGTAAGGTTCTATTATATTTCTGAAAATTTTTTGAAAAACTAATTCCTTAATTGACAATATTGGCGAAAAACTTAAAATAAATAAATATATATATAATTAAATAAACACACTAGAGCTTACTAATTCACAGCAAATCTGTACACAGGAAAAACTTTCCTTAACCTGTTAACTAAGTATGACAAAATTTCGTCATACACGAACTGCTACTGCAATGGGCTTTGCCGTAATATTTTGAACACATTAAGTTTTATGGAGTTCTTAACTATTAAATCCTAGCGTGGTTATATGGGAGCATATAAAGAAAGGGCACGTTTACAAACAACTGCTCCGTCAATCAATCTTTGCCACTCACAAAAGTTTATTCCCCGATTCACTGGTTATAAGAAATAAATTTTTTAGAAAATCAAGTTCTGTTCAAATTACAATTATAAGTTATTATTAATATATATATATTTTTTTCAATATTCAACAGAGGAAAGTATTGGAATCATAAAAAATTTCGACTTCCGGTTATCGATGAATTTACACGTTTTGTGAAATACAGAACACGATTTGTTCGTCTTTTAGAGAATGTATGTCTGCATGTGTGACGAAGTTTTATTGTCCGTGAAATGGTTTTATTTCCGTGAAGATAGTGGAATAAAAAATGTACATCGCTGACCACAATAAGCCAGGCAGGAAATCCATAGAGCATTTTAAAAGGGTGCCACTTGATAAAAATAACAGCAGTCATTTAAAAAAAAAAACAAAAAAAAAACAGTTTTTTATTTTTATGCTAAAGACATAAACAATCAAGTAAGCACATACATGGTTCTCTTAAAAATTCTATAGGCTAGAGAGAAAGGGAGAGCAAACAAGGGCAGTTGTTTCTTACATCAGTACAAAGAGATATTGACAGTCTGAAAGCAAAAGATGTAGTGAATTGCATTCGCCAATTCAAACCCGAAATTAATAAACTAATGCCAAATAAAGCGCCAAAAGAATGTTCTAATTGGTTAATTCAAAAATTTAATCCGTTATTCAAAAGACAAAGACAAGCTTGGAAACATAAATTATGCCAAAGGTAATTACTTTTTTATCGGCGCCAGGAATATATCATTAAGAATTTATTTGTTCTTATTTTTTATTTTATTATTATTATTATTAAAAGAAACGAATCCAGCATCTGTTGACGCCAATGAGACTGCAATAATTCATTATGATAGCACAAATCACCGGAAATGAAATACATTTCGCACTTTTGTTTATATTAGAAAGTAATTTAGACAAATAAATTATTTTCTATCTATGATTAAATGAGATATTGAAACATAACTTTGTTGAAAAGGGGGAAATGTATCTATTTACAAACGAATAAGTCCCCTTAGTAAAAATACAAATTAAATTAAATAGCGATTGACTTTTATAATAGAATGAATTGATTTCAGAGGATATTACAGAATAAAATGTTCTTTTTTATTAGAATAAATTAAATTGAATTAAATTTGTTAAAAGAATTAATTAATTTTATAATTATTCTTAATAAATTGACTTTTTTTATTTAAAGTTATAAACTGAATTATTTAGAAAGGAAATAAATATTTAAAAGAACATATGTGTGAACTTGTCCTCACATATTTCTCCCCAATGTCCTAAAAAAGAAAAGAAAGAAAAAAAAAAAAAAAGGTTTGCTCTTTCTCATCTAGAAACAGCACATGACAGTCTGAATATCTCAAGTAATATTGCTGAAAACAATACAAATAATCTTTTGTTAAACAACAATAAAAACAAAGGTGGCATATAAGAATAAATTTGAAAATCTGAATAATATATATAGTTATAGAACAACTCACAAGACATATCATTGTTATATCATTGTGTATTGAACATGAAATAGTTATCTAATTAGTGAAGTATACTAGTGTGGCACAATAATATAACTTGTTGAAAATATCAAAAGTTCTTATTCATAAAATGGCATATATGCTTGAGAGAAAAGGAAAAGGAAATCAGTAGCAAAAAAATATGCAAATCAACTGATTTATATTTTTAATTGTTAATTTAAATAAAATAATGTAGCATTAATATGAAAAATATTCCAAATAATTTTAGAGTATATAAAAAAAATGTATTCTGCACATTAAAATCTAAATTTTTAACAAAATGAGCCAGAGAGTGTAGAATAGTACAATAGCTATGACCAACATGGTTTTGTGATGCCATACCGAACATAGCATAATGAACTATATGTGAAGCAGAAGAGGCTTCATATTGTGCAAAAGATGACAACCAGCATTCTGCAAAGTGACATAATGAAATGTCTTATGTGTAAAAAATGTGTAGAAAAAAAAAAAAAAAAAAAATCTAGTCCTATGTTTAAAAAAAAGCGCACATGTAAGGGTTCTAGTAACGTTTTTAAAAAAATTAAATTATTTTTATTTTTGTATTATAATTTATTTTCTCTGTTGTTCAAAAATTATTAAAAATTTACCTTTATGAAATAATTTCCTTTTCCTGAACAGAACTTTAACAAGTAATTAGTATTTGAAAATTAATTTATATAATTTTTTTTAACAAAATTGGCAGCGATAAAAATTAAAGTCATTTTAATATAGATGTAACAAGATAAAACCAAGCAGAAAAATTGTCAAAAACAGCAAAATTTCTAAACACATATTATTTTAGAATTAAGTTAAATTATTATTTTATCAAGCCTAAGTAATATTCAATATATTTCTTAAGAATCATACTGTATGTTACTTTTGCGGCAACAGCATCTTAGGAACTACCGCACAGAATTTCATAAAAAATTATGTAAAAGTGCACTTTAACGTGAATTATAGCCTACAAGATTGTGGTGCAAATCGCTCAATAGGTGGCTCTGCTATACTGCTATTTCTCCCATCTAATTGCTGCATCTCAGGTTCTATTGTGCGTAATCAAACAGAACTTGGTATACGAGAGAACCATTATGGAATATGGTACTGATTTAGTTTGGGTGCACATTTGGTCAATAGGCAGCATTGTTATGCTGAAATTTACCCTGTGAACGAAAGGCTATATCACAGATTTTATTGAATATAATTGCACAATACTTCATATATAGTTGAATTTGAATTTGGGTGAATATCAGCCGAAAGGTGGCACTGCTGTGTTGGAATTCACCACGTTAATATAAAAGCTAAATCTCGATATCATTAGCATATAAATGCATTAAAGTTGATAAGTGTAATAAACCTTTTAAAAATAAACGTTGACTTAATTTGGACGTATATCGGCCGGCAGGTGGCTCTACTATTACTCACCTATTATTTTCCTCATGGCTACATATCAGCAGCTGTTGACTGAAATTGTCCCAAACTTCATATGTAAAATCTTTTGTGTGAAAAATCACAATGAACTTTTGTACATCTTAAACAGTAAGTGGCGTTGGTATGTTGAATGATATAGAAGGAAGTTTTGTGGTCACAACGTACTAGATTTTACTTGTTAAAATACACTCTAGGAGAAAGACAAAGACAAAAAAAAAAAAAAAAAAAAAAAAAAAAAAGACGCACCAAGAGGGAGTAATTCAAATTGGACACAAATTAATATGCATATAGGTTTCGACAGAACATACAAAATTTCCAAATTTAGCTGCCAATGGGTGAACATGTGACGCTGCAGTGCATCTTAACTGCGAACTGGTAGGGCATTAAAGAGGAGAAATTTCGATTTCATGTCAGAAATTCTTTTAAATTTTCATTCCATGTACTCAGATAAAGGGTAAATACGCCTTGTATAAAGGTGTTCGAACAATATGTACAGATGTCAGCATCTGAGAGAGGACGTGTAGTTGGGCTCAAAGAAGCCGGATGTTCGAATTAGCGACTCGCTGAACATTTGAATAGGAATGATGCCATTATTAGAAGAAAAGAATGGGCAGAAATGGGGGAACCATGGCTGAACATCATAGCGTCAAGAAGGAAGAGGTTGGCCTAGAGAGATGGCAGAACATGAGCACCAATCAGTTGCCAGAGCTGAACTCAGAGCCCCATATTCGTCATTATTATCGATGAATACTACGTGAAATTGGTGTTTCAGTGACCTCAAAGGTAATTATAGGCGGCTCAGAGAGAGAAGGCTATGCTCACAGCGCACCTTGCATCTACTACCAATTAACTCTGTACACCGTAACAACCCGTTTGGAGTGGTGCTGGGCACATTCGATCTGCAATGAAACTGACTGGAGTAGAAATTTCTTCAGCGATGAGTCTCTAGGACCAGCAAAGTCGTATCTAGAGACCCCACGAAAAAAGGGGAATCCCAACCTGACTATCACCAGTCATATGGCCTGACAACCTGGAGTGATGATCTGAGATTCCGTTTCACTTCATAGCAGGATCCATTTGGTTTTCATCCACGGTACCCTTACAGCACAGCGCTATGTCGTCGAAATTCTACTCCCGTTGTGTTGCCCTTCATATCAGACCATCCTGAGCATATATTTCAACATGATAATGCCCGTCCATGCACGGAGATAGTTTCTCTTCCTCGTTTCCTTGCTTTTCCAACATTACCTAGGCCAGCAACGTCGCTTGAAGCTGGATGTCTCCCTCACTGAGGACACTTAGAGAATTATGAAAAGGGCCCTAAAACCAGCTCGGGATTTTGCCAACCTAACTCACCCATTCGAGAGAATTTGGCGTGATATCTCGTAGGAATATATCTGCCAACGCTAACGCTATCAACCAATGTTAAGTCAAATAACTGCTTACATAAGAGAATGTTATTGACTTGTCCACTTTGTAAAGTTCTTTCTCTTGATTAAATTATCCAATTTTTCTGAAACTTTAATCATTTGTTTTTTCTCTATATATTTGCATCACATTTTCCAATTTTTGTTTCATTCGTATAACTCCTTCTTTGGTGCGTCCTTTTTTTTTTTTTTTGTTTTGTTTTTGTTTTTTCCTTTCTTTTTCCTTGTCTTAGAGTGTACTTTGATTAATAGATCAATTCAACTGAAAACAAAAGCGTTTCTAGCTCCATGTACTGTATTTCCGAACAAATCGTGAGCTATCTATACGAATGGTCGAATCTCAAGACATTCAAAATTTTGGATAAGCCTCCTATGACATTAACTCGTGGTTTTGAATAAGTCTCACGAGCACTCGTTCTCAACGTTTAGAAATAGTATTGTTATAAGATTTTGCGTAACTCATGAAATGGATGCGTAAATTCTTTAAAAATGAGGGGGGGGGGGGGTTGGCGGGGATTGCGAATCAGGCAAACTACCACCCGTGCATGTGAGCAGCGAATTATAAATGATGTCAGCAAAAGTCCTGTAATAAAGCCATTTAACACGTTCAGCGCCCTATCAGCCATCGGTGGCTGACACTGAATTTTCCGTTTAGGCCACGTCAGCCACCGGTGGCTGACAGTGTGAAATATGGTATAAAACAAACAACAACAACAAAAAAAAAAAATTACATAGTTTTAAGTAATTACTGACAATTTATTTAAAATTTACTTAATTTTTATTTATTATAGGATTACCGCATTAAAGCATTTTAATGGATTTTATTGAAACACGGTAAACATAACACGCTTCTAAGCAGCGCGCGTGGCCTGAATGGGATTTCTTTGAGAATTCGCGTGACGCCCTATTTGCTTCTCTGAATAATCAAAATAGAGACGTCGACTATCGTAATAGGGTGTTTCAGTATTTCTCCTTGAGTCCATTTGTTTGTTTCTGACCTTTAGTTGTCAGGTGCCGAGTTCGATTCTCGGACCATGTTGTAGCTAAATTCTGAAATATATGAATTTCATATTCTTTTAAACAATTTAATCGACATTTGGCAAACGAAATATATGTAAGTTATTTCATGTTTCCTTCTCAAATGCATCTGATAGTAGGATGGCTAAGCTGTGGTCTTCAATTACCAGTCTGGTTCATGCATGGACGTTCATAATGGTTCGGAATCCGCTTTAAGTCATCATAGGTTCCAGTCAATACCCTAAGATCTACACTCCAAGCACCAAATCCTTGAGAAAGATTTATAATTGCTATGCACGTAATTTTCTACATAATGAGCACAATTTTAAAAATTAATGTAGCACGTGCGATTTCTTCTGTTTCTAAAAAAGTTAATAATACAAATGCACACACCTTAAGCGGCCGCATTCCTTGTCTTCACTGATAGACAAATTCATGATGAGGAATTTTGTAATCATAAGATAATTATTAATTCCATATCCCCAGAACCCGATCAAGTCCTGATGCAAATAGGTCTCCCCCTTACCCTCTGTATCATAGACATATAGATTGACCACGCATTCCCCCTCATTATCTGTCTGCCGCATGAAGTAGCTTTCCCAGCGAAATTAACACGTGATGCAGACCTGGAGCGAGAGACGAGAATGAATATTATGTGATTTTTCCGTAGGAAAGAAAGTAGTTTTGAGTTTTTTAATTTCTGTATTATACACACACTTTTTATTTAAACCTTTAGATTTACGCATCGTTGGAAAGCTAAAATGTCATAGATTAATTGTAAAAAAATTTCTTTTGTGAGAAACCATTCTGAAGGGGAGAATTTTTTGTTTGAATTCTTACAAAGATAAGTGCTTTCTTATGAAAGAATCTCCCTCAACTCTCTGTCACGTGACATACGGCGCTGACCACAAAGGATGAAGTTTTCAGATTACACCCTCATGTTGAAGACATTCACTATAATGGGAAGTCCTATTGGTGGCGTAGTCTATATATATAAGGTCTATGCTCTGTATAAATTATATTTCTGTTTATTTATTTATTTTTTTTATATATATAGACTTTACACCGTTTGTATAGTGCCATAGTCTAGCAGCTATAAATGATGTCAATGTGATGACGACAGCAAATTGTATTGACGAGAATAGCATCCTTAATTTCACTCATTAACATGTAAATTAATTCCACCGATGCACTAATTCCCTTAAATGTTTAAAAGAAGATGTCTTGGAATTGCATTTTGATAAATTTTTTCAGTGTTTGTAGTTTTTTGATTTGAATTAATCAGTTCTTCCCGTATCTCTTCAAAATATCGACTTACGCCACTGCACCGCTTAAAAATAAAGTGGCATTGCGATACAAAACACTGCGTAAAAACCCTTATTGACGATTTTTTTTTTTTCGGAAGGGGAGTCTCATATTAAAAGGGGGATGGGAACGGAAACGCTTGTTCTTTATGTTCAGAAGGGAGTTGTAGTGAAAGGGGAGGGGGGGGGGGGAGTGATAGATAATAGATGTTGTTGAGTGGGGTTTGAGATATATCTGTGTTGAGGCGTTTTCCTGGGGATTCAAAAGCCCCGATGGCAGACGATATTGAAACATGACCGATTGGCGGCACATTCTCTTCATTTTGTGATTTAGAACGAAAGAGAGGGGTGGTGGGAGTTAATAGGGTGGTTTTTCTGATTCCCAACCTCCTCCTCTTCAGGAAATCGGCGATGAGATTTTCGGAATTCGAGGAGCTCAATGGGGTGTAATGCCATTGCTGGCAGAACAAAAGGAAAGAATTGGGTTTGAAAAAGTGGCATTTCTATGAAGGATTACTTTTGCGTCAGGTTTCAAAGTCATTTTCAAAATTCGACATCATTGAGGGTTAACGACCCAAAATCCCTCATTACTCGAAAATGTCACATAATTTGTTTTGGGTCGTTTGCTGCTATCTTTACAATGATACTTAAAGATACATCATTAATTGGTGTATTTCATCGGTTATTAAAAGATATGAAAACCATTATTTTTCTGTTAAATTATATTGTCTCTTTATTATGTTCGTTCCAAACCATGGACAAAACTATTTAGTCTTATTTTTTATCTCAGTACACTGTTGTAGGTGTGGCAGTACAAGAGGAAAAATAGTAATGTATATATATATATTTGACTTTAAGGATTTATTCAATAATATTGACATTAATGATTTACATAACACTATGTTAATTCTTTTTAATAAACATCAACATAGTTAAAAAATAAATAAATAAATAAAGTGCACATTAATTTAAAACTTTACTAAATATTATTTTAAATAATTATTATATTCTTTACAATAGCAATATATACAAGAGTATTAAAGGTATTCCACAAAGTGTTTCTGCTAGTAGTTTATTATCCGATATGTATTTTTATTATTCTGAAAAAAATTTCTCTTTATGTAATGACCTAATGTTCTAATAATGATATAGATGATTTTTTTTTTTTTTTTTTTTTTTTTTTTTTTTTTAACTTTAATGATAGTAACTACTTTAGTAACTTTATTAACTCCTTCATAGATAATTATCCTAAGAAACTTTCATTAACTAAAAATGATATAATTAATAAGGAAATAAACTTTCTTGATATAAAAATACATAATGAGAATAGAAATTTAGAATTTGGTATTTTTGATAAAATAAAAGAATTTTCATTTGAAATAAATTTATTTATTCATTTAAAAACCCGTTTACATAAAACTATTTACAAAACTATTCTAATTAATTCCTTATATAGAATAAAAAATCTTTGTTCTGATAACTATGAAGACAAAACATTAAACCTATCTATTTTCAGGCAAAACTTTATGGTTATCTTAAATATCTAGTAAATTCTATATTTAATCATAGTTTTAAAGAATTCTAATTGAAATATTTACATATAGTATTACAAAAAAAAAAAAAAAAAAAAAAAAAAATGTTGTTACTGCTTTCTGAATTTTTGTTTTAAACTTTATTTTAATTTTTTAATCTTTTAAATTTAGTTTGCATTTTATTACTATTTAAATTTAAATCTTTTTTTTTCTAAACTATATATATATATATATCATTTATTAAATTGTTAAAATCAATTGTTAAAATTAGTTAATTAATTCACTTGTTGTCGCCGGAAGCCCAAGCCAATGTTATTCTATGTGAAATTTTGTTTGCTTATAACTCATTAACTGATACATATTTTTAAATTCTGTTTCACATTCAGAAAATTCACAACTGTTAAATTGATGGATGTTTTTATAAAACAGATCTTTTTATTTTTTTATATTTTATTTTGAAACTGTAAAATGAAAAATTTCTCATATTGAAAATTCGTATTTCATAGCTTCAAAATAAAACATTTAAAAAAAAAAAAAAAAAAAAAAAAAATCAGTTTTTAAAAAACGTCCATCAATTTAACAATTGTGAATTTTATGAATGTGAAAACGTAATTTAAAAACATTCATTAGTTACTGAGTTATAAGTAAACAAAACTTCCTATAGAATAACATTGGCTTGGGTTTCCGGCGACGGTAAGTGAACCTTAACCCTTAAATGCCTGATTTCTTAAAAGAACAATTTAAAAATGTTTTTCGGCTTTCATTTATTAAATAAATCATAGGAAAAATACTTTTAAAAATCATATATATTATTTTAAGAATGGTTTGCGGCTAAAAAGCAATTTGTCATTAATGTTTAATTGAAATAATAATTTTTCCTTGATAAAATTCTAAATATGGACTACATACTTTACCATGTAATAATTTTTAACACTAGTGTTGTCTCTACATGATGAAAATGTGTTTAATAGAAATATGAGTATGTAATTTATTGGCAACATTAGGCACTAGAGCTTCAATATTTTAATAGTATTTTAGAAAATAAAATTGGATGATATGTTGCCGAAAGGCAACACACGGCATTTAAGGGATATTATTTGAACAATTTTGACAGCTTACATTTATATTTTTGACTATTGTTCAAAAGAACATTATACAATGGTAACATGCATACAGCCAAATATTAAAAACAAACCAAAGTTCGATTTAAAAATCCAGTATCAAATTTGAAACTTAAAGCATTAAAAGGTTAAACAAATCTTATTTTCTAATAAATTTTTAATAATTCTATTTAATTTTTAAACTCTTATGAATCTTTACTCTTTTTCCTTTTTCATTAATTAACTAAAATTTATTATTTTTTATGTTCTTCAAAAATAATTAAATTAAAATATATAATGTCTACTTTGCAATAGTTTAATTAAATTAAGTTGCTTGAAATAAAGGATTTTTATTTAATATCCTTTTGTTAACCTTTAGGTTGGAGCTTTTTAAGAAAATCTCCGATTTACAATAGAATTTTAAAAAGCACCCTTTTAAGAGGATTACATCAGCAAAAAAAAAAAAAAAAAAAGTGTGCATGTGTTTGATGAGAGGGGGGTCACTACTATCTTTTTATAAGAGGGTTAAGTTTTGCTTATTCTTCGACCACATATTTTACAACTGTTCTATTGTTCCTTTGCCACTTGAATTTTTACTTGAACTAACTTTAAAATTCTGCTAAGATTTGATTTATCTAGGTGACAGAAAGAAAATGTTGGTACTATAGATCAACAAATAATAATAGTTAGGGTAGTTACAGATACTCTCAACAATTTACAAATTTGATACTCAAGGAATTTTCCTTGGTTTTTTCAAAAACAAGTACATAATTTAAAGAAAAAGAAATAAACATCTAAGCAACGTAGGAATACAACAGATATCATGTTGGCTATGAACATATCTAATTAATGTTATTTACTTTTTCTTTCCAAAAAATCTATCATTCAAATTTATCTTACTAATCCTGCTTTGCGTAAAAAAAAAGAAAGAAAGAAAGAAGTAACAGGATTTGACTATACTTAATTTTGCCCAGATGTCAAAAACCCACAGTTGTTTTTCATTAATAAAGTTTTAACCTAAACGACAATTTGAATTTTCATTAGATTGTCTAAAATTTTCATTCGAATGCACCATATTTACCAGAAAACGTTTTTTCCTTTTTTCGAGTCTAGCCAATCTATACTTTTCCCAAATATCCTCTTCTACTGAGTTTTGGTCTTGGTCCCTATTATTATTTAACACTTGAGTCTTACTGTTTTCGGCCAAGTCTCTCTCTAAACTGTCCAACACAGGAAAAATGTTTTTTTTTTTTTTTTTTTTTTGACAACCTATCGACATGAACAATATGAGTATTTTTTGGATTTTTCACTTCTTGTACTTCAAAATTGACAGAACTAAATTGTCTAACTATACGAAGTGGACCAGAGTTACACTTGATAAATTTTTTACAAAGCCCTGGTTTTATCACAGGAGTACAAGATTACCGACCTTTAAACTTTTATCAAAAGCAATCTTTTTCCTGTTATTTTCTTGTTTATCCACAAATTGCGCTAAAATTTTTTTAGTTTGTAAAAAGGTTTGTTTTAGGGAAAGGATTAGCTGCTCACGGTAAGAGGGACAATAAAATGAATAATGAAAATATCAGTCAAGTAGGAGTGATGTGAAATAGAAATAAACTGTAAATATTTTATGCCTGATATTTTTCAATATTCAAGAACTCTTATTATATAGACATTTATTCTCTTCCAAAGAACAATATATTCCAGTTTTACTCTGAAAAACTGTATATGTCAGCTAATCTACAAACTCTCTCCTCTTGCGCGCTTTTACTTTCTTCGTAGAAGTGTATTTTCACAGTTGTACTAAAATGTAACTCAAATTAGCAGAGCGTTTAAGAACGCTCTTATATTATAATTGTATCGCTCTACATGTTTAAATCATATTCAGTTAATCAGGAAATTAAATACAAGAAAAGCTAAAAACGACTTGTTATTGATGCAGATTTACATGAGTGAAATTTATATTACGTAAACATGTTTTTCAAGTCTCTTTTCAGCACAATGATGAAACATAGCTTGTCTGCAGATGATACGAGCACAAAAAAGTATTTTAAGATCTTCTGTTACCAGTGCTGATCATTCATCCAGGTAAGTGGAATCTTACCTATTCTTTATCTGTGACTTATATATATAATTAATAAATAATCTCTATAATATAGTAATATTGTAATACTTAGAGGCAGCGCTTAAAGTGCTATCAATCTAAAATTACTTTTTATCACAGGTTTTAGAATCATCAGAGGTGCTAGTCGCGGGAAGCAAGGCTGCACTATAGTTTGCTTTTAAAATTTAGACTAATTTATCAATGATTATGGTTTAATAGAGGACGCCATTTCTCAATCCATTTTTGATTGTTTGGATTTAAGGCCGATGGACTACGCTAGGATCCTTATCTCATTTATAAATGCGAACAATCATATTGAACCTTAATATGCGAATCCATACTAATTAAACTTACGAAACTAGTAATTTCGTTTGATTATGAACTTTCGAAAATTAAAATTTATTTAAATTCAGTTTTAAAAGTTTAGTTGTTAATTTAATAACCGTTAGTTAAAAATTTTAATTTTAATCTTAATGTATAGAAATTAATTGAGATTCTACATCTAACTGCAAGATTAACTGTATTTAGCATCGTGGTTTTACTGAAAGTGTGATACAAAATTTAACGCTTCAGTTTGCTATGTAAGTAATAATGTTAGCTTCATAATTTTTTTTTATGATATCTTTGATTTCTTTATTTTTAGCTGATATTAAAAGAATGATGTTTTAAAATGTATGTTTGATTTTATTTTTACTTTTTCAATTTTGAAATTACAATTATTTACGTGTCTTTTTAAGTGTTATTGGGCTTAGCATACTTTTGGCATAATTTAGGCATGACAAATTTTTGGCATTTACATATAATATGACAGAAATAACACCTATTTGTACTGAACATTCAATCAGAGGCTTTGAAAAAGTATAATATGTGTATTCCTTCATTAAAAGGATTCTTTAATAATTTTGCAAAAATCTTTTTTCATATTCTTCCCAGCTCTTCATGTAATACATAATTTCATCTTGTAAAATGTTTGAAAATGTATTCATAGATAATATTCTTTAAAATGCCTATTTAAATTTTATGTAAATTTATACACAACGAAACAAATGGCAATTGCATTTATTATCTATAAAATGTTACAAAATTTAAACCATTTTGTATTCAAAATTTTATGTTTCTTTTATATATGTCGAAAGCTGGAAAAATTTTAAGGTCTTATGAGATAATATAAATGATAGTAATAAACTGTTATTATTCCAAAAACTTCCTCTTCTTTTTCATTAATTTAATCATTCTCGAGGTCATAGAATTTTAAAATTTATTTATAATGTCTTTTCGCATGCTTTTCCAGCTGTTTTCAATAGCTATTTTAATTTCATCTTTGGTGCTGTAAATTTTTCCATTTTCACAAACGTCCTGCATCACCGGAAATTTGCTGTTGGGTTCAAATTAAGGCTTCTTAATGGCTACTGAAGCAGTTAGTTATGATTAGCTGGAGTCCAGGATTTTGTAAAGCTAGAATTTTGAATAAACGCATTCTCCGACTGAAATACGTTATCGGAGGTGCCTCTAGCAATAAATTTTATGCAAGGATATCTTCATAGACTTCCGAATTTGTCTTTGTTTTCATTTACGCAATTGGTATTGTTCTGTTAGCAGTAAAACCGCTTCAAATCATTCCACAGATGCAACCAAACTGATGCTTTGAGAAAAAAATGGTTCACTTTCAAGATCATGCCACTAATATCTAAAACAATTTCGCCCATCGAGATTAAACACTTTTGCGTCCGAAAAAAAAAAAAAAAAAAAAAAGAAAAAGAAAAAAAAAAAAAAAATCCCGTTTATCCCTTAAATCACGTGTTACTTTGCAAACTCCAGGCACGCACTTACATCTCTCTTACAGTCGGCAGAAAAAATTATTGAAGCACACATCCACATCCACATTCTTCTTCTTCTTCTTCTTTTTTTAAGTTTGATCGCAAATATTTATCATCAATTTACTTTTTTATAAACAGCATAAAGACTGAGATCATGACTCGACAAATATTTACTTAACAAAACAGTATTAAGTGCACATCTTTTAAATGCGAATTATTGCTAGCGCTTCAATAATTCTGTTACTGATTGTACATAGAGGTGGTTGCAGGGCTTAATTTGCATGGGAACGCGTTCCGGCGTTCCCATACATTTTTGATTTCAGTGATTTTTTACATTTTAATTTTCACATGTTAGAATGCATGGGAATTCATTATTATTGCGTACTGTCATACAGTGCATCATTTTGGGGAAAACAAAGACCGCGAATTCTTTTCTTTCTTCCCTACAGTTCTCATTATTATTTTCTTAGGCTAAACACCTACAGTCGCCTGCAAAATTATTCGAGCACTAGCCAACAATTCCTATATTTAAAACGTACACTTAAGACTGTTTTTCTAAGTAAATCCTTGTCGAATCATGTTCTTAAATTGATTAAGAACATGACTCGACAAGGATTTATTTAACAAAGTTGTATTAGGTGTACCTTTTTTTGGCAAGGATTATTGCTAGTGCTCGAATAATTTTGCAGCCGACTGTACATGTGTAATTTAAATTCGTACATAACTCTTTTTTTCTATCTATCTTTTTTCAGAGTGAGACTGTTAGGGATTTTTCTTTCCCAGTTTTGACATCCGATGGGAATTGTTAGAATTAATTAACCGTAATGAAAAAGAGTTTGTGTTTTTATTTTTCAATGAGCATCCAATTTTATGCATATGTAACTGACTCATTTTCAAGTTACATGCATTAAATGAAATGTCAAAAGCAGAAAACTAAGTAGTATATATAGAATGTATTTTTTTTTTTTTTTCCTTTCTTCCAAAGAATAAACACCAGAAATTTCAAATGAAAAATAAGACTACACTTTGCAGCTTTTTCTAAGGTTTGATTTACAACTTCAAAAACTGAAATAAAACTTCTAAAAAAATCGTCGATACGGTCTCGTAAAATGAATTTTGTAAAATCACTTCTTAGTGGGTGTCTACGATTCAATGTTTTCACCAAGTTTTATGCTTCTTAGGTGCAGGGGTTTGGGCTGGGCGATAATAGATCAGTCAGTCAGGACAAATTATTTTATATAAAGAGCATTAGCAATGTTTTATATAAAATAGATTTATTTCATATAAAACGTTCTGTCAAAGTTTCAATTTTTTTTTTTTTTTTTTTTTTTTTTTTTTTTTTTTTAAATAATAAAGTTTGTGTTTATAATAATATTTTCCTAAAATTTTAAGTCAATCAGAGTAAAATTCTTGGCCTTTGGAAAATTCCTACATTCGGTTCGTTTTATTCCTACTTAAAATTTCAATCGTTTTTTTTTTTTTTTTTTTTTTTTTTTTTTTAAATACTGTTTATGAATTCCGTGGATTCGATATCTCAAAAACTAATGCACCGATTCATTGAAAATTTGAACAATTCTTCAAAATAACAGAATTAACTCGTGCTTGAACGAAGGTTTTCCATTTTCTTTCTTTCTTTTTCCTTTTTTCTTTTTTCTTTTTTTCTTTTTTCCCTTTCTCTTCCCAAGATTATTCCTGGGGGTAAAATGCACCGAAAATTGTCTACTGTTTTTGCCTAAAACTCTGCAAAAAATTTACAATTTACAATTTTTGTTTAATACTTCGTTCAAGCACGAGTTATTCTTATCTACTAATAGAATTTATTTATTTATTTATTATTTATTTTTAATTTCAGATAAAGCTATCATGAGCTCTCCTGCCTACCGCGAGGGCACCTTTTTCCTGAAGGTCTCCAGAAACCGGGTTCTACCGGCTGAATTTTTCAA
Source organism: Salticus scenicus (assembly GCA_963930645.1). Taxonomy (NCBI): domain Eukaryota; kingdom Metazoa; phylum Arthropoda; class Arachnida; order Araneae; family Salticidae; genus Salticus; species Salticus scenicus. The sequence continues at coordinate 332,276,697 of OZ005654.1, read as the reverse complement.
TTTCTTTTTTTATGAAAATCTTTAAAAATATTGTTTAAATGTTGTTCTTTTATATGCTGAAAATTTTGAATAAAAAGTTTTATTTATAACCTTAAAATAAAAAAATAAAATAGCGAGAAAATATGCTTTTTTTTTTAACTCTCAAAAACCTTTAAATACGAAAATGCATCTTTCGTCATGCATATCACTATCGTTAAGTATCCTAAAATCATACCGTTAATAAATCATCAGTAATTTACTGTTTTATTCTTTGCCCGAATTCGGTAAAACCCGCACATTTTAAAAATGACATACTCTCCAGCATGCTTGAAGGCTTTTTCCCATTTTATTATCGTGTAACGTATTTTTCTAAAGAGGAGAAAATGTTCTTCAAATAGCTTTACAGTATTTATTTAGGTATATTTGTATAGAATAAACTTTTATCCAATAACATACACCTTTAAGCAATATATATAATGTATTCGATTACGGATCTTAAACAACTTTGATCCACATTAAAAAAAAAAAAAAAAAAAAAAAAAAAAAAAACTGCTTTTGAAAATTCGTTTTATCAATACTAAATGACTTTCACTCCGCTCAGTTGACTGCGATAAACAAAGAATGCGGATTTTTTATCTGTATCTGATGATAGACTTCAAAACGAAATTCAGCCAATTTTATGGGATTATGTAACGAATATTTGTGAAGTTCTTCGCATTATAAAACAATTAACTTTCTTTAATATTCAGATTATTTCTTTTTAATCTCAAATGCAGTTTTATAACAATCGAATAATAGCATAGCTTCTTTTTCATCTCCTATAAATTTCGTACACCGCTTCGAGATTATTTACCCATTTGAAAAAGACGGATGTTTTGTATTAACATTTTTTTGTCGATATAAAAGCTTTTTGAGGTGAAATCCATGTATGAGTTTATAATTTCATTTATAATTTCGGATTTATAACATAAAAAGTCTTGAAGATATTCTGAAACCTCTTTGAGAACCACCACTGGCTCTTGAAAGTTGTGGCCTTATTATAGGGTTTGTTCAAAAATTCTTAATTGAGGTAACATATATAATTTAAATGGTTTTAATTACACGGACCCGCAAAACAGAAAGAAAACCCCTTTTTTCAGCAGCATAGAAATTTTTTAGGTAAACACTGTTTTCAAGGATGCTAAATTAAAAAAATAACTCCATTTTTTTTTTTTCCCCCTCATTATGAACTTTTTTTTTTTTTTTTTTTTTTACATTTTCTTTCTTTCTTTTTCTTTCTTTCTTTCTTTTTTCTTTTTCAGAATAACAAGAGTTTACAATTTTAAATAATCACTATTTTCTTTTGCTTTTCTTTTCTTTTTTTTTTCCTTCTGCAAACTAAGCACACCGTCTAATAATTAAACAAACAATTCTTTCATCATATATTTAATATACCCCGTTAATTTAAATTGCCTGTGAAACTCTTTCTTCTTCTCTGTGCCTATACTAACATGCTTTAGTTTTTATCCCTTTCACTGCCCCTCCATCCCTCTTATTTTCCTTTTTGATAAGTTTTAGATTTACTGTTTTAAAGTACGAAATTATTATTAAATGTGTTTTTATAATAAAAATTAAGATACCAGATTTCATGTTTTCCCGCAAAATACAACTAAAAATATGAGTTTTGCAAAAAGAGAAAGGAAAAAAATGACGTGATAGAACTTTTACTATTGCTTTCGGTTTTGGTGAACAAAAATCGAAAAGAAATAGTAAAGAAATTTTATGTAATAAGTAAAAAACTTTAAATAAACACCATTAAATACAACAACTTGCAAAAATTGCTTCGGGTTAAAAAAAAAAAAAAAAAAACACGACTCTTCGTCTGACAAACAAAGTACGCACGAGTGCTGCAAACAAAGCGACAATTTATGGTGCTTGTTCAAAATTTTTACTTAAAAGCGCCAGTCCTGTGGTACTTTTTCTCCAAATACTATATGTAGGTATTTGATTCTACATCTGTGTTATTCAAACTTACGTTATTTGTCGTGACAGTTTTCGAATAATCCTTAATATTAATTTGTTTGAATAATGATAAAGCTTTCCAGGAATATATATAAATATATTTTTTTTTTTCCAAGAATTATTTTACGACACGGAAAAAACCATCCAGTTTAAAATCGTATCTGAGTTGAAAAGAGTCATCTCTATTAATCTATAAATTTCCACTAAAGTTTTCAGGTAGGAGATATCTAGGAGAGATTGGGGTACAACGGATCATGGGGTAAAATGGACCACCTCCTATTATTGATTTTATTTATATATTTTTATGCTTCGTATTTTAGCACATAGATAACAGCACTGGGGTGATGGAACTTACTTTAGCAACTTTATGCCTAACGGACAATTTAGATATTTTATCCTAAGAAAGTTCAAGAATTATGATCCGGAACAGGTTATTCAGCACAGTAAAGAGCTAAGGTAATCTATTATTATATTTAATCTAACTAAAATATTTTAATTAATTTATTTTTATTTATTTTTTAACATTTATTACCAGATTCCGCATGGGGTAAAATTCATCACCAGGAACTGTGGTACAATGGACCATGATCCATTTTACTCCAATTCTCCGTCATAATAAACTATGATTTACAAAATATACATTTTTGGAGTGTTATTTATAAATTATACTTACAAATTTCAGAGCTAACCTTAATTAGATCTATTATGTCTTCAAAGATAAATGAACAAGCAATTTACTTTGAGATTTCTTCTTATGTATTTTTAGTAAACATTCAGTTAATTTTGTATTGTTATATTTTTACAAATATTGTACAACTATAACGAAGTAAATTAAATATTGCAATTAAAAAGTAGTAATACGCCTATTATATATATTTTTTAGATTGTAAAGGCAGAGACTCCGACTCCAATATATTATTGAAAGAGACATTTCAGTACAAAGAAGCAGACAGTCTGGAGCCTAACGGCTCGCAGCGGAACATCTCTCCTTTGTAGAAAGGTATGTCCGTTTCCCTTTGATGAACGTGGGAAGCCGCGTGCCTTGAGAACTTTCCCTTCGAGAAGAATTCAACGCGTCAGAGCCGATGATGGAATTTCGAGCGAATCAGGGCCTGCATCTGAGATTTTGTTTTTAGAAAAACACGCCCAATACGAACTGTAATTTTTACGATGAGAGACTAAAAACGACAGTTCACGTCGGAGTTTTGGAAAGGCAGGAATCCCAGAGCAGGTCGGGCTAGACCTCGGGAAAGGAACTGTTATTTTCTGGAGAAGACTGCAGAAGCGGTCACGGACTGAGGAAAATCACTGTGGACTCTATCTGAAATTCCTTCCAGCCTTATACTGTACAACCCACTATCTTATTGAAAACCATTTCATATCGAGGAAATACAGCAAAATATGTATATATTGTAAATTTCTAAAAATTAATCTAGTTAAATTAAAATTTGGAAAAAATATTAATTTCTTGTTCTGATTAGTCAAGTAAATAATTATCTTCCACGCTACAAGATACTACAGACCAATAGAATAAAGAAAATTTGGTGGCAGCTCTACCGGATGACAGTATATAGAGAAGAGTGAATCTAAGCAGAAGCGAGGAAAGAGATTTCAGAATTCAGAAGAGATCCTCAGCGTAGACCAGGCAACAACGGAGGCAACGACCGGTTCCTAGTACGGAAGCAGCGTTACGAAGCCCTTCGACGTAGACGGGAGAAGCCAAACAGCGTACGGAGAGCCAGTCTAGAGCAGGAGTGACGGAGTGCCCTTTCAAAAGATCAAGAAGAGGAGCACCGATCCCTGGAGTAGTGGTCTTGTGCCTGCTAAAAGTGTGCTCAGCGGAGATGTGCCCACCTTAGATGAAAAACATCAGTAAAGGTAAGGATATTCCGTTCATTCTTGAGAGGCAATTAGTAAAAATAAAAAAAATTTTTGTCTTTGTATATTCTTGCAGAAAATTTTTAATGCTTGAGCGAAATGCTTAATGTCTAAAATTAACAGGTTAGTTAATTAAATTAAATGAAATAATTCATTATTTAAAAGTTTAGAATTGACAAAATAGTTAATTTGTTAAGAGAATTTTAAATTTATGTTGGAAAAGGAAATTTCCTTAACCTTGAAGAAAAAAGGAAGTAAAATTGTAAAAGAAATTGAAATTTAAAAAGAAAGCAGAAAAAAAAAGGGGGGTTCTTGTTATCCCTAAATAGAAAATTCTGAAAATTAAGTAGATATATTTATTATAAAATGGAAGTTTGCAGAAAAAAAAAACTGTGAATGATATATTTAAATTATATTCATTAAGAGAATTTTCAGAGTTTTAAGTTGTGTGTATTTATGGTATAATCTATGGTTGCACAGTGTGAAAGAACTCCTTATTTTTGTGTATATTAATTGTTCTCTTTAAATTGCTTGTAAGCATAAGCTTAAATTGGGTAAAAAAAAAAAAAAAGTATTGCAAGATATTGCAGGAATCCGAAAGCCAAATTTGGTATTAAAGTGTGTATTATTTAGTTATTTATTTAAATTGTGCTTGTATTTGAAATTTTAAATAATTGCTAAATGTGTATTGCGAATAATTAGGAAATTGAGAATATTTAGTAAAATTGTGTAGGAAAATTTCAAATCAAAAATCATGGCTGCTTTGCACGAATATTCAAAAGTGGATTTAAAATTTTTAGCAGAAGAATGGGAAGTAGATATTCTGCCCACCGATGGGACAAGGTCCATAATAAAAAAAATTGAACAATCTGCAGAATTTAAATTAGAGGTGGCTTTGGCCCAAATTAAATTAATCAAGGAAGAACGATTAGCGCAAGAAATAAAAGAGGAACGTTTAGCCCAAATTGAAAGTGAAAAAGCACAGAGAGAATTCGAATTAGAACGTCTCAGGTTATCTCAAAGTATAGAAACGACAAGCTTAAACTCTAGCAGAGAAGAGCGGAAATATACTCCCCCACTTAAATCTATTATTCATAAATTTGATGAGTTAAATTCTGACATGGCTTTATATTTAAATCTATTCGAACGTCAAGCGAGTAAATTGGGGTTAGAGAGCTCAGACTATGTAAATCAATTACTTGCTTTGTTACCCACCAAATTAGCAGAACAAATATTAAGACAACCGGCGGATAAATTAGAAGATTTTGATTACATCAAAAATTATCTGTTAGATCGATTTAAGGTTGACGCTGAGTCATTCAGACAAAAATTTAACAACCACCAGCGATCAATGAGAGCTTGAAGAAATTACTAATTTGCGACCAGATAAAAAAAAGGGCTAGCGCAGAGATGAAAGAGAAGTTTCTAGATTCTTGGGCGAAAGAGACTGATCCCGAAGAATTAGCTATTAAACTAGATGAATTTGAATCCGTTAGGAAAGCCATAAAGAAAAATTGGGTCGGTAAAGAAAAAGATGAACGAAAACCCGATAAAAATAAATTTACATTTTCAAAAGAAAACAAAGAAAAAAAGCCATTTAATTGGCGCGATAGGACAAAATCGCAGGAAAACAAAGGGAAAGAGAACGCCTATGAGAAAAAGAAAGAGATCCGATGTTTTTATTGTTCCGTTGTCGGGCACTACAAAACTAATTGTCCGAAATTAATTAGAGATCAATCAACAGCAGTTGTAAATCAGATAGGAATTACAGACGATTTAGGATCTTGTTTCGCACCTTATTTAGGGGAGGCCGAAATAAATGACGTCAAAATTGTCACCCTTCGTGACAGTGGAGCAAGCTTCGATCTTATAGGAAAACAATACATAAAACCGGAGCAATTAACCGGAGAAAGTATTTGGCTCAAACAGCCGTTGCAGAAAGAATTACACTGCCTGCCGATCGCTAGTGTTACGCTTAAGATTGCAGATATTGGGACTGTTAGCACGAAAGCGGCAGTAGTTGACGACTCATTGGAAATGAATCATTATCTTTTGGGTAATCAAACGCATGAAATTATCGAAGGCGCAAAAATGAAAAAACCAGAGTTAATCAACCAAGTAGTAACTCGCGCGAAAAAAAGGCAGAGCGAAAAAGAGGAGAGAGAGAGATTACGAGAATCCGAAACCACTAACGCAGTAGCCGAGATACGGGAAGAAACCCCTATTGTCATTCCCCCCTCTGAGAAAGAGAAGTCTCTAAGCCTTCTAGGGGTAAATAGAGAAAGGCTGAAAGGATTACAGCGTGAAGACGCGACTTTAAATCCGTGTTTTGAAAAAGCGAACAAAGGTAATTCCGAGTTCATTTTAGAAAATGAAATCCTTTTTAGACAATCTAAAACAAATCGCGGGGGGGGGGTTAGAAAACAAGTGATTATTCCTGTAACACTTAGAAAAGACGTAATGGAATTATGTCATTCGAATGTTGGCGGACATCTCGGAGTCACAAAGACGAAAGATAAAATCTTCAGATATTTCGCGTGGCCAAATTCGGTCAAAGAAATAGAGGAATTTGTATTATCGTGTCACCATTGTCAGGTGATAGGGAAACCTAGAGAGGTGAAGAAAGCGCCTATGAAAAGGGTTCCCATAGTAACCGAAGTGTTCACTCGGTTTTCCGCTGATCTAACGGGACCACTCCCTCTAAGTGAAAACGAAAATAGGTATCTTTTGACAGCTATGTGTTTGTCTTCGAAATATCCGGAGGTCATACCGCTTAAAGAAATCACTTCTCCAGCAGTAATAAACGGGTTCTTACGAATGTTTAGCAGATTCGGGTTCCCGCGAGAGATTCAATTAGATTTAGGAAGAAGTTTTACGAGTGAATTGACCGAGACCTTTTTCGAAAAGTTTGGAATAAAAGTGATTCGTAGCTCCATACATCATCCCCAATCCCAAGCGATTGAGAGATTGCACCGCACCGTAAAGCGATTATTAAAAGTGCTATGCTTAGAAAACGGAGCAGATTGGGAGAAAAATCTTCCATTTGCATTATTGGTGTTGCGTACTACCGTGCATCAATCTACCGGATATAGCCCTGCCGAACTCGTTCACGGCAAAAATCTGAGAACTCCCGAGACAATAATTTTTGAAAAATTATGCGGAATCGAAAACGAGGAACAAACGCCCGTTACTGAATACATTTTTGATCTTATAAATCGGCTAAAAAAATGCCAAGAATTAGCTATTGAATCGATGGAAGATGCGAGAGAGAAAAGGAAGCTTTGGTACGATCGGGACGCAGTTGACCGGAAATTTAAACCGGGAGACCAAGTTCTAGTGGTTGCGACGTACAAGCCGAATAAATTCGCCGTAAGTTGGATCGGACCGGGTACAGTGGAGAAACAAATCTCGGAGACTAACTATGTTGTGAATATTCCAGGTAGGAGGGAGCCCTCTCAAGTATTCCACGTTAATATGCTGAAACCTTATAGACAAAGGGCAGAGATGATAAATGTTTTGTTTAGTGAAATCACTAGCGTGGATAATAAAGAAACAGATTTAGAAATAGTATATCCACACTCTGACCCAAATGTTTATGATTTCAACGAAATCGTAAGAAATGGAAATTTAGAAATGAAACATACTACCGATCAGATAGAGAAATTAAAAGGGGTTTTGGATCGCCACAGGGACCTGTTTTCAAATGATCCAGGGCGCACCGATCTAATCGAGCACGACATCGAATTAATTTCCGACAAACCGGTTAGAATTAAACCGTACAGAATGTCTCAAAGACAGACAGAAATTCTCAAAAGAGAGATCAAAAGAATGCTTGAATTGAACATAATCGAAATAGGGGAGTCGGACTATAGTAGTCCTTTAATTTTAGTAGAAGCCCCCCACAAACAGCCACGCCCATGTTTGGACTATCGCGTTTTGAATTCCATAACCAGAACCGAATATTTTCCAATACCGAACATCGAAGATCGTTTGGACTTAGTTTCAAGTACTAAATTTATCACGCTTGTAGATCTAACGAAAGGATATTGGCAAATTCCACTGACACCTAGGGCGCAAAGATATGCGGCATTTTCCACTCCTTGGGGAAATTTTAGACCCTTAGTAATGCCTTTCGGATTAGTGAATGCCCCATATAGGTTCAGTAAATTTATGTCACTATTATTACAGGGCTGTGAAAACTTTTGCGTACCGTACTTAGACGATATCGCCATATTTTCAAAGACTTGGGAAGCGCATATGGAACATTTAGACATAATTTTAAAAAAACTAGAGGATGCAAAGTTGAAAATAAAACCTTCTAAATGTCAATTTGCGCAAGACAGCGTAACATACTTGGGGCACGTTGTAGGGAACGGACGTAGGTCGCCCGCAGAAGCTAAAATCCAGGCAGTCTTGGATTTTCCGATCCCGAAATCTAAAACAGAAATTAGACAAATTCTCGGAATGGTAGGATACTACGCCCGCTATATCGAAAATTATGCCACTATTGTTGAGCCTCTAACTAGAGCGTTAAAAGGGAAAAATCGCAAAGAAAGCATAGAATGGTCCGCTGAAATGCAAAAAGCATTCGAGGAAGTAAAACGGAAATTAACAGACCAACCTATTCTTTATGCTCCGAACTACGAGCACCCCTTTATCGTACAGACCGATGCATCAGACATAGGGGTTGGGGTAATCCTCGCTCAGAGAATAGAAAAGGAAGAGCAACCTATCTTATACTTGAGCAGGAAATTTACTGCTCCCGAAAGAAATTACACTACGACAGAAAAAGAGTGTGCTGTGATAATATTCGCTATAAAAAAGTTAAAGCACTACTTAGATGGACAAAAATTCACTATTGAAACAGATCACGATCCATTAGTCTGGTTGAAGAGAAATGCTGGGAAAAACCCTCGATTAATGAGATGGGCATTAACTCTGCAGCCATATGATTACACTGTAATACACCGGCCAGGGCGTGAGATAGCTCACGTAGACTGTTTAAGTCGAATGTAACTTTAAAAGCAAAAGAAATTTTTTGTATTGTAAATAAGCAAGTTAAATTTTCAAAATTAAAATTTTTTCTTTTTGGTGTTTTTAAATTAATCAGTATAATCAGGGAAGTATATATTTTAAGTGTAAAAATTAATAAGGTAGTGTTTAATTATTTTGGTTTTGTTGAAAAATCAACATTATATTTTTCTGGTAGATATTCCAATTTGTAGGGACTATTGCCTCTTTTAGAAGTGAATTTGAATATCCTAATTTCAGCTTCTTCTGATGAAAATTCGGCCCCAAAATGGCCCCGAATTTTTCTTTAAGGGGAGGGGAGCTGTAAAGGCAGAGACTCCGACTACAATATATCATTGAAAGAGACATTTCAGTACAAAGAAGCAGACAGTCTGGAGCCTAACGGCTCGCAGCGGAACATCTCTCCTTTGTAGAAAGGTATGTCCGTTTCCCTTTGATGAACGTGGGAAGCCGCGTGCCTTGAGAACTTTCCCTTCGAGAAGAATTCAACGCGTCAGAGCCGATGATGGAATTTCGAGCGAATCAGGGCCTGCATCTGAGATTTTGTTTTTAGAAAAACACGCCCAATACGAACTGTAATTTTTACGATGAGAGACTAAAAACGACAGTTCACGTCGGAGTTTTGGAAAGGCAGGAATCCCAGAGCAGGTCGGGCTAGACCTCGGGAAAGGAACTGTTATTTTCTGGAGAAGACTGCAGAAGCGGTCACGGACTGGGGAAAATCACTGTGGACTCTATCTGAAATTCCTTCCAGCCTTATACTGTACAACCCACTATCTTATTGAAAACCATTTCATATCGAGGAAATACAGCAAAATATGTATATATTGTAAATTTCTAAAAATTAATCTAGTTAAATTAAAATTTGGAAAAAATATTAATTTCTTGTTCTGATTAGTCAAGTAAATAATTATCTTCCACGCTACAAGATACTACAAGATAAATTGAGAAACATTTTATTTTAAAAAGTTTATCAATTGTCACATAAGAACAGCTTCACAGATCTATGTAAAGTAAAAAAAGAAATATTCAACTATAGATCAGGCAGTATAAAGAGTTGTGGGTGATAAAAGACTTATTTGTTCAGTCTCCAAGGCATCAGACATTTTAAAAACAACTCTTACACGTAATGTACAAAGGTATGCAAATTCTAAATTACCTGAACTGGAAAACAATAATGAATAAGCTATTAAATTTAGCCTAAACTAAGCACATAAACGGATAGTTTTGAAGGATAAAGAAGAAATGCTGAAAAATTACGTAATAGATGCTTGTACAACTAAGCGTATCTCAGTAACTAAGTGAAAAATCACCATTTAAAAATAGTGTCATCTTTTCAATTGTGTCCCTTGCCGATAGCTTCTTTTTGAAAGGTGACAACTAAATAAATAAAGGTGCATTAACAATTTTAACTGATACAACAGTAGAAAAGATTATTGAAGGAAAAGCAAATAAATAAATAAATAAACAAACAAAAACAAAGTGCCCCTTTAGTTAGAGCCAGAAGAAGTATAGAAAAATATGTTAGCTTCTGTTAAAGTTAAAAACAAAACTGAAGTCTTACATCATATTTGAAAGCAAAAATATGTATTAGAAAATTGGAGTGTTTCAAAGAATACGTCTGTTTATAATGATACAAAATATAGTGATGGGATATAGTTTCACGGCAATATGCTAATTTTAATACTAATAAAGTAAAAATGTGTAAATAAATTTTCATAAGAAAATTGACGAAAAAGACAGTTTTACATTTTGTTGGCTTAGTCACAGAAATAAAAGATAAAGAATCTGTTTTTGTGAGATTCATGCAACGAAAGCCTAATCAAGATCTCTACATTTTTCCTGAGAGTGTTGATATATCTCTTGTAAATTTTCAAGCTATTGTAATGATGAGTCTTCCAGACCCTACAACTTCACAAGAAAACAGCAGACTTTGTGACACAAAAACCTTTTGGTGTATCATTTTCTAATTTTGATGTTCATTAATATTACATTATTTGTATGAATCGAAGACATAAATAAATAAATAAAATATATTCTACATTTTGTGCTATTAAAAACACACTACATTAATATACTTTTAAATTGTACCTGTGGTCCATAGTATCCCGTACCATGGACCAATTTACCCCGAGCTTGGGGTAAAATGGTCCACGCAGTTGCTATTAAAAAAGTTATGTTGAAAAAAGTAAGTGGAATTATTACTTTTGACTGAGTGCAATATGAACCCCAATATTAGGTAATATGCACACATATTTTCAATAGCCAAAAATCATTACTTTGTGAGTAAGCACTTAAAATTTACAAAAGTGGTACATTTTACCCCGATCTCCCCTATAATTAGCTTTTAATTTTTAATATTTGCTATGGTTAATACTTTTATTTTTATTCTGTTACTTAAAATCACTATACTCTGTGAGCAGCCATTACATTTAAAATGTATTATAGCTAAATAGTGACACAAAATTTCCTTTTCCAACCTTGAACGTCACTTCCAAGTATGAACATTCAGATAAATGAAATCTTATCATTTACTTCTTTCCTCTAAATGCAGATTATTGTTATACACATTGAGATTAATCTCAGTTATACAGTGAACAGTGGTCAATTCATGTCAAGACAAAGGTAAAACTGTCTGGTCTCGCAAAATGTGACTCCTAAGAGAAAATTTTAATGGAGACAAATTAGTACTAAGTTCTAAACCCAACAAAACATTGCCCTAAAAAGAAGTGGTCCTTCAGTAAAGGTTGACTTTTAGAGAGATGAGCTTTTAATAGAATTTATTCACAAAGTTCTCATTCAAGCAATAAATTTCCCAATTTAAATATTTTTAATCATTCAAATTATGTTTATACAGCTATAGCTCTCTAAATCAATCACAATATTTTGTTAAAATTTTTAAAGCTTTTTGTTAATAATTTTGTTTTCCAAGAATTTTCTTATAAACCGGGACAAATTATTCAGCTTAGCATAATTTCTGAGTTAAATAAATAAATATATATATATATATATTAATTATTAATTCCATTGAAGTTTTCTAGCAAGAAATACTAATTTTAAATCTTAGCTAGGATTATTTTGCTATTTAAATGCGATATTATCCATTTAGAAGCTATTGTATTTAAATTTGTTTGATGAATAATGGTTTGACACAAAATTCCCTTTTCCAACTTTGAACTTCACTTCCAAGTATCTACATTCAGAAATATGAAATCTTGTTACTTACTTCTTTTCTTTAAACACAGATTGTCATTAATATACACACGTTAATTAACTGTACACACGTTAATATAGAGAACAGTTAACAGTTGAGTTTGAGAGAACAATTAACTGTACACACGTTAAATACACTACTGAATACAAGTTAAATAATACTGTATTCCCTGTAACCTGAGTTACAAGGCGTACAGTTTTCAGTCCAAATCTAGGGAAAAAGTAAAATTCTGTGCTCTCACAAAATGTGATCCATAAGAAAGGTGTACAATTTGTGGTGTTTCCACCCGGTCTTGATCACAGATTATCATACAGATAGGACAGTGAAGCTAAAACGCGAACCGGAAATATAGTAGCACCACTAGTGTCAACACTGGGGAACTACATGTGTTAAGTCTACATGAATAGCATCTTTGATCGAAAATTGTTTTTCTATTTCGCGAGAAGTTAGTGGCAGGTTAGTGTTAGTATGGGAAGTTTTCTTTTTCTTCACTTTCTATTGTTTTTGAATTCACAAAATTATCCTCAAAACATTCACAGCTATTCTTCTAAGAAGTAAAAATTATTTTTTATAATGTTTAAAAATATGCTTTGTGAAACATATTCATATTCAAGTGCAAATTAAAATTACAAACTGTAATTCTGAAATAGCAGTATGAAATCATTAAATATTTAACGTTGCTTGTTTTAAATAATACAAAATGCCTTAAAATGAAAAAATGTTTTTATTTTATGTATATTCAAAGTTTATTTTCTTAATATTTAGCACTTGCTTCTTAAAATAAATTGCTTTTAACAATCAACTTTGTAAACAATAATAAAGTTGCCAAATGAAAACATATGTGCAGTTTTCTTTGCTTCACTATTTCTACTACTTTTAAATTCACAAAATCATAACATTACAGCTATTTTCTAAAAAATAAAACTAATTTTTATTATGTTTGAAAATAAATTTTGCCAAACACATTCGTGTTCAAGTATACAAATTAATATAAGAAACTGTAATGCTGAAATAGCAGTATGGAATAAAATCTTAAATATTTAACTTTGTTTGGTTTAAATAATACAAAATGCTTTAAAATGAAAAAAAATATTTCTGGTTTATATATATTTTCGAAATTTATTTGCTTAATATTTAGTACTTGCTTCTAAAAATAAATTGCTTTCGACAATCAATTTCGTAAACAATAACAAAGTTGCCAAATGTAAACATCGATACAATGGTTAGTTGGTTGGATGTTGGGTTTAACGTTGCACTAATATTACAATGAACATAGATACAATAAAAATAAGATGAGCGATTGCGTAAACCGGAAATCTCGAGAAACTTACAGCCGTTGACAATAGGGTCGCTGCAGTCAAATTTTGGGTACCGAAGAATGTACGGGAGTGTCCTATCTGTATAATAATCTGTGGTCTTGATCTGCTTGAGACCCCATCATTTAGTTAAACTTAATTCAATAAGTAACATAAATAATTTAATAAGATAATACGAGACTCAAATGTAAAATATAAATTAACCTTTTTATTTAAACTTTAAAGTATAGGAGGAATGACTTTTGCCTCAGAACTCAATCAAAAACAATGCAGACAAATTTACTTAGAAAGGTATGAAACTTTTATCTCACCCTTGGAGAAAATAGCTAAAGTCGGGTAACCCTGCTCTCCAAAGACCAACTAGATTACGCCACCTCGTAGAATGAAGACAGGTTTCTCTTATCCTTCACCTCTACTAACTTCTACAATACACTGTCGAAATAACTAACTCGCAGACACTACAAAACGTCACCGCTTAAGCTGCTTTCAAACTCTGGCAACTTAGAAAGCTGAAGTGCGGCTCTATTGATATTTCTTTGATGTGGTTTAGGAGACCGACGCTTGCTGGAATCGAAGCTCACAAACCTCCTAGTGCGATAATTGCATGAGAAGGGGGGGCCTTTTTTGTAAAAGAGCAATAAAAGTAGTGTCCTTCATTGTAAATGTGTGCAAAATTTCAAGGGTCACTTTCGGCTAATGGATAATTTATGACTTTTGAAGCTCTGTATGTTGCCAGAGTTTGGAGGAAGCTTAAGCTGCCTTCAAACTCTGGCAACGATGCAGTGCGTCAAAAGTCATAAATTATCCCTTGTCCGAAAGTAACCCTTGAAATTTTGCACATGTTTACAATGAAGGACATTAATTTTTATTGCTCTTTTACAAAAGAGACTCAGTCCTCATTCAATTATCGCACTAGGAAGTTTGTGAGCCACGACTCTAACGAGCGTCGACTCTCAAATACCACATCAAAGGAATATCAAAAGAGACCGCGTTGACGTTTTACAAGATGAAGGCAGCTTTACTTCAATTCCACTAGAAAAGTTATAGCATACTAGCTGCGACTTTATTCCACTGAGCTGAAGAACAACTGGAGCAAATGCTTCCAATACCTTTACACAATGTTCGTGCGTTCCAGTTTTTCTGCAATCATTTGTCTTACAGATTCAAACATTGCACGGCAGGCAACATTTGTCGAGTCGTTTATTACAATTATACTCTTTAAAGAATTAAAATTTAAAATTGTAATATCATGTTTAGCATATGGTTGTTCGAACAGACAACCTTTACACGATTTTACTTTGAAATATAAAGATATCAAATGCTTTCAGCCGTGCAACGCTCGGAAGACAAACCTTTCAAAAACGGCATGCAAAAACTGGTCTAGCATTTCCTCCAGTTGTTCTTCAGCTCAGTGCTTTATTCACCGCTAACAACAACACTCTCATCTTATCTTACTACGATATTTATCCACATCGAAGTCAAGAACCTCCACGCTTCACTTCTCAAATCTTCAATAATCATCTGTATTCACTTACCCTACGCAAATTACTTCTTCTTTAGTGGCTCCTTGTTGGTCTAAAATCATTCTACCTTCCTCTATTGCGTCACCGACCATTGACGTTAATTCATCCTTACTTCAATCTGTTGCGTCACCGGGAAGCTGGTACCAGACTTTAAATTCTCAAACTTCGGAGCTACGCTACGATCTACTTTACCACCGTTTACCTGCGACGACCTGAAATTGATTCAACCTCATTTCCTCACAAGTTGTACATGGGTCTTTAATGAGGGTAAGTTGTAGGGAGAAGTCCCATGGAGAGAATGCAGGACCGGGATAAACTGGCCCTAATGAGAGGTGACGTTTGAATAAGGCAGACTTTTAGAGAGGTTTTACTATATGTAATGTCTAAAAGATAATTTAAACTATTTTAAAATGGTAGTAAAATGCATAAATAAAGTTAAAAAGTAATAAATGAAAACTTTATGAACAAACACATTGAATGTAAAAGACTCACAACAATTTTTTCCGGTTCATATAATTGCGCTGCCTTTCATCATGCGCAAAACGTAGGCTCAATTGCAGCATCAAGTTGCAAAGCATAAAACGAAATTTAGTGACGAGATTAAATAAATACAAAATAAGACTACTTTTTATCGCTTGATGAAGGTTTGTGTAATTATTCCGATATGAAACAATTGTTGCAAGATTTATTTTTAATTTATGTCCTTTTTTTTTTTTTTTTTAACAAATATCTTATTTAAGAGATTAAATTGTTTTAATATAAGTTTCTTTGGAATAAAATAGAAAATATTGTATTTGGTGATCTGGTTTCAAAGGTGAAAAAACCTTAAGAGGCATATGGATGACAATGTAAATAATAATGCACATTCAAATTTTAATTATCTGTATATATATTGTACATAACCTTATTAATGTATAGGATACAGTAGGTAATAAAAGTGTCCGAACACTAGCAAAAATTCCGATGTAAAAAAAGCACACTTAATACTGTTTTGTTAAATAAATCCTTGTCAAATCCTGTTCTTAGTCAGTCGAAGAACATGATTCGACAAGAATTTATTTAGCAAAACTGTATTAAGCGTACTTTTTTATATAGGAATTTTTGCTAGTGTTCGGACACTTTTGTTACCGAATGTACTTTTCCCACAAACAGAATTTATTTATTTATTTCATGGGAGCCGTAAAAGAATTCCGATTCCGAAATTTTTGATATTTAAGTTCCTGAAATTTTTGATCGATTATTAAATTCTGTACCTTCTTCTATCTATCTTTGCAATTTGTTATGTATACCTTTAAGATCAATATCGAAAGAATTAAAGTCGCAGCATTTTGCAAATACCGTGTATGAGTATAGAGGTAATAGCGTAAAATGCATCAATGACACACTTAAATCAAAGACAAATATATAGCATAAAGAAAGCTGTGTCCAAAGCTGATGATCACTAATTTACGACTTCGTCTAAATATTCAGAATCATTACCCACTGGCCATTTAATATTCAATCTGCATGAAAGATAATTCAGCTCCGCATGACACATATCGTTGTTCTGAAAGGAATTCCTTTTCAATCAGGACGTTGTTTTCCCATGCTAACCCCTCTTTCGGATTCTTATGTAGCACGGATAATGAATGGATCATTAAAAATGAAGTTCGGGCGTAGGCGTTGAGTGGTCCATTTGTAAAAGACATCTTGTCCAGCATTTGTCGAAATCGATTTGTTAGTTCGCGAACAGTTTTCATGTAAACGCCGTGAAATGCCACGCATGGTTTACAGCGGGAATGACCATTTGAAATCATTCATGTTTGTTCAAATCTAACTTGTAAATAGTTTAATGTATAAGAGAGAGTAGGGAGGGATAAGACAGTTTTGACAAAAATATTTTTTACAAATTTACTTTTAATGGTACAACACTGTAAGTTTTAGAGAAACAAATTGAAACATTTTAACATCTTTTAAAAATATAAATTTTATGGTAATTATTAAAATATTAATTTTATAAGCCAATTAACATAGTCATAAAAATGTCTCATCCCACCCTTATATGAGGGAAGGATGGGACATGTTTATAAAGTTAAAATAAATACATAATATACAGACATGTACTATGAAAAATGACAAAAAAGTGGGACACGATGTATGTAAGGTTAATTAATTACTAATAACATCTATTTCATCCAACATTAGAGTATAATGTACCACTTAAATAAACATTTTCAAATGTTCAATCAATTCAACTGTTTTTTTTTTACTTCTAGCAGAGAAAATACTGTTTTTTAGTTCAAATATTCAAAATTAAGTTTTTTTTATATTTACATGTTTTGTGGTTCCCTGAATATTAATTAGGATTTTAGTGGCTAGTCTGTGTGCGTTGTCAGCATAATTCAAGAACAAATATTACCAAGAAATCTTAACTGTAATTAGTGAATGTAATTTCTTTTGTATATTTTTACATGTTCAGGAAAACTGCTCAGGAAAGAAAATTAATTCCTCATACATATATAGTAAATAAAGTATTTTTAAAAGTTAAAAGGGTAAAGAAAAGTCGTGTGAGTGCCACACCAATTATTTTCCATGATTTTGAATTTGTTTCGTGCATTTTTTCTTTCATCTATTCATTCATTTGCCTCTTGATATTTTCTGTTTAAGGAGCATCAGAATCTTCATTCTTCTTCCTTTTCTTACATGTCCCATCCCTCCTTTTTCATTATTTTTCAAAAAAATAATTTATTATTAGACACATGCTATTTTTAGGCTTAATTTAGCTTCTAATTCATAAAATTTATATTATTAGGTATATAAAATACGAAAAGTAATTATGCTAATATCAGTGAGTGACGTTGAAAACCTACCGTGAAAATTAAGTAGTTGCTTACTTTTGGTGTTATAAAATAGTTTTTTGTTACATAAACTTACAGAGTTCTTCATCTAAAATGATACATAGCAACAAATATGGGGCTGTAGTTACTTCACCTGGTGGAAGTGTCAAAAATTAAAAACAATGTTTATTTTAAGAATAATTTTAGGTGTCCCATCCCTCTCGACTCTCCCCTACTGACTATTTGAAATTTCGGGCGATTGCGACATTTTACAACGAAGTTGAAATTTATTTATAACTTCGGATCATTTTTCTGTTCCTGCTTTAATTTCTTATTAGATGAAATATAATTGTCTTAAACGTGATATATTTTAGGTTATTCAGATTCTTAACAACAGATTACCATTAAAAATGATATAGCACGACAGTATTCTGTACTAGTTATTACAAAAGAATTCGCATTCATTGCAATCTATGAGACTAATTTATTTTAAGCCCATTTTAATGTATTTTTGCTGAACAAAACATAACAAAATTAGCATGCAATATTTAGTGGAACAAAACAAAGATTCTTGTAGAATATGGTAAGACTAACATTAAAGATAGTTCTACAGTGGCACTACAATGGGAAAGTTTATCTTGAACTACAGATCCACAATCATTGATGGATTCAAAAGAAAAAGGAAGCATATGTTCCTTAGCACCTAGAAAAAGTCGTTATCTATTAAAATGCTGCTGAATGAAAATAGTTTGAATTTTTTTCTTTTTTTCTTTTTTTTTTTTTTAATGACGATTCACAACGAACTTATGTCCGTGTGGTGTTAGTGTAAAATTGATCTAAATGGAAATATATATATACATATATATAATCCTTTTGATAGTAGAAGCAAAGAATGAGAACGAAGAATAGTTAGTCAAACAATTCATCAAAGAGACATACACACGCCAAACAAAACAACAAGATTTCCCAAATTGATTCAATTATCAAGTTCAACAATAGCACTGACGCCAATCCACTGTACAACAATACCTGTTGAAAATTGAAATAGGACCGTATAATTAGACTCTGATGAAAAGAAGCTTGACTCTAGGACATATTTCAAGGTGAAAAAAGAGAATCCTGTAGTGAACAATAATGACCCATTAAGTGCAGTAGAAGCCAAGCAACAGACACAAGATCACCAAAACCACAAAGACCAATAAGAATGAACAATTTCTCTATGTAGAAAAAGCTCAGAAAGTTGAAAAAAAAAAAAAAAAAAAATCATCAGGGGATGAAATACACATATTTAAAGAAACCAAATTTAATTTTTAACAGCCAGCAAAACAAACGATACAACAAACCAACTCAACCAAATCCCAACAGAAAAACTCAAACTAAAGCGAAATCAAGGAAAAAAAAAAAAAAAAAAAAAAAAAACAATCCAAAAAAAGAAAGAAGGAGGCAAGCGGCAAGACTTGTGACTTGCCTGTGGGGTTAAACTAGTTTTACGCCGGCTACACTCCCCCAGCCAGCCAAGACCAGATTAGGAGACACATGGATGAAAAAAAAAAAAAAAAAAAGCAAAACCCCATAGCAAATAAAGTACAATGAAACCATGAAATTTATTGATTGATTACCAACCCATAATAAAAAAGAGCCCCGAAATGAATCAAATGAAACAATGACAAATTAACTTCCAGAAAAGCAAAAACAGAAAAGCTTCCAGAAAAGCAAAAACGCACCATGAACCTAAAAAGTAATAAAACCAAAACCTAAACCTAAACCCACAAGAAAAAAATCACCCCGAAATGAAAGAGAGGCAATTTAAACACAATCCATCCTGATGTATTGAAACACGAACCAGAAAAAATAAAATAAAATCAAAACACGAGCCACAAAAACTGAATTAAAAACACGATCAAAACAGGGAACTTAACAGGAGAAAATGGCATTTCAAAAGTTGAGTTGTATCATTCCTTGATAACTTATTTAATAACCAATTTTCAACCAATAATTTTTGGAATAAAATTAAATGCAGCAATCTTTCCTTCATTTTTTTTTTCATTTTTTTTTTCCTTTCTTTTTTTTTCCTTTCTTTTTTTTTTTTTCTTTCTTTCTTTTTTTTTTTTTTTTTTTTTTGAGTTTAATTCAACATTCCATCCAACCAACAACGCCACCCAACCTCCTTAATCAAACATCTGCCCACCCATCCTCCACATTTTTTATTGTCTTTTATTATTTTTTAATTTTTTTTTTTTTTTTTTTTTTGTGTGTGAGTGTTTGATACAATTATTGATATACCAGTGAATAAACACATTTTTTTGGGAATCCCATATTTAAGGTTTCCTTAATAAGTTTATTGATGTTTATATTTTTATATTTATCAGAACATAAATTATTGATTTGATATAAGTGATTAAAAATGATATTTCTGAAAACAGAGAGATGTAGGCATGATTTAAAATGAGTAAACAGATTTACTTTAAAGTTAAAATCTTGCCTTTTGTCATAAGTATCAATATGAATTTTATTATCATAGAAATAAATTTTAAGATCGAGAAAGTTTATGATTTTATCTGTATGCATAGTCTAAGTCAATTTTAAATTTGAAGGATAGTCTAAAGTAATTAAATCAGATGGCTTATTATTAATGAATAAAATAATGACATCATCAATGCATCGGTAGGTATAGCAACAGATTATCAAAAGTAAATTTGCACTCATAATATTATAGATAAAAATCAGCCAAGAAACTCGAGCTGCATCCCCCTTGCGGGATGCCCACTCTTTGTAAATAAATGCGGTTATATATATATAATTATTATTGTTATTATTATTATTATCATTATTATTAGAAAGTTTATTTAATCAAACTTCTTCAATAAATACAATTAGTTCAGTTTTCACACTTTATAGCTTCAGAATGAAGCGTTAAAAATGTTAAAAATAAATTTTTCCTTTGCGAGGACTACTTAAAACGTTCTGAAATTTCTGAATGTGAAAACGGAGTTTAAAAAGCCGTTTAATAAATAATTCTTATTATAAAATTTCTTCTAGAATAGCATAAAGTTTGGCTGTTGACATGACAGGGGAAGCGTCCTCTTAATAAACGTTCCTTCTACTAAAATGCCTTTCTCCCTCCCCATGTTATCCAATGGGATTTTTGTTGCTTCGTTTTATAAAAATATCTCATTGAAAAATGAACTTTTTCGAATTCTGTTTTTTGAATATTACTCTTTGAACAGGTCGCCTTTTAGCTTAATGAGCAATTTTCCTAAAAGTTTAATTTAAAAATTTTATTTCAATAAGTACATTATGGACTCTAAGTTTGGATCTGTAAGTAAAATATTTAAATTTATTTTTTCGAAAAATTGCTCATGTATGTGTAAATAATTCAATAAATGAAAAGCAAACGCACAACAAAAGTAAAATAAGGCTAAACAAAAACAATTCGTATAATTTATTAACCATAAAGTAATCCACTGAGAATAATGCAGCAAAATACTTCTTCTTCTTCTTTTTTTTTTTTCATGTAAGATTGACGTATTTGAAATTATTCATAATTTATTTCGAAAAATGTTCGGAACGTAGTTATTAACCATGGACGATTGGTATGCATGTCGTTGCAAAGAATTCCTCGTGACAATCGAAAATATTTTATTAATTATACTCCTTATGTACAGTCGGTAACAAAGGTATCCGAACACTGGCAAAAATTCCTATATAAAAAAAAGTAGAGTTAATACTGTTTTGTTAAATAAATCCTTGTCGAATCATGTTCCTAGACTGACTAAGAATATGATTCGACAAGGATTTATTTAACAAAGCAGAATTAACTCTACTTTTTTATATTGGAATTTTTGCTAGTGTTCGAATACTTGTGTCACCGACTGTACTTAAAATCTTAATCTACACACCTGTCTGTAATCTGAGTAAGCAAAAAGCGCAATCACACTCGAAAAGTGTGAAATAAAATATAAACAAACAATAGATAATGTACCTAATACTATTTAACTCTATAATTAGCTGAATTTTGTTTTGAAAAATCTAATGTGAACTTATAGTAGTTGTTTGTAAATAAATAAAATAATTGGAATTTTCCAGTACGTTTATCTTAATTATATAGAAAGTGAATGTCCAATTATCACACCTATAGTAATCAACTTCAACCAAATACATATTAAATATAAAACAAAATCTACCATCAGCACTGAGTTGAGATTTCAATTACAAACCAAGAGAATGAATCGATAAAAATGGTTTACGGATAATAGCCTATTATTTAAATAACAAAGGCGATTTTAATAACTCATTGCTGTGTCGCGGCATAGAGTTAGTATTTTCGTAATTAATATTTACGTCTATAATAGTTTTCTCTCTCTCTCTCTAGTAGGAGATAAAACAGTAATAGCTAAATTTCAGCATTTATGACGATTCCGTGATGACTTCAGCCGTGCATCCAATTTAAGACTCAATGGGTCATTAGATAATAAAGGGAGATGTGTTCGGTGATAGATTTTATGTTTATACTCATCCACGCCAATTATAATTCTTTTTCTAGACGACCCTAACACATTGCTACCTTCTTACGCTCAAGAAAAAGTATCAACACACACGATCATTTTCATAGATGGTATTTTCATCTTAGTGAAAATTTATTACATAAAAATTTAAGAGGCGTTTCTACTTTGTCTTGTTATTTTTCAACATAAACTATATCTTCGTTAAAATTTATTATAAAAATTTTAAAAGACACTTTTACTTTACCCTTTTACAAATACAGTCGGCTGCAAAATTATTCGAGCACTAGCCAATAATTCCTATATTTAAAAAGTACACTTAAGACTGTTTTGCTAAGTAAATCCTTGTCGAATCATGTTCTTAGACTGATTAAGAACATGACTCGACAAGGATTTATTTAACAAAGCTGTATTAAGTGTACTTTTTTTTGGCAAGGATTATTGCTAGTGCTCGAATAATTTTGCAGCCGACTGTATTAAGAAACGCGGTGATTTTCATAGGTGGTGTTTTTATCTTCTTCAAAATTTATTATTTAAAATTTTATGACGCACTGATTTTGTCTTTTTACATCCAAGAGTATCAACAAAAACGATCGTTTTAAATGGTAATATTTTTATCTTCATCAAAATTAAAAAAAAAACAAAAACAAAAAAGAAAGAAAGAAAATTAAGAGGCCTATCTTCACTTCATACTCACCAATATGAATAAGTACTGTCAACAAACACAATCATTTTCATATATATAAAGTCGGTAACAAAAGTGTCCGAACACTAGCAAAAATTCCTATGTAAAAAAAGTACACTTCCTACGGTTTTGTTAAATAAATCCTTGTCGAATCATGTTCTTAGACTGACTAAGAACAGGATTCGACAAGGATTTATTTAATAAAACCGTATTAAGTGTACTTTTTTTTACATAGGAATTTTTGCTAGTGTTCGGACACTTTTGTTACCGACTGTATATATATATATATATATATATATATTTATTTATTTATTTTATTTTTTTTTTTTCGAGTAGCAATAAACACTTCAAGTAGCAATAAACACGATCATTTTTATAGACGCTGTTTTTATCTTCATCAAAATTTATTAATAAAAATTTAAGAGGCATTTCTGTTTTGCCTTTTTAAGCTCAAGATAAAGTATCAACAAACATAATCATTTTTGTACAGATAGCACTTTTATTTTCATCAAAATTTATATATAGAGATTTTTTTTTTTTTTTTGAAAGAGACTTCTACTTTGATGCGTTTCTTTATATTGTGCATGCATAAAAAGTGTTGACTCATTTAAAATTACTGACAAGCAGTTCCTTATTAATTATCCAGGCAAAATGTATGGATTTAAAATGTCTTTGTTTTTCGAGGATCTGCAACCTCGTTTCTATTTAATTACCTTCGTTAAAAATATCTAATATTTATAAAAACAGAACTTCGTGCATATGTTTCTTGTGCAAGCAAAATGGATATTTTCGTTCAATATGCAATTATCTGAAATATCCGCTGTTTCATCTAAAGAAAGATAGAAAAAAAAAAAAAAAAAAAAACCCTGATAATATCAGGATAAAAGAGACGGCTATATGTATTCATTAAAAAGGCTCAAACAATTTCCAAATTGTGCAGTAAACATAATCTTTTGACATCACCCTTCCTAATTTAGCCACCTTTAAAAGAAGTTAAGCAAAATTTTAATAACTTAGTGAATGTAAATTTGAACGAAGACCTTTTCCTACGAAGTGTCAAGTTTCAAGCTTAAGTGGGTTCCAAATTTAACAGACCCCTATTCCCCTTACTTTCATTTTCTGTAAAGATGATTAAGCATATTTTTTATAGAATAATAACTATATAAACAAGAAGAATTAAACAAAGAAAAAAATAATAATATGAACTTCAATAAAGGATTTTCCTACCATATAACAAGTTTCTAGCTGAAACTGCTTCAAAATTTCAAAACTAATTACCTTTTTAGTTCCTCATCATACTATAGGTACGGGGACCTTAGGTAATCGTGAAAATTTTCGATCTCGGTTTTTTTTTTTTTTTTTTTTAACTTTTTTACGCGTTTTCAGGTCTGAGGATTCCGAAACTGACAAAATTTGTATGGTGTCTGTCTGCAGGGTATTTGTTAGTCCGTTAGTGTGTACACGATATCTGAAGAACAAATTGTCGCAGAGATGTCAGATCAGTTTTAAAATATTACTTTCGAGACTGGCAAGAATCCTATTCATTTGCAACATTCGAATTAAAAAAATTCGTAAGTTATTAGAAATTTACGATTTTCTTAACATGGGAGAATTGGGCAAAGTTTCACTTAAACGTGCATTAAATGAAAGAATTTTACTGTAAAAAATGTCAGATAAGTTTTAAAATATCAGTTTTGATGCCAGAATGAGCACCAATAACTATAAACATGCTACTTTGAAAATTTCGGAAGTTATTGGAAATTTACGAATTTCTTAACATGGCAGAATAAGGCAAAATTTCACATAAACGTCAATCTTGAGGGATATTTTCATCGTAAAGATGTCAGACCACTTTTGAAATATTATTTAGAATACTGGCATGAATATCATAGACTATGAATTTTCCAATTAAAAAAATTCTTAAGTTATTTGGAATTTACGATTTACTTAAAATGGCAGAATAGGGCAAATTGAGCACAAACGTCCATTTTGAGAATTATAAATAATATCAGACAACTTCAGAATAACATTTATGATACTTGTTTAAGCATGATTGACTACAAATATTCTAATAGGAAAATTTCGTAGGTTATTCGTAATTTAAAATTTTATCAACATAGTAAAATTGAAAATTTTCCATATAAATATGCATTTTGAGGATTGTTGTTTTGGAAATAGTAGCATGAAAACTAAACTATGAAATTGGTTCGAATAAATTAATGGATTCGAATAACATAAATTGAAGTGAACGGGAATTTCATTCTGTCACTGGGCCAAGTATTTGGTCATATTCATTTCTCTTAACATAATTATAATATGTTTCGCACTAGAAATTTGTGAGAACATATATATGGTGGGGAACTGAGCAGAGTCCACCTATGCCAACTAATTTTTTATGTAAACTTACATTGAAATAAATTTCAGTATTTTGTATTGTTATTATTATTATTTTATTATTATTTATATTTTACGGCTTTAAAATAAAATATTAAAAATTAAAAGTTTTTTTTAAACGAGATGATTTTAATGGTTATGAATTTCCTAAATGTAAAAACGGAATTAAGAAAAAAAAAAATAAATAAATAAATAAATAAAACAAAACAAAACAAAAATAATTAAATGAAATACAGTCGGCAGCAAAATTATTGAAGCGCTAGCAATAATTCGCATTTAAAAGATGTGCACCTAGTACTGTTTTGTTCAGTAAATATTTGTCGACTCATAATCTTAGTCCTTATGATGTTTACAAAACAGAAAGTTGATGATAACAGCGATCAAACTAAAAAATAAATAAATATAAAAAATGTGGGTATATGCTTCAATAATTTTGCTGCCGACTGTATTAAAAATTAAATAATAATAATAATAATAATAATTTTTGGAAAACCAGAAACATTTTAACGGTTATGAAATTTCTAAATGTGTAAATGGAATTAAAAAAAAAAAAAAAAAAAAAAAAAAAAAAATGTGATGAGTAATTAAAAAAAAAAAAAAAAAAAAAAATATATATATATATATATATATCTCCATAGAATAACATGGGGTTAGATTGCCGGTCAAATTATGAAAGTTACGTGAGTTAGAATATTTCCAAAGATCGCATCCCAGATAAATTAATAAGAGTAGTATCGTTTCCAGGCAAAACATTTAGTTATTACAAGTGTTTAAAAAATATATATACATAAAATATTACCTACAATTTTTAAAAGTGCCGTTTAGCAATTTTACACTACGTTGTATTTTTTTTTTTTTTTTTTTTTTTTCTTCTTATTTTTTTTTTTTTATATATAAAGTAGTATTTTAAATTGCTTTCTTCGAAATAGCATAAAGCATTTTGTGTTACTCATTTTTTTTTTTTTTTTTTTTTTTCCAATAATGATGCCCTGTAGGCATGAAAGCCTTATGTATATATCTGTACTGATAAGTATAAAGGATTTAAGTCCATATTCTTGATTTTTCAGGAGAAGAAAAATAAAGTTAAACTATCTAAAAACTAATCAAAAGAATCGATTAGGAAAAAGGGATTATGTTGATTTATACCCTTTATACCATTCAGTGATTGTCAACCTTCATTTCATAAAGTCAAAAGATTGAATTAAATATTTTATACCAAAGATTAATGCTAAATTTATGACTTGAATCTATTTTTACCAATGGATTTTCTCAAAGACCAAATGACATGGATTTAAATCCTTTATACTAATCGATAGATATTTTTTTTCTCAGTCTGACTATGTGCTTAACTCAAAATCGACGTTTTTGGACTTAAATCCTTTATACTTATCAGTACAGATATATTACATAAAATCTGAAAACTATGAGTAACAGGGGCGAAATCAAACAAATAAAATAGAGATAAAATACATAACTCCATAAATGGAAAAAAAAAAAAAGTATTTGATTTCAAATAACTAGATTCGGATATTTTTTGTAAATTTATCGCTCGATTTCATTTCGATGAATCGTTCTCCATTGCAATATGCGTATATATTTTATGGTCACTCTCATTATCATATTTACTTTTCTATAAGAAAATAAATGTTGGAGAAAAACATAACTAAAAAAAAGAAGATTTTTAACAACAGAAAATCTTTTTACCTCTCTATTCGTATCGTAGAGTGCTTTTAGAGGGTTAGTAAACAAAATATGTCAAGTGTTCATTTTTATATTTGTCGTTGCGCATACTTGTTCTCCCAACGCTGTGAAAGAATTTTTTTTTTTTTTAACCCTCTTCACAAAGAAATGTCCAATAAACAAATATTTAGCTCTACCTCTCAAAAGAATGGCTCTCAAAAAGTCACCGACAATCGGACAAATATAATAAGTGGCTCTTTCTGCCTCTTCAGATCAAGAGGAACTCTGGCCTCTTCTCAAATTCAATTCCATTCATGGCCATCGAACAATACTCGACGCGTTCTCTCACCACAATCGAATCAGCAGCCTTTACAAAAATGTATTAATAATATCCATAAAGAGCTTCTGCAAGTGAAAAAAAAAAAAAAAAAAAAAAAATAGTTACACCAAAGGCCGTGCCGACAAACGCCTCTTTCGGGTCCCTTCACGCCCGATGGGGGGATGGAATGCAATGCCCCCTTTTATTCATCCGATCCCTCTTCGATATTCAATAGCTGAGCGTGTCCGTCAGATTTTAGTAAACTATCCCCATTTCATACCCTCTTTTATTGAAGTGGGGCTGAAAAATCACACACGCGGGGTTGTTGCAGACCCAGTACTAAGGCCTATTGTGGGCTAACGCAAGTTTTGCCCACCAGTTTTTCATTGAATGCTGGAAAACGCTGCTTTTTTTTGAAGGGCTTGCTCGCAAAATGATCGTCATTGTGTCTTTGTCAACATTTGACTTGACTTCTATACCATGGCTTGCCTCCGATACACGAGGTTTCACTTTTTGCGGAGTGGATTTATGCATTGTTATGCCAGGGATATTATGAGACGTGTTTGTCGAGCGAATGGGGACTCGAGTTTCAATGGGCCCGAGTCGAATTTCGACACCTCTCTCTGAAGAGAGTGCCAATTTCTCCCCATGCTCTCTCCCTTGTAAAATCGCACCTCTCGTCTGCATACTGCTTATGAGAGCCAATCCATAAATTATTCCCTTAAATCTGTTGACAACAATGCTGATATCAATTTTGTTAGTTCAATGATAACACTCCTTTCTAGACATGAACTTGAAATCTCTAAGGAAACTACTCAAGAAATATATATATATTTTGTTTTTAATGTTTTATAAAAGCCCAATTCTAAGGGTTTGTTGTTATATAGTATTTCGTTAGAGAAAAACATTTAGATTTTAGTAACAGAAGGGAAACTGAATCATTCTTGCATACATTCATCAAACACAGGCTAAAGTTGACAAAAATGCAGAGAGACACACAAAAGTTAATGACACACATTTAAAATACTCTCTAGGAGATGTAGGGTTTACTGGTCAGTAACTGACCAGTTAGTAGAGATTTTTTAAACTTTTATCTTTTAGTCTAATGTAGTCATCGAGAACTTATTTTTAGAGGTTTTTTTTTTTTTTTTTTTTTTTTTTTTTTTAAGTACTAATCAGTATATGAGGAGAAATAACTGAAAAGCATTTCCTATTTCTCTTTTCTACGAGTTATATTATTAACCATAATATATACCATAATAGAGGTGAGATTTTGCTAGTAATTGACCACTTACATCCAGTACAGTCGGCAGCAAAATTATTGAAGCACACATTCACATTCACCTTTATTTATTTATTTATTTATTTATTTTATTTTATTTTTTTTTTGTTTGATTGCTAATTTTCATCATCAACTTACTTTTTTATAAACAACATACGAATAAGATCATGACTTGACAAATATTTACTTAACAAAAGAGTGCTAGGTGCACATCTTTTAAAAACTAATTATTGATAGCCCTTCAATAATTCTGCTACCGACTGTAAATGACCATAGGCGTGTTAGTAATTGCCCATTGCATTTTTCTAGTTTAAAAATTGCTTAAATAAAAAATTGTTGGTAAAAATATATGTTTCAATTGCATTTCAATGTGAATATATAAAATGTATTAAAATATACAAATAATTAACACCAGTCGACTTATTAATCAGCATCTTCCCTGAGGTACCTATGTATGAATCCCAAACCGTCACCAATTGCCCAATGCGTAGCTCTAGTGCGACGTTAAACCAACTCATATATTCTTCCTTTCAGCAAACTAATTCCTCCTTGGCTGATTGTGTTCAAAAATAATTCTACCTCGCGTCCAAAACCTCTTAAACAATCGAATCCAATCACACTACCAAAGTCGAACGTTAGAAGCCTTCGCAAGCTCAGAAATTCGCTGTGAAATCTTAGTGAGACATCTCACACATTTAGTAATTAACCACATTGATCAATTACTAGAAAAGTTGAAACCAAAACAGAAATTCAGTAGTTGACCAATTTGACCATTTACTAGCGCTGGTAATATTTTCGATACCTAGTAATTGACAAACCCTTGATTAAAAAAATATTGTTTATCAATAAAAATATATTTGTTTATTTAAAGTCAATATAAATGACTTACATGCCTAAATAAACAAACTTTTGGAACGTAATTCAACTTTATATTTTAAGATTGAATTAAACATCTCATAACACCTGAACTTTACAATTGTTCCACGTTAATGTCAAAACAAAACATCTATTCATCAGTTTCTATGGGAAATTCAACAAAGCATTTTATTAAATGTTAGTTAGTTTATGTATTCAACCAATCAGTTTTAGAACTTTCGTGCATTAATTTTTGCTTTTTAGATTTTTGTGCAGATCACCCCTTGAAGGACTGACATAATAGGAGATGTCAGGGTTAGTTGGTTGGTTGGATTTAACGTAACACTAGTACTGTGCTATGCGAAATTGGCGACGGTCTGGGACGTACTACTAAGGATGGTCCGAAGACATGTCCTCCCAATTTTGATCCGTCACGAAGGGGATGGCTTTACCTCTTCGATGGTCCCCAGAGGTATAATTTAAATGGGGACACGGAAGACATTGTGCGTCCACGACGGATTTTACGTGCATTAGCTACTATTAATGTACACGATGGTCTTTGACCGGCTCGAGTATCGAACCTGCAATTTTCCAATTATACGAGCATGGCACTTTACTGAGAGGGCTACCACGGCCCTGGAGATATCATGTCCAGAAAAAGATGAAGCCAAAATCGTAACAGCAAGTGTCATTAAGTAACAGAGTTCTATAGGAAATTCTGCCTTGTTATTGTGAAGTTGTGTAATGTGGACCATTCGAGACGAAAGACGTTGTAATTATAGGTCTCAAAGCTGTCAAATAAATAAAAGAACACAGTACTAGGTAATGTTATGGTGGACTCAATACAATTACTGCGATATCCTTTGGCTGCTATTGCGGCAGCCACCTTGAGTAGGCAACAGTTAACTTAATAAAACCTGCATGCTGATACGCCGTGCGCTAACTCCTCATGTATCACTTTTCAAAGGATCATCCTATCTGAAGTTCGTCGTTGCGCAGTCGTTGCGCTTTTCGAGTTTTAAAATATTAAGTATATTATTGAACGCGGTTGTTTAAATTATTTTACTATTTTACTGCATTTTAGGTTTATGGCCCGCCAATGGGCATGAAATTCTTTTCTCAAATTTCGTAGACTAAAGGTCGAAATCAAGTTGTCTTTGTCGCCCTAGATGTTCGGAGTTTTTCCCTTTTTTTTTTTTTTCTTTCTTTCTTTTGTTCCCCCTCCGAAAATTACGTATATACGCGCTAAGATCCTCTTCCTAGGCTTAAGTCTCTAGCATAGGAGCCTATCAACATCTTTTGTTTATGTGTTCATTATATCCATTATTTAAAGTTGTTTTAATTTAAAAAAAATTTAATTCTGGAACATATAACTCAATTTTGGAAATTTAAAAAAAACTTCTTTATTACGAATAAATGTTATTTTTTCTAAACTTTTGGAAAAAAAAAAAAAAAGAAGAAGAAGAAGAAGAAATTTGTAACGTATATTTATAAAAAGTTTTGAGATTTTGTTTATAAAGTGAAGCTTTAACAAATAATAATAATATCAATAATAATTGGTATTATGTGGCACTTGCACTTATTTCTTCTACCCTATATTAATATAGACATATTATTACAGTTTAAAGTTCAAGGTCAATGATATACTATATATAAACATTTTTGACATATATTTTGAAAACCAGCTAAATTTATTTTATTTAATTTTTTTCCCCCATAAACTAAAAAAATAAAAAAATAAAGAAAAAAAGAAAAAGAAAAAAATCATAAGCTAAATTAATTTAACAATAATAATAAAAACGATAATAACAATGGTTTTCTTTAATTAAAAGTTTATTTTTATAAGGAAAATTTTTCTAAAACGAATTAATATTAATAATAATAAAGTTAAATTTTTAATAATTTTTATGATTATTATTTTTATTTCAAATTTTTTATAAAGTAAATTAGCTCAAGAAGAGTTCACTTTTCTTAAGCTAAAAGTATATTTCTTATTCGAAATATTTTTTTAAAACAAATTTAATAATAATAATAATCCTAAAGAGAAAGTTCGTTTTTTAATTGGAAAGGTTCATAAACAAAACAAGTATTAGTAGTAATATATATATATATATATAAATTTCATAAATCAAACTACTTTAATTATAAGTTCTTAAATATTGGACCATTTTCAAAAAAAAAAAAAAAAAAAAATATATATGTAAATATCATGAACAATATAGAAGATTACTACTTTTTTTTTTTTTCTTCTTCTTCTTCTTTCTCTTCTCATTTTTCTTTACTTTTTATAACTATGCTGTATCATTACAATATCCTTTGGAGATTCCTGAAATTTATTATTTTGACTTGTAAAATACTAATTTAACGAAAATTGCCATGAAATTTGCTTAAATAAAAACAATTGATTAATTATTTGATTACATGTCAGTGATAAGATATTTTAAAAATAAAAATATATTATCGTGCCTTTTTTGTTTGTTTGCTCTATTTATTTTAATATTTCCCTCTGACTGTCTTGTTCTTTTTCTTCTTCCATACTTTGAAAAGTAAAATACTTCAGACGAAAAATATTTTTATAAATTAAAGCTTTGATGTAATAAAATGAGACACATGTTATACAAAATTTTATTGTAGAAGTAAAATGTGTAAAATATAATGTATACGATGTTTTACAGCACAACCGAATATTGAAAAACATTAATAAAAATATAAAAGGTGAAAAAATGAACGAAAAGATTTTGGGTGAAGATTATTTTTGAATTATCCGCACACAAGAAAGTGGTGAATAAATTTAATTGTAGAAAATGTTATGAGGTGTAAAACGTTTTACAGCCCAACTGAATATTAAACAAATTAATAAAAAGAGGAAAGATGAAAAAATGAGTAAAAAAGTTTTAAGTGAAGATTTTCTTTGAATTATTAGCACACAGGAAAGTGAATACATTTAATTATAGAAAATTTTATGATGGGTAAAATGCTTTACAGTCCAACTGGATACTAAAAAACATTAATAAAAAGATGAAATATGAAAAAATGAATGAAAAGATTTTGAGTGAAGACTTTCTTTAAATTATTAGCACACAAGAAAGTAGTAAATAAATT
Source organism: Salticus scenicus (assembly GCA_963930645.1). NCBI lineage: Eukaryota > Metazoa > Arthropoda > Arachnida > Araneae > Salticidae > Salticus > Salticus scenicus. The sequence goes on along the minus strand of OZ005654.1, from coordinate 332,244,120 downwards.
TAATTGTAGAAATTTTTGTGATGCGTAATATGTTTTACAGTACAACCAAATACGAAAAAACAACGAAAAGATGAAAGATGAAAGCATGAATGAAAAACTTTGGCTGAGGATTTTCTTTGAACTATCACACAAGAAAGTGGTGAATAAATTTAATGATGTGTAAGTTCTTTTAGAACACAACTGAATATTCAAAAACATTAATAAATGTTTAAAAAGCGGGGGGGGGGGGGGATATTTTGAGTGATTTATTTATTTTTTATTTTTATCATTATCATTACTATTATTATTATTTAATTATCACCAAACAAGAATTAATTTGTGGCTTCGTTTCAACTTTATATCTCTCCAGTTTTTAATTTAGATGATTGTGTTCAAAATACAATATTTAAATAAATTAGTTAAGGATTTATTATCATTATCATTTTATTATTATCATCAATCCTTATTTTATGCATATTTATTTTTGTGCCATCGTTTTGTTACTTAGTGAAGGGGTCCTTTCATACATTTCTAAGTTATAAAAACGGTAAAAAAAAAAAAAAAAAAGAAAAAAAAGAAAAAAAAAAAGAAAGAAAGAAAGAAAAAGAAAAAAGTTCGTTTTATAAAATATGATCCCGTTATAAGATTTGTTTTCCATTCACGAACTCTATTTTCAATGAAACGATGTTTGTTTCATTTATTTTACAAAAACAAACCTGCAAATATAAAACACAGGTAGATATCCAACAGAAGTTCCCAGTGACAACAAATGAGAACATTTATTCATCAGAAGAGGTGGCTTCCGTTTCATCTAAAAAGAATGAAATTAGTTAGGGTAAAAAAAAAAAAAATCTTATTTTTTACTAATACTCTTTTGCAGCAATTTAATACTGATTGCATTAATAATTAATATATCATTCTATTTTATTTTATCAATTAAATATAAATAGAAAAAAAAATGTTTTGAAGCAGACTATATTATTTTAAATAAAACGCCAGTGTTGAATTATTAATAATAATAATAATATATATATATATATATATATATATATATATATATATATATATATATATTACAAACTTTTATTATTATTATTATTAATATTTCTGTCCTAAATAGTGTTCAATTTAAGATGATAAACTTCTTGTTTAAAATATGTGTAAGGACAATATTGTATAGCAAATGTTTCCAAAAATATTTATTTTATAATTATTATTTTTCTCTTGTCATGTAGTATCTAAATTCCGTGAAAAGCCACTTTTGATGCAATAAACCCAGTCCTTACTAACTGCAAAGTTGCGTGGTCTCCAATTTTATAAACCATATAAAACATTCCTGTGAGAAAATTGCGTGGATAGGATATTAGTTGAGTTTAGCTCTGATGAGAGATTTGAATCCAAAAGTTCGATTCTTAACTTGGCCATTCTTCCTTCTTGTAAAAATTAATCCTGCTAATCTATCAAAAATCTATAATAGAGATAAGAGTAAAAGTCACTATCATAATTATCCACACGGATTTAAAAAAATAAATAAATAAATAAAAAATAAAATAAATAAATTAATTAATTAATTAATTAAAAAAAAAAAAAACGCAAAGGACTTTACATTTATATATATGTAATTGTATAGATTTAAGCAAAAATTACGTTTTCGAAAGGATCGCCTGCATTACATATATAATTAAAAAATCACTTGAATTCCAGGAAAGCTCTAACGAATTGTTAACAATATGGCATTTAATACATACACTGGTTCTCATAATTATAAGGACACCCGTTTTTCTATATTAACTAAACACTTAACACTGTTATTTAAACAAATATATTTTTTATTAATTTGAATTTCATTAATAGACTATATTTAAAGAGTTTTATCGTTTTTCTATCTTAAAAAACTTTAAATACGGTCAAAAAGTTGATTTTTCAGGTGTTCACAATTATATGGACAGCTCAAATCTTAGTAATTTTTCTGTTTTTTTTTTTTTTTTTTTTTTTAGTTATTCTTTATATTATTATTTTATGGGGTCTATTTTCATGGTGAAACAGTCAGACATTCTGTCTGGTTTATATATATATATATTTGAATTTTTGATTTTTTCTGTTTTATCTTTTTCAATGTTTCTTGTTTTCATACATTCAATGCTTGAAAAGGTTTTCAATATATATATATACACACACATTTTTTTTTTAATATTCAGTTCCAATACCATTTCATACAGCATAGATGATATTCTGAATACATTTAAACTATTTAAAATTGCTTTCCACTTGCATGCACTTTTCTAATATGATAAGTTAAGGTTTATTTTCATTTTTTTAGGCCACGGGAAAGGCAATAATACAGAAGTTTCTTTCTTCAAACTATTTCCTATTGCTCTAGAAGTAGAGCAAAAATGTAAGTCTTGTTAAAAAAAGTATTATTACCCCCCAAAATCTAACAAAAATCTGAGAATTCCACGTTTAAAATTTGAGTATATTCTCTTGAAGTTCATAATAATAGAAAAAAAAAAAAAAAAAAAAACTAAATTCATTCTGCTTTCAGTAGAAACATCTCCCCAGAACACCATAGATCCACCTTTAAAATGTCCGATTCATATCTGACTTTAAAAAATCTCCTCTGTCTTTCGCTTTCTTTAGATCCTGCCAGAAACTGTTAAAAACATTTGGTTAATCAAGAATAAAATTTTTTCATCCGAAAATGCAACATTTTACCATTTAATATTGTCTTTATTCAACTTTAACACATACGTTCTTTCCCCCATTAAATGCTTATTGATTATCACAGGTTTTTTATTCATTTTAACATATTATTAATTATTTTAAACATGCATAAATATGGACCCCCAACCTTTCGTTAAAAATTACGAGGAAATTCAGCAGCTGTCATTATGAATAGAACAGTAAGAGGAATTATGAGTCTTCGATCTCTGTCAAACAACTCTGATTTTCATCAGATCTCTCTCCTATCGAACCAACAGTTCAACGTTTGATCACATTTCCTTCAGCAATTTTAGATCTTCGAATTTGATTAGAAATTCGGCGGATTGAAATTATCCTTCCACTTAAAAAACACATTTATCATACTTCACTACATGAACGTTCTTTTTTTCGAGGAATTAACAGTAATGTCCGTCCAAGAGAAATTGAAGGTTTATATCTGAATTAATCTAGCCCAGTAGTTAACAAATTCGCATTTCAACTGTAATTTATCCGCTAGTAAGTTAAATAAAACGAAAAAATCTTGATTGTCCCTATAATTATGAACATCTAAAAACGTGGAGAAAAAAATATTTTGCATTATTTCTTATTAATTTTGTTTCATTTTTAAAAAAAATATAGCAGTTTTGGTTTTTAGAATGCTAAATATATTAAGAGCACTTAGTATAATCTTGTTCACAATTATTTTTACATTAGTTATTTCAAAACATAAAGTGTCCTTATAAATAGGAGAAGGAGTGTGTATACATATATATATATATATTAGATATGCGATATTTTCCAAATTTATTTATACAAAAGAAAACTGAATATCTTTTAAAAATAAACAGTCTTTGTAGTATTTTATTTTATTTTTTTATTAAATTCATATTTTATATTTTAGAAAATTAGTAATACATTAAATCAGTAAAATGCTTTTCAAGGGACTGACATAAAAGGACGGATAAATGATAAGACGTAAAATTGAAAAATTTTTGTTAAATTAAATTTATAAGATTTTATTTGTTTATTATTAATGTGACCAAAAAAAAAAAAAAAAAAAAAAAAAAAGGCTTTTTTAAAGTTTAAGAAAATTATTATTGAGAGGTCAGAAAAATAAGGACTGAGGTAAAACTTTGCAAATTTTCGAAAGGTGCATGGAATGAAAGTTCAAGAACTGATATTTTGGTCGTATAAAAGAAGCATTTTTATATGAAAATTTATAAGAATGAATTGAGACTATACTAGATCGATGTACAAATATAAAAATGTATATATGGTGCTGAACCATGCGTATAAAATAAGAAAAAATAAATAAGCTAATTAATTAATTAATTAGTAATAATAATAATAACAGTGATAATAAAATTTACCAAATCATAGATGAGTATAAGAGGGGAGGATGAACAGAAGAATCGATCATTTTTGTTTTAATATGAACATAATCTATTCTAATTCATAAGGAAGAATGACTACCAATGTTGCCAGATCACAGGAATTTTTTTTTTTTTAATAACCACCCCTAATTTTTAAAAATGATGTTTGATAGATACATATACGATAGGCAAATATAGACACATACAATCAGGTAAACATTACTATAAAAAAATAGTGATGATATTGCATAAAAAAATCCCTCTAAGTAACGTTGATGACTACAATATTGTATTAATAATTTATTTTATTTTTTGAACAAATTTTTCTATTACAAGAAACACAAATATTAAGAAAGAAAGAAAAAAAAAAAAAAAAGCCTATATTTAAATATTATACCATATAGTACTTCATTTTATATTGCATCCTTTTTTTTTTTTTTTTTTTTTTTTTCTTTTTAATGCTTTATTTAAAAATTGTTTATAAGAAAAATGTTTGTAATCTTTACATAACTATAGACTATTTAGCTACATATTAATTGTCATTCTATTAGAGAGAGGGAGAATGATTACGTGTTTTCTATGATGGTAATTCTTCCCGATTTTGTTAGCTATAGATAAACATCAAAAATTTGCTATAAACGATCATAATTTCTAGAAATCCAGAACAGTAAAATCATCCATTATTTATGGGGAAAAATATCAATATAGACAACTTACATGTTGATTTATCTTTTGCATAAAAAAAAAAAAAAAAAAAAAAAAGAAGAACTAATTATAAGTAAACGTGAAAAGCAATTAAAGTTAATAATATACAGACGTCTAAAAAATTTAAAGTAACAATATTAAAAACATTTTCGCAATATAATTTTTTACATTTCTTAAAAATGGAATCCAACGTGAACAAATAATGATTCTATAATTACCTATACTTTAGACACCTTTTAAAAGACACAAAATTATGTGAAGTTCATATTTAAAACAATGATTTACGGCTGTCTGAGAATGAATTTCTATTTCAACACTTCCCGTTTTTTGACTCCGGGAAAAATGGCACGAATTTATTTCTTCGAATTGTTTGCACATATGTCAGTCATAAGATATCGCATAATAAAATATTTGTATTTCGAAAAGCGCATTTTTACAGTTCAGTATAAGCAAATAATGTACACGAATTAAATATATATATATATAAATACACATACAGAGTAACATTTTATGATAGTTAACTTCTAGTTAATGTATAAAAGGTTGAATAATATGGATTTTAAAATGTCTAAGATTTTATTTTTATAATATAATAAATTAAATATATTTATAATTACATGTTTATATTTGTTTGTTGAAATCAGTTATAAATGTAAAAGTAAATTATAATTAAAAATCTTTATAAAACTGTTCAAACTAACTCAAAACCAAGATTAGAGCGACAAACCTTCTTCTCTTAAATAAATTCAAAGTATCCAAGTATTAATTTTAAATAGAATATACATAATTTATATAGAAAAATTCACTAGCATTATAAAATTTTTATATACAATAAAATAATATAATTAATTAAATATATTTTATAATTGATGATTTATAATATGTACATATTTTTTCAAATTTGTTTACATTAGTTATGAATTTATACTTAAATAATGTTTGCATACTAATTACTATAATACATTACAAAACTATTCAAATTAATTGACAATCGCATTAAAACATTAACCTTCTTTAAATGCAAAAATGAAAATGAAAATATCTGAAAATTAATTTAAAATTGAATTGAATTTAAATAAAGGCAAAGAGTACTCTAAATTATTCTACGAATTTGCCAATTTTCTACTGTTACACAAGGTTATAAAAATTCAATTTTCATTTATTTCCTCTTAAAATTGTTGCAAAATCTAATTATGAAATAAATTTTAACAAACTAAATTTTAATAATGATATTAATAATAAGATAACTAATATTTGTAGTTGATAACAATCTTATATTATTTTAAGTTTTAAAATGTTATGTCGTATAGCAAAATTATTAAAGTTTGATAGCAAAATAATGTAATAAACGTAATTAAAATAACTGTAGGTTTAGAATTCCAGTCATTATAAGAATTTAACTCTAAATAGTATTACAGATTAAAAAAATAAAATAAAATAAAATAAAAAATGACGGACAGTTTGAAAACACATATTAGATTTAAAAAAAAAAAAGAAGAAGAAGAAGAAAAGAGAAAGTTTTAAGTTTTTGTTTGCTCCATGTAAGCTTTGTTTTCCCTCAGAACAAAAAAGTTTTATACCAACAAAACTAAGGAGGCGAAGCTCTTTACTTACCACGGCTCTCATTACTTGTTCATTGGCTGAAAGCTTCACGGTAGGCGTGATCAAAGATGCGCATTGTGGGCGGAGGCAGAAAGAGGAGGGACTAAAGTTCCTTGCCGATCCCCTTGCGGTGGACCAGTCGGCTAAGAGGCCGGTAAGCCGCTCGAGCCGGCAGAAAGTTTACTCGATAGGTGTGTGCGCGCGCTGTTTCGTTGTGTGCCTTTCGCGTCGGCGTTGTGTGTTATTGCTTGTTCTACATCATCAGTTTTATTCCACCCCCTTCTGAGCTTCCCTCCCCCACAAAGGTATGTGAATCAGCCCATCCCCTTGGAGAAAGAATGGGAGGTAGCTCGTGATAACAAGTCAATGCATTCGTGCTGAGTGAGAACTGTGTTTTGAGAAGAGATCGGAGCTCGTGACTCCTGAATTCCTGATGCGAAACACCTTGCTGTAATAGGGCCGTCATCATGCCAAGGCCCGGTCGCAGCACTTACGGCGACCAGAAACCGCCGTATTCCTATATTTCTCTCACATTCATGGCTATTCAGAGTTCTTCTGAAAAAATGCTTACTCTTAGTGAAATCTACAAATATATCATGGACAGATTTCCTTATTACCAAAAGAACACTCAGCGATGGCAAAACAGCTTACGGCATAATTTATCCTTTAACGACTGTTTTATAAAAATCCCAAGGAGGCCTGATCGGCCTGGTAAAGGAAGTTATTGGGCTCTGCATCCTGCTTGCGGGGATATGTTTGATAATGGTAGCTATTTACGGCGGCGGAAACGCTTCAAGCTTAGTAAACAAGCGAAAGATGCAACAGCAGCTGCCCTTGCGGACCTCAAACACTACGAAACTGCAACTCAAGCTGCAGTTCAAGAACATGCCAAAATGAGGCTGACGGCTTTAGCTGCGGCACCCAGTCACCTTCAACCTCTCGGTGAGACACTCTTGTCTTCAGCAGTTCCTCCAAGTTATAAGCAACCTTTTACAATTGAAAACATTATTGGACCGGACTTGAAAAACGGTGGGCTTGTAGGACCACACAGTGCCCTACAAGCGCCCATGATGCCTCAACCCTTGCTAGATCCTAGGTCGCTGGCGACCTTCCCTCAGTTAGGATGGCATCCGACGTACACATCAGCTGGAATGACTTTCAATCCAGTGACTGAATATGCTCATCTGTTTACAAAACCCCCACAAACTGCAACAAGCGTTTTCAGTTTTCCTTTACATCCGATGCACAGAGGACTGGGACAAGTACCTTTTCCAGGCTCCTTAGGGACCTACAAGCCAACCTTCATGCCAGCTGCTTTCCCGAGCTTGCCGGACCATTCTCTCCTGGGGTCCGCTGTGATGCCGCCCTGTCTGAACGCGGGACTTTCACCCCCAGTGAGGGTAGATTCTGTGTCCAGCGACATTTCTTCTAAGTCACTTGACGTTGTGTCAGACGATTCCTCCAAATGAAAACCTCCAAAGTACCCTTAACTGTAGTTTTCAACCAGTAAGCATATTTAATCACAAATATTTATAAATTTTTGCTACTTCCTCTTTTAAAATTCTATATTTTCATTTAACTTCAGAGATGCAATGTTGAATACATCATTATCATTATTTTTTTTTTATTAATATTGTAAGTTAATTTATGTTTTAATATAATTTTTTTTTTTTTTTAAATCTAAAACAATATGCAATTAATAATACCACTTATAAAAATGTTTAGTATTTTCTCCTAACTTCTCCCAAATACTTTATGTTTATTCAAACTGGAACAAAGGAATTTTAATTCATCATCATAAATACACAGCTATGTCATTTGTATATGACGAGCACATTATATTTTAATCCTAAATATTCATTAAAAAAAAAAAAAAAAAGGAAAGAAAATCATTGTAAACTTTGTGAATTTTGAAACTAATGAATACACCACACCTTTTTGAAAATTTTCTGTGGTAGTTCCAATATATATTTATATTTGCTATTTTGTAATTCATAAATTAAACTCATAATATAGTAATTCTTTTTAAAAAAGTATTAAGTTTTCTTACGCTATAATCATAACGATATTTAGCAACTATTGTTATTATTATAATTTTCTATTTAAAGTATATTTTCATCTAATTTGTCAGTGTTACTGTTGTAATGAAAATAACACTAAATTATTAACAACATTCAATCTGATATGAAATAAAAAATTTTCCTTTACCTCATAAAGATTAATTGCTATAAAACATTTGAATGTAGAAAATTTGTCTTTAGGAAGGATATTACTATTAAATGTAATTCACAGTAAATAATTAGAATTTTTATTAAAGATAGCGTTAATTGCCTAAAAACTTGTATTACAACTAGTATTTTATATTTAAATAATTTTTTATATTAATTTAATTTTGACTCCGAAGGGTATGGGTTTTCTTTTAATGTAATATCATATTTTAAACTGAGATTTTATAATTAGTACTTTCATCAACTAATTAATTTTTTTCTTTCATTTGCAATGGGAATGTTGATAAAACTTGTCAGCCATATGTGTTGACTTGTGATGCAAAATGTATTTTATAGAATTTTTAATTTTGTTTAAAATATCAGTAGTGAATTTTGTTTTTATTCATTTTTGAATTGCTAATAAAATGGGGATCGGGGTGTTGGTGCCTTTTGTCTTGTCAGATTTTATTTATTTATTTATTATTATTATTATTTTAATATCGTAATACTTTAGCAGGCAGTTTCCTTTTCCCTCTTGATATTTTTAAGATTATTTACTTACATCATGTCACAAGTTTTAAATTATTTAAAAAACTTCCATTAAAGCTGTTATTTTTTAATATATCATTTCATAATTATGCTTATTTGTATATTTTTAACTGTAAGTTTTAAAACACATTATTATTATAACTATTTATAACAATGTTAAAAGAAATTAAATCATTTGATACTTCATATTATCAAATAAACATTTGTTATAATTAACATGTATTTTGATGGTTACATTTTAATACTGAATACGTATGCAAAAAGTACAATCTAGCTGTTATTTGTTTAATAAAACATTAAATGAATTAGTCATATTTAAAACAAGTACTACACCTAAAATTTAAAAAAGCATATTTATTATTTTTTCTTATAAATTATTTACTTTATGACGAAATTTTATTTTGTATTATGTGTGGTATTTAATTCAATACATATTTAAGTAATATATATTTAATGATGTAGAAAGTAGGATTTGTATTTTAAAATGGGAATTCTAATGCGCTTATTTTGTTAATGGGTTTTCCTCTTCATAAATCTTTCGTATTTTAGACATAATTATTAGACATGTTTATTAAAATTGTTTCAGAAAAGAGTTTTTAACTAAATATTATTGATATCGCATACTGCATTATTCTCTCCTTTTTTTTTTTTTTTTTTAAAGCTTTATATCATGAATAAATATTTTTCACATTTCATAATGTTGAATTGCGTATGTTTATATTACAATAGCCGTCGAAATTTATATTTTAAGCAATTTTATCTTTTAATCTGCAAGAAAAATTAAAAATGAAATTTTCCTTACACAACAGGTAAGCTGTGTATTTTTTCAGGTACTAATTCTATTATAATAAAAATATAATTTTTTTTAGCCAAATATTTTATTCAAAATTAAATGTAGGTTATATTATGCTAAAAATTTTTACAATTTGTTGGAGTAATACATAAAAGTATATGAATCCAGGTTTTTTTTTTTTTTTTTTTTTTTTTTTTTTTTTTTTTAATATATATCTAGTTTTGATAATATTACTATTTATAAAACATTATTTTCCAAGTTTTTTAACTTTATCGTCGGTACAATATTCATTCGGAAAGATAAAGAAGCAAAATTGAAAATAATTTTCTGCAAATTAAGGAAAACATCTAACATTGAAATAATGTGTTTCATGAATCCACGTTTATAATAAGGACTGGATGGAGGAAAGGCTCTTTGCATAATGAATATTTAGATAAGTGGCATTTAAGGGATGGTAGACGCTGTAAAGGTTTTCACAAATTACTATTTTGGTGTTAGGAAATTTTGCATACAAACCATTGCAATATAACAACATTAAAAATATTTAAATTTCTTTAAAAAAATTTAATTTTTAAATGATTTAAAATTTATTATTATTGTTAAATTATTTAAATTTTAAAAAGTTAAAAATTTGATTTTTTTTCCCTTTAATGCTTCATTTTAACCAAGTTTTAACTTTTCTCTCCAAATTTACATTATCATAGTCTAACAATGTATTCTGAATATATCTGTGTCTTATTTATAGTGAATTCATTCACAAATTAATTTAAATATATATATATATATATATATATATATATATATATATATTTATTTATTTAGATTTGAATGACGAAATTTCGTGTTACTTTCAGATATGTCAAAATTTGAAATTTTGTTTTAAAATTTAGATTAAAATGCAAACTAAAGTAGATACAAAGATGTTAAATGTCTCTCAGGTGTTGTTGGCTATAAGTTTTATTGATTTAGTCTAAAATTAAAACGCAGGAAGCATTTTAAAGTTATGAAAAATCTAAAAAATACTCCTTTTTAGAATAAGCCACTTCAAAGATAATTTTAAAGTTAACCTCTAAAATTTACTATTCCAAAGTTATAAATTCATTTCGTTGAAAGATAACTTTTGATTTTATTTAATTCAACACATTTTAAAGTTTATTTTTATTTTTTTTTTTTTGAAATATTAGTATATTTTATTGGTCCATTTTTAATAATTTTAAAGTCCAGTCACCTCTAGAAATAACAATTTAGACAATAAAATAATAATAATAATAATAAATTAAAAAAAAAAAAAAAAAAAGTCAAATTAAATATAGCATCAGAAATATATAATAAAAAATGAATTTATATAATCTGTCGAAGTTTTTGCAATTTAAAGGGATTTGACATGCATTATGTTTCTGTAAAAAGTCTCTGAAAACATTACCAAACGAAATTAATAAAATATTTGTACAAAGAAATTAAAATATTTATTATCTAGTTAAATATATATATATATATATATATATATATATATATATATATATATATATATATATATGCGTAGCACTTTTACAGAGTCTTTGATTAATTCATTCTTATCTCACAAAACTTTTCAAATTCTAAAATGATTTGCATTT